>CM065639.1:61097948-61152860 GCA_033220585.1 Dipteronia sinensis
GGAACCGAACGTCGGTTTGGTCCGGTCGAACCCGGTTGGTCCGGTTCGAACCGGCCGGTTCCACAGCCAAAAGAATCGGAACTTGAACCGGAACCGTTTTTTCCTGTTCTGGTTACGGTTTTTGGCCGGTGGTTCCGGTCCGGTTTGCCGGTTTGGTTCATGTCTAATCCCATCCATAATATCTATGTGACCGTACCGTAAGTATGACAACAGATCAGATCAAGCCCCATATCTGAAACCTGGTTGGGGCAAGGTGCTCCATACCCGACCCGTGTCCCGAATATGTTTTCGATTTCCATCCTATAATCAAATACGTTTGAAACGGTGTGACCCATATCTGAACTGAATTGATTTGTTCATTTAACCAAATTTTGTTTTTCAAACAATTAAATATACAAATTTTATCTTACAATTGAATTTTAGGTCATACACTTTAAATTCAAATATATAATACTTGGCAAACAGATAAAAAGAACAGAGTTTTGTTTATCCTTTTATATTTTTAATATTTAAAAAATAGTTATATAAGTATCGGTTACAAACCAGATCAACAACGTTGAAATATTTGACCAATATCCGACTCGAGCCAAAACAAAGGAAGACCAAACGTTTGGACTAGAGGAAGCCAAAATAGTGTTGAATTTCTCAACTAATGACTATTTTGAACTGAATTTATCATATAATGACCATTTTGATAGAGCGAGACCAAATGGATGGCCACTATGATAATTTTCTCATTAATTAATGTTTTCTCTTAGGATTTTGATTATCTATTGATCTGATCTTTTTTCCGACCTCATCTAATCTCGTGATACATAATAATTTCTTATTCTTTCTATTTTTTTAACCCTAACTTACTAAGTATGTATATATAGTATTTTTTTAATATGTAGTTTTAGTAAAACTTGAGAAACGGGGAAACGGATGAGGATGGGGATACCTCCCCCCAAAACTCCCCCATCCCCATTTTTCCCAAATGGGGAAATGGGGAGCGATGAAGAAGGGTTTTGGAAATGGGGACGGGGATGGGGGACCTATATCTATCCCCATTTCCCCAATACCCATCCCTAATCCTGGCCGTCAATTGTTTTGATTCTAAGTATTTTCTTTTTATTCTGACATGATTAAATTGGCAAAAAACACATTAATAGAGCTACTTTTTCTCTGTTTCTGAAGCCGTTTTCGCCTTCTCGACCCCTCTGAATTTATTACCTTGTTTATGAAATTTAACCATCGACAGTTTTCATGGAAAATATATACTTATCTACAGTCACCTACTGATCAATTGCTGTTGGTCAGATGCTCCAATGGCTTTCTCATGCCTATTCTTGAAATTTATGTTATTTTAATAAATAAAAAATTGAGTGCTTGTGTGGAAAATAGCTGCATTTTACAGTTTTTTTTAAAGGAGCATTTTGCAGTTAATTATCTTTCTAAAAATTATACTTTGCTAAAAATAAAAAAAATTTATAGAAAAATTAAAATCAAGCTTTGCTTGAACCAATGGTTTTGAATGGTCGCTAGACCCAGTCCAAGGCCAATTCGTAGTCAATCTTGGGTTGGGCCCATCACGAGTTGACTCAGATCCTGATAGGGCACCCCTGAGTTGGCTCGATTGAGACTCGAGTCGAAAATGACGAATGGACCTGGTTACGAGAAATATGAGAGCTCACACGGAGGTGACAACTGAGAAATAGAAGAAGGATATCGATTGATTGGACGAATATGTTATGTATTTTTCCGATCCTGGAAATTACATAGAAGAATTTAGAGAGAAAAGAAGAGAAAAGCAGAGAGATTGGGAAATATTTTCATTAATTTTCAACATAAATTCCATTCTAAACACTGTTTGCAATTTATAGGCCATAAATTGATACTTAACTAACAACTAACTACATGGATACTAAACTGACAACTAATAACCCAAATAATAGGAACAAAATAGGAAATGGGTGCAAGAGACAAGCATGTTGTGCTAACTTATTGAATTCAACAACTAAGCCAATAAACAACTTCAACAACTACTCTTGACTTGGTCTTCATCACCAAACCGCCATGCATGATGGAGTGTGGAAATGTTGCACGACTTTGCATGGTTTTGAACATATAATTCCTCCCCTTTCAAATTATCCTTGTCCGCAAGGATAAATTTCGAATAGGTCTGTAGGGAGTTTCAAATCCGATCTGTTTGATTTGCCCAAAATGAGAGGGTCTTCGAATTTGGTTAACCACTCGTGCCATCAGAGAGCAATTCCTTCTAAATGAAAGGATGCTAGTTGGACCTGTTGAGGAGGAGTGATATTTTTGAAGTCAAAAATTGGTTCCACCTTAAATTCATCCAGTGAGATTGTCTCTACCAAGTTTAGGAAATAATAGTTTGTGTTGGGTGTGGTTTCGGTCGAAATTTGGGTTGGAATTGGTGGTTCAGGTTGGAGAGATATGGGTGGTGGTAGGAGTGATATGGTGGCTGTGATCAAGGGTGGTGATGGATTGGTGTTTTTTTGAAATGAACTCTCTTTGTGAAAGACACGCAGAGATCGAAGTTCATTCCTAATGGTGTGGAGGGTATTTTGAATTTGGACTCATGACGAGCCAAAATTTCGTAAACTTCGTTACAAAATTCAGTATCCATAAGAACTGAACGGCTTTGATACCATATTATGTATTTTTCCGATCCTGGAAATTACATAGAAGAATTTAGAGAGAAAAGAAGAGAAAAGCAGGGAGATTGTGAAATATTTTCATTAATATTCAATATAAATTCCATTCTAAACACTGTTTGCAATTTATAGGCCATAAATTGATACTTAACTGACAACTAAATACATGGATACTAAACTGACAACTAATAACCCAAATAATAGGAACAAAATAGGAAATTAGTGCAAGAGACAAGCATGTTGTGCTAACTTATTGAATTCAACAACTAAGCCAATAAACAACTTCAACAACTACTCTTGACTTGGTCTTCATCACCAAACCGGCATGCATGATGGAGTGTGGAAATGTTGCACGACTTTGCATGGTTTTGAACATATCAGAATACCCATAGAAGAAGAATACCCATAGAAGAAGGATATCGATTGATTGGACGAATAATTTATGTTGATGGTTTTTTTTTTTTTTTGAAATACTGGCCACTGGTGGATATGGCCATATGGGTACTTGAACATGTGGCATGGCCGGACTGAATTAAGCGGCGGTGTACTTTGCTTGTTTTAACATTACTTGGGTTTTTTTTTTTGAAATACTGGCCACTCGTAGTTGTGGATATAGCCATGGCGAATCCATAATTTACTATCGACATGGTTGAACTAAATATTAGTTATAAATTTTTTTAGCAATCTATATGCTAATATGTCATATAATTTTAGCAACAAACAAATTTAATTAAATCAAATTAATCTTAAATCAATTTTAATATAATAATGAAACCTAACAAAATAAAAAAAAGTAAATAATAAAATAATATATAAATAAATAGAAAAAAATGAACATTTTTAGTTCTTGTAAATGTGGTCCCAAGGTTGTTATAAAAAATCAAAGTGGGGATAGATAGAGATTAAAGAAAGCATAAATAACATAGAAAAGCTGAAAACAATCAGAGAGAAGAAGACAAAAATAAAGAAGAAAACCGAGGAGTTGTTAGTTGTGGGATCTGACAGAACTCAAAGTCAAGAGGTGGGTCATACTCATGGTGGCAATTTGGTAATCTGGCAAAATGAATGAATATTGGGCTTGTTAGTTGATATTGTGTTGGGCTTGTGTTAGGTTTGTAATACTTAAGCCTACTTAAAACTTGAATTTTTTTTAAATGGTGGACGTGGCTGCAGTCCTGTGCAGCTCACACAACAATTAGCCCCTGGATATGGCGGTAAGATTTGTAAAATTGTGAGCAATATATGATATTCTTTTTTGAGTTTATGAAAACCGAATGGACATAAATGTTTAAGTAAGAGAGAGTTGATTGGATAGAGCTCGTTTTGTTGTGATCAATATTTGTTAGGTTTGGTACACCTTAGCTACATTATATACATGTAGGATATGGTATGGGCTATTGTTTATGAGTGAGTCTAGTATTCCTTTTGGGACTGGCCATATATCCTATTAGGGTTGAAAATCATCTATGGGTTAAGATTCTAGTAAGTTATACTATTTATAGGGGGTCCCTACTCTCGCTCATGTGTTACAGAACTGTCTCCTCATTAGACAATCTGAGTATGGTGAGAAAAGAATATAAGACTTCCTATTGTTCTTTTAAGGTTATTATGCTATCATGGATTCTGGAAATTCATATACGCTTTCATGTTTATATATTTAATACGAGTTTTATATATTTATTTGCATAATGCTTACTATACAACTTGAACTGTGACATGGCCGGGCTGAATTAAGCCGTGGTTTACTTTGCTGGTTTTAACATTACTTGGATTGGGAAAAAAAAATTCTTGAGACATCAAAGTAGATTTTGAAAATGGCGGCGACAAGGCAGGCGACAAGGCAACAGAGCAACCAACATCACGATGTCTAGTCCAAAAATGTTGAACATGCAGAACCAGCTTCAAAAATTAGGTTAGAGTTGTAAGAAATCGTTTTCAAATGGACATGTTCTGATATAGGATTAATTAAAGAAATCATGTTCAAGTTGACCCAACATTAAACCAATTGAATTTTTTTTAATTGAGGAAATAACACTTTTTAACCAAAAAATTAAGGGGGTTTTTATTTTTTTTCTTTCGGATTTAGTGTTTTTATTGTTTTTACCAAACTTTCCACTGAAAAGACAGATTTATCCATGCATTAGATTAAACACACTAAATTAAACACATTGGGAATTAAACACATTGGGAATTAAACTGGTGGTGTGTTTAACTGAAGAAGAATGGTGGTGTGTTTACTTGAAAAAGACTGATGTGTTTAATCGAAGAAAATCAGTGTCTTTAATTGAGAAATAATTAAGGGTATTTTTGTATCTTCAGTGAAAAGTTTGGTAAAAACAATCAAAACACTGATGCTGGGTATAAATAAAATATCCACTAATATATTATATGGTTAGTTTGATCAATTTTAACCCCTTTTTTTTATATATATAACACATACTAATGGCAACTTAAACTTGAGATATTGTCGGACTGAAAAAATGTTTTATCCATAAAGTTACATTGTGCTGTAGTGACTATTTTTTTTTTACTAGAAAAAAAAATATACCACCCAATACTAGAATCTATCTACTACTTTTAAGTCCTTGCAATGTCGATCACACACACCAAGAGCTGGACTTGTACAAGTAAAGCTACCGATCAGACCAAACCCACAGACCACAAACCAAATTGCCATCACTATTGATAATTTGATACTGTTAGCTGATCAATCTTTCAATTTTCAACTGATGATCATCACTTTAATTTCAAGTTTCCAAGAGAAATGCATGTGAAATAAATTTCAAGTACTCGTACATGCATGCACTAACTTTATTCAATAAATAGCTATAGCTTTTTTTTTTCTCTCTCTCTCTCTGCATGGAGATCAAACCTAATTTCTTCAACTACCACTATCTCTTTCACTTCACTCTCTGTGTATAAATATTTCTTTAATTTCTCCACCGTATATGTGGGCTGCTCGTTAATATCTCAAAAGACTACTCTTGTACTTGTGGTTCTGGTGAGATTTCATATCATATGCTCAATATAAATTGTATCATACTAGTCTCTATCTCTATTAATGTTGCTGTCTGAATTTAACAAACATAAAAGTCTCAGAATGAATCATTCATAGTTTGTCTGGCTGTTTATATGGCTAGTGTGAAAACTTGATAATGGATGGAGAAAGTGGAGAAAAACGTATAAGAAGAAAATTGAAGAGAAAGAATATAATTATGTATTTCTTACATATTGATTTTTGTGATACATTGTTGAGATATATATACAAGAACTTTCCCGTAATAGGAAAGGAAAGTACATAATTACAATCAATCAATTATAATAACAAATTCCTAAATAATAACTAATTACAATCAATTAATTGTAAGTCAATGCAATAATAACAAACTGATTGGCTAATTACAATCAATCAATTGTAAGTCAATACAATAATAACTAATCAATCTCAATAATAACTAGTTGATTGATTGTAATAATAAAGAAGATTAGTTTCCTATTTTAACACTCCCCCTCAAGTTGGAGAGTGGATGTCAAGAACTCCCAACTTGCCAAATAGAGAGTGGAAAGCAACTTGTCCCAATGGTTTGGTGAATAAATCTGCAATTTGTTTCCCGCTTTCTATGAAAATGGTTTTAAGTTCTCCTTTTTGTATCCGTTCATGGATTGTGTGACAATCTATCTCAATACGCTTCGTTCTCTCATGGAAAATCGGATTAACTGAAATGTAAATTGCAGCTTGGTTATCACAGCAAAGTCGAGCTGGTGCCGGATGAGACACCTGAAAGTCTTGCAATAAGTATTGTAGCCAAGTTAACACGCAGGTAATCAATGCCATGGACCTATACTCGTATTTTGCTGAAGATCGGGACACCGTGACTTGCTTTTTGCTCTTCCAAGAGATTAGCGAGTTTCCAAAAAAAAAAACACAATATCCCGTGACAGACCGCCCTGTATCGGGACAACCTCCACAATCTGCATCACAATAACCTGTTAATTGTAGTTTTCCATGGGAAGGAAACAATAGACCTTGACCCGGTGCATTCTTCAAGTAGCGTAATACCTAGTGGACGGTTTCAAGATGTGGCTTTCTGGGTTGTTGCATGAATTGACTAAGTGCGTTGACGGAATAAGTGATCTCTAGTCTTGTAATGGTAAGATTGATCAACTTTCCAATCAATCTACGATAGTATGTTGGGTCATTAAGCAACTCCCCCTTATTCTAAGCAAGCTTCAGATTCTGTTCCATGGGAAACTTTGCAAGTTTAGCACCGAGTAGACCTGCTTTCTCAAGTATATCGAGTGTGTATTTTCGTTGGTTAATGAAAATTCCCGTCTTAGAACGAGCTACCTCAATTTCAAGGAAGTATTTTAAGAAGCCGAGGTCTTTAATTCGAAAACAGCTGCCCAAAAAATCCTTCACATCCTGTATTGTCGTCTCATCATTACCTGTGAAGATCATATCGTTAACATAAAGGAGAATAGCAGTCAAGGAGCCATTACTAACCTTAGTGAACAAAGAATAATCTGCCCGTGACTGTTTGAACCCAAACTTCTGAATTGCATAAAGGAATTTGTGAAACCAATTGCGTGAAGCTTGTTTTAGTCTGTATAGGGATTTATGTAGTCGATAAACCAATTGTTGCTCCCTCTGTCGACTAAAACCAAGTGGAGGGTCATATAAATCTCCTTGGTTAAATCCTCATGAAGGAAAGCATTCTGAACATCCATTTGGTGAAGAGACCCGTTATGAGTGGAAGCAATGACCAATAGACATCGGAAAGTAGTCAACTTAGCCACTGGAGCAAAGGTCTCTGTGTAATCAATTCTTTCTCATTATGTGAAACCCTTAGCCACGAGACGAGCCTTGTATCGTTCAACCGACCCATTCGAATTATACTTGATCTTGTACACCCACTTACAGCCAATAGAGCGATGACCAGGTGGTAATGGAACCATGCTCCAAATCTTATTTGCTTCAAGAGCGGATATTTCATCTTTCCTGGCGGAAACCTATTTAGAATCCTTACATGCCTACTCATAGGATTCTGGCTTGACCAAGCGAGAGACAATATTGATAAAAGATTGATGAGCAGTAGAAAGATTGGAGTATGAAATGTACCTTGATATCGGGTGATGCGTTCTGAACATGGTTGAAAGAGATGAGAAACTTGGATCAAGTAGCTTAGAATGGTTTACTTCATAATCCCGGAGATGTAAGGGTGGACGGGTAGTGCAAGAGGATCGGTGGGGTGCTTCAGGTATTAGGTTGATAGGCTCGAAGTAAGGACAAGTTGATTCGCGCCACAGCCTGAAATATGGCGTTCCGATGCTGAGGTCACGGGTTTCTGTATCAAGGGTTGCACCATGGCTTGTTGCTCACGGGTTTCAGGTTCGTTATGGGTCTTAGGATGAGCGCCATAGCCTGAAGTAATGAGTGTTGTGTGGCACAGGAGTCTAGGGAGGTTATTTCTGGGTCGGAATGGCTGTTTAATGGCAAGAGTAAGACATGCTCATCATTTTGGTCACCGTGAGGGTCGGGCATAAGAGAAAATGGAAAATTATTTTCATGAAACACAACATCACGAGAGACAAACAATGATTGTGACTCTAAATCATAAACCCGATAGCCTTTTTGTCCAACGAGATACCTAAGAAAAACATCAAATTTATGTTTGGGTGTAAGATTAGTGTCATAGCATAGCCAACCAAATGTACGGAGATGGGCATATGTGGGTGGTTTGTTATGGAGACGATGGTAAGGTGTTTGATAGGATAAGAGTGAAGTGGGTAAACGGTTTATCAAGTAACAGGCTACTTGTAGGCTTTCCCCTCAAAATTGTAAAGGCATTTTGGCTTGAAAACGAAGAGATCATCCCACATTTAAGAGGTGCCTATGTTTTCGTTCTACAACTCCATTTTGTTGGCGTGTATATGGGTAGGAATGTTGGAATTGGGTACCATTATCTCGGAGAAACGTTTGAAGGCCTAAAAACTCTTTTCCATTATCAGTATGTAAGGCTTTAATCCCACAATTGATTTTTCACCCACGAAAAGAAAAATTTGAGCAACGATTGAGTTTCAGATTTAAAAGTGATAAAAGAAATCCAAGTATAGCGAGAATAATCATCAACAATTGTTAAGAGATAACGAGCTCCCGAATGAGAATTTATTTTGTGAGAACCCCAAATGTCACAATGGATCAAATCAAAAAGTGCAACCGAATTTATTGAACTAGACGGAAAAGACAAACGGGTTAGTTTTGCTAAAGGACAAACGTCACAAAAACATTTAGAATCAAAAGTAATTTCTGGGTTGGATTTGGAAAGTGCTTGAAGTGGTGTTGTTAATTGATGCCCCAAACGTTGATGCCATAAGTTGGGGTTGGAATTGGTGTGATGAACAAGGTGCGGTTGGTGACGAGATCTGAGGTAATATAGACCATTAAGTTGCTTGCCCAGACCGATCACCTTCCTCGTAGCCATTTCCTGCATCACAAAAAAAAGTCACATTACAACCCAATGCTCTAGTGAGTTTGCCAACTAATAGTAAATTGACTCTAAATTTTGGGACATAAAGAACATCATTTAGAGTCATGTTATTTGATAGCCCAGTAGACCCAGTACATTCAATCTTGGCTTGACCACCATTAGGTAACTGAACAGAGTTATGTCTAGCAATTTTCTTATCTTTTGTTGGCAATATATTAGAAACATGGTCTGTAGCTCCACTATCTATGATCCACTCGGCACAATAAGAAGATGAATAAGTACCTGTGGTGTTCACAAAAGGCAAGACATTACCATTGTTCTTTTAAAGTAGTGCCTTAAGTTGGTTGTACTCTTCGGGAGTGAAAGTGGTGTTGGTGAAGCTTTGTGCCTCAGAATTTCTTCAGTTTTGGAGTTGTTTGCATTGGGCCTTTTTCCTCTTGGCTTTACATCCTTGCCATGTAACTTGTGGCCGGGAGGAAAACCAAGAAGGAAATAGCATCGATCGGCGGTGTGATAATCCTTGCCACAATGAGAGCAAGTTTTCTTGACTTTCCCGGTGGTGGTTGACCGATCATTCTCTTGCGATTGACCTGATTCTTGTGAATTTCTAGAGGTTTGCATTACCGCATACCCCATATTTTCACGTCGGGCAACCACATCAGTCTGTCTCTCTTGCTGAAGCACCAAGGCATGGACCTTGCTTGTTTCCGAGAGGGGACTCATCATAAGAATTGAACCCCGCACGGTGGCATATAATTCGTTTAGTCCCATCAAGAACTGCATGACCTTTTCTTTCTCCTCATGCTCAGCAAGACCTTTGATAGCCCCACAACTGCAAGAAATTGGGTCGTGATAGGAAGCCAACTCATCCCAAAGCGACTTCATCTTGGTGTAGTATGAGGAAACCGATTGTTGGGCTTGACGTAATCCCACAATCTCTTCCTGGATTTGATAGATTCGGGAATCACTCCCTTGTTCAAATCTATCCTTCAAATCTCTCCAAACTTCATTAGCAGTATATGTATAAATAATACTACTAGCAATATTAGGTTGAACCGAATTCAAAATCCAGGATAATACCATATGATTACATCATTGCCATGCTGGAAATTTGGGGTCGGTTGATGGCAATGCTTGGATCGTCCCATCGATGAATCTGATCTTATTTTTGGCACTCAGAGCAAATCGCATCGTGCAGCTCCATTGTCCATAGTTGTCTCCTTCAAGTGGTTTTGAAACCAAAACGAGACCCGTGTGATTTGAATAGTGTATGGTGAAGGAATCCATGTTGTCTGTCATCTTCTTCATAGAAACAATATCGTCTCCTTCTTTCTCTTGTGCAGCGGAAGTCATGTTTAGAACCGATGGCTCTGATACCATGTGAAAATTTGATAATGGATGGAGAATGAGGAGAAAAACGTAGAAGCAGAAAATTGGAGAGAAAGAAAATAATTCTGTATTTCTTACATATTGATTTTTGTGATACATTGCTGAGATACATATACAAGAACTTTCCCGTATTAGGAAAGTAATAGGAAAGGAAGTAAATAATTACAATCAATCAGTTTTAATAACAAATTCCTAAATAATAACTAATTACAATCAGTCAATTGTAAGTCAATGCAATAACAACAAATTGATTAATTGTAATAATAAAGAAGATTAGTTTCCTATTTTAACAGCTAGAGCAGGCCCACACGCGAGTGAGCTCCACAACTTGACTTGTTTTGTGTCTATCTAATAAATCTACAGAGACAAGTAACTGTTTCAAATGTCAAGTTTTATTATTTTAAGAAGTAAAAAAATGATCGAAATTATTGTAAGATTTCACTATCATGGTGGTTGGGGGTACTACTTCATGCATGTTAGCCTCTAATATAATTTATAAGGGCAGAAATGTGGACTTGAATATATGAAATTTATAAATTCAATCGAATTATTTTGATCAGTTTTTATAATAGTTTGTTTCGTTTGATTTTTTAAGTGATAAAATCATTGAATGATCCACTAAAATACTGGGTTTTTAAGATGGAAATTTTTTTTACTTTTCACTTAACCAAAAATTATGGATTATTTATCAATTTTTTACTTCCAAATCTTATCTATCTCCAGTTTTCTCTTCTCTCATAATCCTTATCTATATTAATATATTTTTCTTCTTCTTACAATTTATAAAACTTTAGAGCCATAAAACATATATAGTTGTTTCAAGAGTCCAAAATCTCCATTTGAATCTAATGTTTTTGAATTGTATTCAATCCTATTTGGATGTATGAGAAAAAAAAAACTTTTTTTGTTAATTTGATGAGAGGAGAGAAAGCTTTTTTGATGGTTTTGAACGATTTAAAAAGCAACTAACCAGAAAACAAACAAACTAACTAAACAAGATATAATTATCTAAACATAAAGGCATATATCATGCCAAACTCTTCCAGAAAAGAAGGCCACACATCAAACAAGTTAAAGATCGTCGTTTTTTTTCAGGTTGTTTGAAATCACAAAATTGGTTGAAACACAGATTAAAGAGAAACAAAGCTTGACATTTTTTTTTGTCACTGCAATACAAATTCAGAGCACATATAAGTTGTTCCTTCTTATAATAGCAATTTTAGTTATTGATATTTTATAAAATTAAAAGTGCACAATTTGTTTGATTTAGGGTTTGTCACAATTTAATTAAAATGAGTATTAGTATATAGGGTTGTTTTTGACATTTTAGAAATTGTTAAGAGTAAATTATTAAATTTGAAATTTTTTATGGTGGATGTAGAGAGTAAATGGGTGTATGGAGAACTGATTTGGACGGCAATAGAGCCACTCTTATGTTATGTGTTTGAGGAAAATCATTTTGTTGTTGTTATTATATTATTGTTTTTAATTGTCTTTAATATATTAAAATGTAAATATATAACAAATAATAGTTGATCGGATATAAATGTAAAAGTATTTTTTTTCGGATATTTGTAACTTCAAAAAACAAAGAGAAAAACATGTTATTCAATTTTAAGTTTTCGGTCATTATTCAATCTCAAATACAATTCAGTAATGTTCAGTGTTCAGATGAAAAATCAAATACAACCTAACTTGGTATCACCGGTAAAATGCACTCATTTAGCAGGTCCGGTCTTGACTTTTTTAAGGCCATAGGGAAAATCCAAAATGTACCATTTGTTTATAATGCTTCAATTTTGTTTTACATCATTAATATTGCTTACGACTTCTATTGTCACATAAGAAAATAATTAAAAAATTATTAACAAGAACTTCTATTGACCTACTGTATATATATAACAAGAACAATAGAAAAAATTGCTTGTATGCGTTTAATAAATTGGGGATATATATATATATATATATATATATATATATATATATATATTTATATATCCAATCTATGTATCAACATAAGTACTCATGGTAGAGCAACAAAAACCACATGATCTGTCTTGTCTACCAACAAACAAATGAAAGCAAGTGAAGAAGCAAATAAAAGTATACTTCATTTTCAAGTTGGTTAAATGTACACTTATCACCAACTTAAAAGCAAATATAGGGGTTGGGATCAGTGGCGGATCCATAAATTTTAACCAGGTGGGGCACTTGAACAAAATAACAATTATATTATAAAAAATATTAAAAATCAAGATCATATTAAAATGAGTTTTTCTTTAACAAAAAATGAGTTTTTTTTACATAAAGAAAAATTGATGATATACTGAAGTTTATATAAAGTAAAACAAATAGAACGCATACTCAAGATAAACTAAATAATCTTCAAAAAAATAAAAGTAAAAACAAGAAACACGATATTAAAAATTAAATATTAATAAGAAAAACAACATAAACAATAAAATTGTAATATTTATTCTTCTTAAAATAATAAATTACAATCTAATTTTAATTCAAGAAATTTCTTTTATATTTATAATGAATTCACTTTAAATTTATACAAAAATAATTGGTTAATAAATATTACTAGACATGTTTTTGTTTTTTTAATTCTTCTAATTATTGGTAAATTATTTATTGATTCGAAATAAATTAAAACTATAAAATAAAGTAAAATACTAAGGATAAAATAAAATGAATCATAATAATAGATGAACTATTTTAATATAATAAATTAAAATTTAGATTTTAGGGTTTATTGATTGGAAACTAAAACTATTAGAAATAATAAAAGTTCAAAATAATAATAGAAAATTTAACATAAAATAAATTGAATTAAGTTACCATAAATTGAAAATAGATAAGAAGTTGACAATAACGGAAAAGATAAAATAATTGTTTTGTTTCAGAATAAGATGAAAATTTGAGAAATAAATTGGAAAATATGGTAAAATAAAAAAGGCGTAAAAATTACATGATAAAATTAAAATTTTAAAATAAGATATTCAGTTTCCTTAAAAAAGGTAATCAGTGGGACTTGAACCAAGTTCATCAATACAAAAAAGAGACAGAATGCCAGTTTTATTGAAAGACATTTTGTTATCTTTATAGTTATCTAACATATATATATATATATATATATATATATATATATATATATCTAATTCAAAGCAAAATAATACATTTTAAAAAAAATTTTGAGGTAGAGTACGGGCCCCACTTGTGACGCAGCGGTGTATGGCGAAAATAAGAATGATCACTTCGTTGAACCCTGAGGCACACTCAGACGAATCTTAACGTAGCGACCGGTAGTTACCCAAGCATGGACCGCCATGCAGGGGCCATCATTCCCTAATCTTCGTTAGAAAATGGTGCTCTCAAATCCTCAAAGAGCATGTCGAATCCACGACAGATAAATGTTCCAAAGGAACGATTTTATTAAAATCAATCAAAAGTTTTAAAAGTTTACAATAATTGGAATTAATAATACTATTTATAATAAACTAATCCTAATACGACTTGAATACGATATTCCAAAAAAAAAGACTAAAACAGGAAAATATCAAAGCTAATCAGAATTTGTTACAATTCATGACTCCTAACTTGACCGGAAAATAAAGATCAAATCTTACCTAAAAGGTAAGTTTGATTTATTTCCAAAACCTAAATTTAATTCCTAATCAAACTAAAATAAATAAACTTGCTAAACAAGAAAAGACCCAAATTGAAAAAAAATAAGAAAATAAAGAATTTGCCCAAATCCATTGTGACCCGTTGGTGTCAGATCCCGGTCTGGACCGCAGTTCCTTCTTTTGTTGTCCTACATCAACTTGACCTTAGGGTGGGTCCGCCCCTGGTTGGGTTGAGAGGGGGAAGGGGTAGATGGGGGTATATAAAGGGTTTTAGCGGAGGTGTGGATGGAGGGAGGAAAGATGGCATTTTTTCTTTAATTTTTTTTTTTTTTTGCTTTTGAAATGGAAATGGTGCTTTTAGATTTTGCTGAGTGGATAGAGTTGTAAACACTCAAGGTGTTTAATCTAAGAGTAAAGAAGAAAAGAAAAGATAATTCTTCAAGCTAAGTGACTCCATTAATGGAGATCTACGAGCTCAATGAACTTTTCTATTATATTGATTAAAAGATAAGATTGAAAATATTACAAGAGACCTGATATATATATATATATATATATATATATATATATATATATATAAATTTTCAAGTCAGTACGCACTGATATAACTTTATCAATGCGTTGGATGTGGACTATTAGATTTACATATTTTGACTCAAAGTGTATAATCAGTGGTCCACATGCAACGCACTGATATAAGTTATATCAGTACTAATGGTGTAAAAGGGGGCCGGCCCGGCCCACATCGGCACGGCCCCCCGGCCCGTTTTCCTAAATGGGGGCCCGGCACGGCCCTTCCGTGCCGTGCAGCGTGCCGTGCCGTGCCGGCACGTGGGCCAATTTGGCGGGCCAAATGGGCCGGCCCATATATATATATATATATTTTAAATTTTTTTTATATATTATTATTTTTGTATAATAAAAAAAATGTTTATAATAAATTAATAATAGATTATAGATACATTTTTTATTTTATTTAATGAATTAATTCAAAAAATAAATAAAGATAAAATATGAAAGAAAAAAAAAGTAGATAAAAATATGAAATGAAGAATTCTTTATTTATTTCGGACTTTCAGTATTACATATTTACATGATTGCCTCATTAAAAACCTTACCAAGAAAACCCAGTGGGATAAAAACTTGGTAAGGGAAAAATAGTGCAATCGTATTACAAGTAAATGTACATGTACAACCTAGTTCTGGACCTGGTTACTGGCGGAACCCTCATCGACATATAAATTGGAGAAATTTTGAATAAATTGTTCATCTACCGTTTCATTTTGCATCCTCTTTCGAGCATGCTCCCAATCCCGAATGCATATTAATACCTCCACCATCTCTGGAGTCAAACAATTTCTTCTTGGTTCAATAATTCGTCCACTCGTGCTGAATGCCTGTTCTGAAGACACAGTGGACACGGGGATAACCAGTATGTCACGTGCTAAGTGTGACAAGACCGGATACCTGTAGCTATAGGTCTTCCACCATAACAACAGATCAAAATTCTCCGTGTTTTCGTCGGCATCAAACTGTGCTTCAAGGAACCTATTCAGTTCGGCACCAGAAGATGCAGCAGATCGTGTAGTTGAAGAAGAAGAACTTGCTGATTTGTCTTTTTTCCGGCGTTTGAGAATGCTCCAACTTGTCGGCAACGGTTGTCTGTCCGGTTCTGGTGATGGTTCCGTGTGAATGCCGCCAAACCTGCGCTCATAAATACTAAAAACTTCGAACAACTTGTTTCGAATGTCAGTAATCTGTTCGGAATAATCTATTGTAATTTTTATTGTTTTTTTTTAAAAAATAACCGTTGGCTGACGTCAGCCAACGGTTATTTTTTTTAAAAAAAACAATAAAAATATACTTAAATTTAAAAAAAAAAAAAAAAAACAAATTCCGCGGGCCCAACGGTCGGCACGCCGTGCCGGCCCGGCGTGCCGACCGTTGGGCTTGGCACGCCGTGCTGGCGTGCCGTGCCTGGAACCCTGACCCGGCACGTGCCAAGAATGGGGGCCGTGCCAGGCATGGCCCGCCATCCTTGGCAGGCCGGCCGGACCGGGCCCTCCATGCCCGGCCCATATTTACAGCACTAATCAGTACGCACTGAGGAGATATATACATTCATTTTCTCCCCAGTGCGTACTGATATAACTTATATCCGTGCGTTGCATGTGGAGCACTGATTATGGTGAAGTTTTGACAAGTACATACACTTTGAGTCAAAGTATATAAATCTAATGGTCCACGTCCAACGCACTGAGAAAGTTATATCAGTGCGTAATGACTTGAAAATATATATATATATATATCAGAGAGACAGAGAATATACCACACACTAAACGCATGACTATTATATTAGAGAATTGTTAACCAATCATAGTCCAGTTTATAGCCACGTCAGCTTAGGCTGTTAGTAACAGAGTTTAACAAACTAATTAACGACTAACTAACTTGAGACTAAACTTGACTGAGCTGCTTTTAATCACCGTTATCAGTCCACTGTTAGTTGCTTTCAAAGCAGATCAGTTGCATTGTGATGCTCTGTTTTACCTTACATTCTTGGCTTGCTCTCTGTCTATAGCCTTCTTATGGGTATGAGGGTATCAAGAGTAACAGGTTGGTGCACATTCATATTTTGTGATACTGTAATGTTGATGGGTACAACGATTCATTATTTGTGGAGTAATGATCTGGTGGGATCAATCATATGTAAACGTGATTGGTGTGATTTTTTTAGAGTAAATTGTGCAAACAGCCCACAGTTTAGGTCTAATTATACAAACATCCCATATCAGCTATCGCTATTCGCTAGCGGTGTTTCGTTAAAAAGTAACGGCTTAGGGAAAAAATGGTCATTTTACCTAAAATATTCATTAACTATTTATATAATACCTTATTAAAAAAAATGAATGGATGGAAGAGATTTGATTTCCTTCCTCTATTATGACGATAATGTGAAAAGTTGATGAATCACTTTACTACTTGACCTTCTTTACAAGACTCGGTAGGATGATTCTTAATCATATTTGATGAAACTAAAAAAGATTTATGGATTATATAGATTTCAATAGATATTCCATAATTATTAATGGAAGTACGCCAACACAAATTAAAGATGCCTTTATACATTTTTATATAAAGCTACTAGAAAAAGGTTTGATAGATATTTCTGTTGGAAATATGGTTTTAAAAGCAATACATATTTAACTAATTTGAAAATATTTAATTCCTGGAAAATCATATATTGTATGAATGAGAAATTGTTCCAAGTAATTAAACCTATATGGAAAAGGAAATAGATCCGGAAAGGTGCATAAAAAGGTTACTATTCAATCTAACAGACACCAAGTTACAGATGGAAATGTCTTTTGAAATGGAAAAACACAATCATGAACAAATGCAACTATTCTTTGTTTTTCTTCTTTTAAAATGGAAAGACACAACAATGAAAAAATGCAACTTTTCTTTAAAGAATCATGACATTTCTAAAAGACACTTTGTATCTATAAATTAGAAGATTTCATAAAAATTACTGCATTGAGTATTGAGTCCTTTAGTCATTGAGAGAGAGTTCTGCATATTCAGTTTGTTGTGTGCATATTCAGTTTGTTGTGTGCTTCTGGATTTGAAGTGCTACTATCACAAGACAGAGAAGTCGTTGTATCCTAGAAGGCGAGCGCCGATTGACCTATAGCATCGGTGGGCGGGCGTAAATCGTTTAAAGACATAGTGTTGAACACTAGCCTAGACTTCAAAGAAATTACTGATAAAACTACTGTATAATTGTGAAGGTTTTTCTATCAACTACTTCACTGTACTTGTGTTATTTTTTTTCTACTTATTTAATTATATAGCAATTTACACTTAAATTATTTTTTAACAATTCCATGTCAAATATTACATTTCTAACAATTTTAAGACGATTTATTTCATTGTGTTTATTGCTATATTAAATTATTTTTTTGAAGTATTTGGTTTAGTATTGTTTTACTGTGTTTACTGGATTATATTACTGATGTCTGCTTCAAATTGACAAAATTTACTTACTGCATCTCAAATTGTAGTATCTAGTTTAATATTATTTTGATATATATTGAATATTTTGAAAAATTATCTACCTTGGATTTGGATTCTATTCATTATAATAGTATTGTTAGTTTATCCGTTGTATGTTATTCTATTCATTAAAATAGTATTGCAAATTTATCTATCAATTACCATATCTAATTTTTTTTTTATTAAATCTTGAAATGCTTGGTTAAATTTTTTTTAAAAACCATCTGGACCATTGCCTTATTATATTGTTGTTTTAATTTGTTGGTAATATATAATATCAATACCCACGATAATTTTCTCAGTTGTTTGTTCATATATTTTGCCTACTGTTGGTATATTATTTTTTCTTATTTGATAATTTTTATCAATAATTGTGAAGGAAAAATGTGTTCCTCAAATAACGGAAACACAGTGGCTGGCACTATAGTCCCTGTTGTCCATGTTACTTCTTTGCCTGTTGCAAAAGAAAACCGTGGGCACCAAACCGAAACCGGAACCGTAACCGTAACCGTCGGTTACGGTTACGGTAGGTCGAAAATCGACCAAAACCGACGGTTTTGATCGATTTTCGGTTAAACTGAGTTTTCGACCGTTGACAGTAAAAAAAAATAAATCAACCAATCCTGGATTGCCACGTGGACCACACAATTGAAAAAAAAAACAAAAAACTAATTGGTGACCGTTGGGCGTTTGGAGAGATGACCAACGGTCATCTACTCCTCTCCCAACGCCAACGGCCATATATATATATATATATATATATATATATATATATATATATATTATTTTTTCCCCATAATTTCTTAAAATTGTAAATTCGCCCCTCCACTATAATCCTATAAATACCCCCCACATTTCAATATTCTTCACACCACTCTCAACTTCTCTCAATCTCTCTCATTGTCAAATTCTCAATTCTCTCTACATTCTACAATTTTCTTTATTTTTCATTTTTCATAAAAATTAATATCTATTTATTTCTTCAAGTTTTTACAATCATCTATTTACAATTTTCTTTAATTCTCATTTATTATAGAAATTAATATCTATTTACAAATTCTATTTTTTACAATCATCTATTATTTATTTACAATTATCTATTTTTCTTAGTGTTACCACTATTATTCCAACAATTTTGACTGCCTCACATATCTATATATATTTTTTACTATTAGTATTTATAATTAATTATTCAATGGCAAGTGGGGGAGAAGGTTCAAGAAATTTGAACAAGGGAATTGAAAGGGTCCATTGCAAGATTTGTTGGAACACCAAGGTGATGATGTAAGTTATAATGACCGACTTTACCACGAGTTCCTTCAATCTCAATTCGGATCCGATCTCCCTCGTAGTCCTAATCCCCCTCTAATAATTTCCGACGAACCCGACCCCAATCTTTATGACCATGATAGTAATGAAAATCTATCTAACCCCCAACCCCTTCAGATGAATTTGTTGCAGGTGAAGAAGAAAAGCCGATGAAGTCCGATCTCTTCAAATTGCATATGAAGAAAATTCAGTTAGATGACGGGATGATCAAAATCAAGTGCAACTACTGCTCCAAAACATACAGGACCAACAAATCATTCGGATATGGCACGTACTGGAACCATATTAGGAAAAATCACCCTTCTGAATTGGTGAAGACTAGTAACCAATCCCAAATCTCCAGGTACGGAACCCCTACTAATCAACTATTTCATTATACGTCTGAAAAAACCAAGGAAGAATTAGCAGTAATGGTTGCAGTTGAACATTTACCTTTTAGTTTTGGTGAGAAAGTAGGTTTTGTTAATTATTGTCAAACTGCATTAAATCCTGCAATGCAACGTGTTCCTAGATCCACTCTTACACGTACACTGTTTTCCATTTACAAAAAACAAAAAAACAAATTGAGTTCTTTTTTTTATCAATTTGAAGGTCGCGTTTCCGTATATGCCGACATATGGACTGACAATTTTGGTAATCACCATTATATGGGTGTGACATGTCATTATATGGATAATGACTGGGTCATGCAAAAAAGAATTATTGCATTTCGTGTTTTTGATGAATCATATACGGCTCAAAATATTTTTCGACTCCTTAAAATTATTGTTGAAGAGTTTCATATCCAAAACAAAATATTGCGATCGGTTTTGATAATGCTGCAAGCAATACCGCATCTATTCCTATGTTGCAGGATTTGTGCAATCCCTATTTTGGGGGTAAATTATTTCATCAAAGATGTGCATGCCATATTTTAAATTTGTGTGTTCAAGCTGGATTACAAATTCTTTCTGTTTATATTAGACCAATTAGAGATAGTATTAACTATATCTGGAGGCAAAACAAACTCCAAAAACTATGGTTAAAATATTGTTCTCAAAATGGTATGCGTCCCATTAAATTTTCTCAGGACATTAGTACTCGTTGGAATTCTACTTATAAGTTGCTTAATGAAAGTGTTGCAGATAAGGAATTATTAGTTTCTTTTATTACTTATAATGTTCCTTCAATTTCTCTTCAATTGAAGCATTGAGATACATGTATAAAAATTCTTGAATTGTTACGTGTTTTTAATGATGCTACTAATGCTTTATCTGGTATTTACTATCCCACTACTCATTTATTTCTTATTCAAAGTGTTAATATTGCTGGTGCATTCAGTGAGTGTGAACTCGATGTTCAATTGAGTGAATGTGTTGCTGCCATGAAAAAAAATGGTTACAGTATTATAAGGAGATTCCAAATATTTATTTGCGTGCATCATGTTTTGATCCACGCTTTAAATTAGAATGTTTGTAAGATTATTTAACTCATTATTACAAAAGTTTAGATTTAGAAGTTGATGTTCTTAGTTATTGTAATTCCATTAAGGCTTTGCTTTATGAATTATATGATGAATATCTTACAATATATGGTCCATCTTTAAATATGCCGGTTTCACAACATCAACCGACATCTGATAGTACTGGTACTTCCTCAACTTTTAAATTAAAGGGTTTAGGGGATCGATTGTTTTCCCAAAGAGCCAAAAAATTAAGAACATCTTCTTCATCCTCATCCGGCTCGATTTCTGAGCTTGACCAGTATTTAGAAACATCTTATGAATTTTTCGAAGATAGTGAATTTAGTATCCAGGTTTGGTGGAAGGATCATGAACAGATTTTCCCAATTTTGGCTATTATTACCAAACAAATTTTGGGAACACCGGTTTCTACCGTTGTTGTGGAACAAGAATTTAGTGCAGGTGGAAATATTTTGGAACCAAGACGGTCGGTTAGGTGTCCGCAGACACTTGAAGCTCAGGCGTGTGTTGATGATTGGACAAAGGCAAAATACAGACAACAAGAAATCGAGGCGGAGATAGTGAATGATTTTTTCGAAGATGGCCAAACCACGGGATCGGAAGGCAGCGATTAGATTCCATTCCATTCCAACTTCCAACCTTCAACACTGAACATCTAATTAAAGGTAAAACAACTACGTGGCATTTGATTCCTCTACTGCTCTACATTTATAGAGGATACGTAGGCAACTTAATTGAGGTCAAATTAAGTGCAAGGCCGATTTTTTTATTTATTTTTTTAAATTCAACTTTGTTACATTGTATATTTGAATTCAATATCCATTTAAATTTTTTTTTAATTTATCTTCAATTGTAATTTTGTATCAATTTATCAATGTCAATTTCTTTTATTTTCAACATTATTAAATACCTAAATGCTTCAATTGTATATTATATTTATATAATTGTATTGAATATTTTATATTAATTTCATTTTATTACAAATGTTTCAATTTTATTACTAAATAAAATGTCCCATAAATTTTATTCATTTGTCAAATTTGTTTTTTCTGGAACATTATTTTTCCCATTATTTTAATTAGGTTTAGTAATTATTGTAATTAGGTTTTGTTTGGAAAAAAAATAAAACTGAAACCGAAACCGAAATAAACCGAAACTGAAATCGAAAAAAAACGAAACCGAAACCGGCGGTTCGAAACCGAAAACCAAACCGGTTTTCTCGGTTACGGTTACGGTTACGGTTTGGGTGGCCACGGAACCGAAACTGCCCCGAAACCGAACCGTGGCCACCTCTACCACCATGGAGAAAAACCCGAGAAGTTCAAAGGAAATGATTTCAAAAGGTGGCAATAGAAACAATTGTTTTGTTTGACAACATTAAATTTGGTTAAATTCTTAAGGAAGACGCTCCTAAAACAAGAACTTCCAAGGAAGAAGCAACTGTTGTTGATGCCTAGCACCATGAAGACTACATCTGCAAAAATCATATCCTCAATGGATTGGATGATACACTCTACAATGTGTATAGTCCAATAAAGACGGCTAAGGCTTTATGGGAGTCATTGGACAAGAAATACAAGACTGAGGATGCTGGAATGAAGAATTCATTGTTGGTCGATTTCTTGACTACAAAATGGTAGATACCAAAACTGTTATCAGTCAAGTCCAAGAGTTGCAACTTATTATTCATGAGATTCATGCTGAAAATATGGTGTTGAGTGAATTATTCCAAGTGGCCGCATTAATTGAGAAATTACCACCATCCTGGAAAGAATTCAAGAATTATCTCCAGCACAAACGCAAAAAGATGGGACTTGAAGATATGATCGTGCGATTGAGGATCGAGGAGGATAACCGTCGGTCAGAGAAAAGAGGATCTTCCATGGAGGCTAAGGCACATATAGTGGAGAAATGGCCAAACAAAAAGAGGAAACACTCTGGGGAAGGCTCTAGTCAAGGAAATTCTAAAAAAGCCAAGGAGTTCAAAGACAAGTGTTTCAATTGCAACAAAACAGGACACCGTGCTAAGGAATGTAAAAGTGGCAAGGGTAAAAGCAACTCAAAGAAGAAAGGCAAGGAAAATGAGGCAAACATGACAGAGGAAGATATGGTCTCTAATGATTTATCTGATATAAATCTATCTGCAGTTGTCTTGGAGATAAATTTGGTTGGAAATACTAAAGAATGGTGGGTGGACACTGGGGCTACTCGTCATGTTTGTGTTGATCGAAAAATGTTTATTACTTATCAAGAATTGGATGGAGAACAATTGTTCATGGGGAATTCTTCTACCTCTAAGGTTGAAGGTCAAGGGAAGGTTGTCTTGAAGATGACGTCTGGCAAGGAACTCACCCTTAACAATGTGCTCCATGTTCCTGATATCCGAAAGAATTTAGTTTCTAGATCTCTCTTGAGCAGGAATGGTTTTAAATTAGTGTTTGAGTCGGACAAATTTGTACTTATTAAGAATGGTATGTATGTGGGAAAAAGGTACCTGAGTGATGGTTTAGTCAAGATGAATGTAATGACCATTGTACCAAAAATTATTAATAATAATAAAATTAGTTCTGCTTATATGATTGAGTCATCTGATATATGGCATGGTAGATTAGGTCATGTTAATTATGATTCTATACGAAAATTAATTAACATGGAATTAATTCCTAAATTTCACATTGATCCCAATATTAAATGTGAAACGTGTGTTGAAGCAAAACTAACAAGAACATTATTCCATTCTATTGAGAGAAGCACAGAAACTCTAGACTTAATTCATAGTGATATCTGTGACTTAAAGTTTATAGAGACTAGAGGAGGAAAAAAATATTTTATTACCTTCATTGATGATTGTACAAGATATTGTCATGTGTACTTGCTAAGAAGCAATGATGAGGCAATTGAAATGTTTAAATTTTACAAAAAGGAAGTTGAGAATCAACTTAGTAGGAAAATTAAAGTGTTAAGAAGTGATAGGGGTGGTGAATATGTATCCCCTTTTGGTGAGTTTTGTACTGAACATGGGATTATTCACCAAACTGCTGCCCCTTATATACCTTAACAAAACTGCTGAGCCTAAAAATCGTACTTTAGGAGATGATGAATGCTTTGTTGATAAGTTCTGGGGCACCCCAGAATTTGTGGGGGGAAACATTATATTCTTAACAAGTTGCCTCATAAAAAGTTAGACAAAACCTCATATGAATTATGGAAAGGCCATCAACCTTCATATAAATATTTCAAAGTGTGGGGATGTTTGGCAAAGGTAGCGGTCCCTGACCCTAAAACAGTTAAAATAGGACCCAAAACCATTGACTGTATATTTATTGGTTATGTAATTAACAATAGTGCATATCGGTTCCTTGTACATAAATCTAATATTTCCAAAGTACATGTGAACACGATTATTGAATCAAGGAATGCATCTTTCTTTGAAAATGTATTTCCTTATAAGGAGGCACAAGAAAAACGTTCTCTTAAAAGAACTTATGACGTTGTTAGTCATAATCAAGACAATCATCAAGAAAGTACTAACCAAGAATCTAGTGGACAAAAACACAACATTGAATCAAGACGAAGCAAGAGGTCTAAAATATCCAAGTCTTTTGGTCCTGATTTTCTAACTTATTTGTTAGAAAATGAGCCTCTCACTTTCAAGGAAGCAATGTCTTCTCCTGAATCATTGTTTTGGAAAGAGGCTATTAATGCTGAAGTTGATTCCATCTTGCAAAATCATACATGAGAACTAGTGGATCTTCCTCCTGGAAATAAGCATTTGGGCTATAAATAGATTTTCAAAAGGAATTTGAAGGCTGATGGAACTATTGAAAAGTATAAAGCAAGATTGGTGTCAAAGGATATAAGCAAAAAGAAGGTTTAGATTACTTTGACACATATTCACCGGTTACGAGAATAACATCCATTAGAATGTTGCTTGCAATAGCGGCATTGCACAATCTAGAGATACATCAAATTGATGTTAAACAAGCATTTTTAAATGGCGATTTAGATGAGGAAATCTATATCGAATAACCTGAAGGGTTTGTAGTTCCTGGTCAAAAACACAAAGTGTGTAAGCTAGTTAAGTCTCTCTATGGCTTAAAGCAAACACCGAAACAATGGCATTTGAAATTTGACAAAGCTATGATTTTAAATGGGTTCAAGATAAATGAGTGTGAACAATGTGTATACATTAAGAGCACTCAAGATGGATTTGTCGTTATTTGTCTTTATGTGCATGTTGATTATGGGCAGCAATATTGGTATGATTAAATCCACCAAAAAGATGTTGAGCAATAATTTTGACCAATAATTTTGACATGAAAGATTTAGGTGTTGCTGATGTGATACTGAGAATTAAAATTTCTAAAACATCTTATGGGTTAGTATCATCTCAATCACATTACATTGATGTAAGTTCCTCATATTTTGATTGGCTTATTTTGTTGACAAACCACATTGGAGATTAATTTTGTAAGGGTAAATTAGGTCTCATTGGGTGTGATCAAGCTTCAAGGACATCATCTCTCTCAAGAGGACTTCAAAGGTATATCACATGCTTAATTCTCTTTGAACAGGTTTTAGTTGCACACACTCACCTCAAATGCATTTGTATTGACATGCATGTGTGGTTGCACACACACACACACTTCTTGCATTTTGGTGTTGATGGGTTGCACAGTGGGTTAGGAGACATGCAAGGTCACTTGTGCATGTCGCCCCCAATGTCGTCTTAGTTTTGATATTTTCTCACAGTGTGTTAGGCGACTTCATAGGCGACTTGGGCATGTCGCCTAACATGTCGCCTCTGACATCTTGTTTTTACTCCAGTGAGTTAGGCGACTTGGGCATGTCGCCTTACATGTCGCCTCAGGCAACGTGTTTTCTTTCCAGTGCGTTAGGCGACTTGGTCATGTCGCCTTGCATGCCTCCTCTTTCACCCGAACTGGGCATTTCGGGTATTTCGCACCAGCTCATTTTTTGTCTCTATAAATACATCTTCTTCTCCACCATTTAGACCTAAAGCTTTGAAAATATATCCCTAAGTGAGAGAAAGTAAATCCAAGAGAGAGAGAGCTCCAAGAAGTCCTTTTTACTCAACCAAACTCATACCCATGTGCATCTAAGCTTCATTCTTCCATCTATTCTTCATGGGTCTTCTTGCTCTTCTTGACTAGGTAATCAAACAAGTCTTAAAACTTCCTTTTTCATCTCTATGTTCTTGTTTACCTAGGGTTAGCAATTATTTGTTAATTAATTGCATGTTTGTTTGGTTTAGCATGATTTGAGTATGTTTGTGATTATGTTTGTTGGTTGAGATTGTATGTTCATTGATAGCTAGCATTTAGGACGATTTCACCCTTCTAGCTAAATCTTCATGCATTTGCAGTTAGATATTGATATCTAGAATTTACACTCATTGACATATTTAAAATCCTTAGATAAGCATTTAGTGTTGCCTAGCATTAATTGCATGTTAGAATATTTTTACATATTCACATAGGTTGTTTAACCTCTTCATTGATTGTTAAGCCTTGTGACTAAGTGGATTAGTGCACAAGCTTGTGATCTAAAATCACTATAAAGGCTCGTTAGGTAGAGTGAAAGGGTTAGTGACCAAGTAGGTGTGACTTGAGGTCAACCTAGGTTGTAAACTTTCATTCAAATAGTGGATTTGAGGACCGTATGTGGCTAGAAGGATAGCCCGTGAGTTTTGCCCAGTTGGAGGGTTTCTCACGTAAATCAATCCTTGTGTTTTTATTGTTTTCCGCATGTTTATGTTGGATTAGTTGATTGCTAATATGGGGTAGAACTATTAAAATTGATTAAGTCAAAAAGTTGGTAATAAATCAACTAAAACCTATTCACCCCCCTTCGAGGTTAGTTGACACACGCTATATAGTATTTTCAATTGAGAAAATATTGAATAAGTTCAGTGAATATGACACTAGTCCAGCGAAATCACCTTATGATCCTAATCTTCATCTCATAAACAATGATGGACAAGGCATTTCACAAGTAGAATATGCTCGAATAATTGGTAGTCTAATGTGTTAGGATTATGCTCAATAGCAAGAGTGTAATATTGTAATTGACAATCTTTTCATATAAATAAAGTGATTTCTGATTCTGCAAAATCTTATAGCATTTATAATTATAATTGTCAAGGTAAATAATCATAAGGTCAAAAGACTATGAGATATGAAGAATTGTTTGTACATCCAGATATGTATGAGGTAGACACAATTCTTTAGTTAGTCTTGAATAACGTTCACAACTTAAGTTAAAGATTGGGCACCTCTATCTTGATAAAGTTGTAGAATTCTTTTACTAGCATTTGAGTGGGATCAAATGAGTTATGATGAGTCTAAAATCATCGAAAGGTTTTCGAGTAAAAGAATCTAGTGCACTGGGTGCATTGAACTGGATCACAATGAAATATTTTATCTAGAATCGTCACTAGATATAAGTGTTTTCACTATCAGGACAATCGGAGAGTCTATCTAAATCCTGAGATAAATGATGGACTTATGGTTGCAAATGTTATCATTTGAGATATCAATGAGTACGATTATATAGCATAGTCTATCCTCGATAGTTTGGTGGTATTCATTTGTTAATCGATAGAGGACTTCATTTTTAGATACGGACATCGTGGCTCCATTTATTAAATGAGAGTATAATATCATCATATGGATGTTTTGAGGTATTGGATATTAAATCTCAACGTTGAGTTTTCAATAATGATTATTGAAGACATGGCTTCTGGACAAGTCAAAATATCCAAGTTCAAAATGTGGTCATATGAGGAAATATGGTAACTTGGAGAGCTATAGGCGGTCTATGAGCTCTTGGCGATTACTGATATTATTCACGAGGATACACCATCTCCTATAAGATTGTCTAGGGTATGAATGAGAAACATCTCCTTATTCTATCTTTATTTAAGAGTTCAATTTTAGCTCTTAAGTGGAATGAGTTAAAATTAATAGATCGGACCTAAGTGAATCATTTGTTGATTGTGATTAGGTTATGTCTATTGAAGCTTAAATTTAGATAGGCCACCAAGATCCACAATCCACACGTACTTGCATGGATCACTTGATATATTCTACCGGACCAATTTATGGGTCCATCTAGAATTGCATTTAATATATTAAGAATATAATATGTCTATTATTTATTTAATGGGCTGCACTATTATATTAATATATTAAAATGAGACATGTAGGCTTGTTTCTTTTAGTAAGAATAAGTCTGGTTCACATGTGGGCTTTTATTTAAAGTCTAATGGATTAAATAAAATAAGAAAAATAATATTAGGCCCATATATACAAGGTGTGGGTGGCAAGGCTAAATAAAATAGCCCAAGATATTATTTTATTTTATTGTTTTGATTAAATGGGAATTAATTAATTATTTAATTAATTAATAGTTTAAATCAAAATCCTTTCCTGGTCAGTAAATTAAATGCTATGTGTTGGATTAGGGTTGGAATTCTTTTAAGTGATAGGAGTCCTAATGTGGTAAGGATTAAGTCCACACACACTCCTTATTATACAAAGAATTCGGCCACCACTAGTCCTACAAGGGTTAGGATTCTTGAATTGATAGGAATTAGGGAAAAGGACAATTCCTTTTCAAGTAAGGAAATTAACCAACCCTAGATTTCCTATTCAATGAATTCGGCCAACCCTACTTGGTGAAGGAGAAAATTCGGCCAACCTATAAATATAAGGTTATGAATTTTCAGCCACCATAGAAGAAAAATAGAGAGAGATTTTTGTTTGTTTTGAAAATAAAAATCCTACTCTATACACATAGATTTTCGGCCAAGAGAGAAAAAGAAAATAAGTTCTCATTCGATAGTGCACTTACAAGCCTTTAACATCAAAAGGTTTTGTGCACACTTTCGATTTAGGGTTACGCGAGTTTCAATCATATTGGTTGAGAATTCAAAAGTGACCGGAACTATTTTTTAGGCTCTTGGTGTTTTACTATTGAAGATCAAGATCAGAAATTCCATACATCCATTCTAAGGTAAGCAATTCAAAGAAAAAAGGAAAACACGCTCCTAGGTGATTCACGTACGTGCTAGGATTGAAGATCTTGCGGATTACCATAGACGTAAGTCAATCGGATCACGCGACAAGAGGTATTTAACTCTAACCGTATATTTGAGTTTAATTAATTAAAGAGTTAAGGTTCAAATCTTTAAAAAAAATTTAAACTATACGAAAATCTATTTTTCGCCTTCCGCTGCGGTTTTAGTTAATTTTTCCCTACATAATGTATATCATGAATTGTACACGACCTGATATAGCGTACTCAGTTAACAACTTGAGTAGATACACAAGTAATCCTGGAAATGATCATTGGAAGGCTATAATTAGAGTGCTTAAGTATTTAAGATACATAAAAGAATTTGGACTACATTACACAAGATATCTTGTCGTACTTGAAGGCTATAGTGATGCTAATTGAATATCTGATACTAAAGACTCGAAATCCACCAGTGGATATGTCTTTACAATTGGCGGCGCAACAGTATTTTGGAGATCTACTAAACAAACATATATTGCTAGATCCACTATGGAATCTAAATTTATAGCCTTAGATAAGGCTGGAGAAGAAGCTGAGTGGCTTCGAAATTTTTTAGAAGATATTCCATGTTGGCCTAAGCCTGTGCCCGCTATATGTATACATTGTGATAGCCAATCTACAATTGGAAGGGCGCACAATAATATGTATAATGGTAAGTCTAGACACATCCGTCGAAGACACAACACTGTCAAACAACTACTCTCTAGTGGTATTATTACCATTGACTATGTGAAGTCAATAGATAATTTAGCGGATCTGTTTACCAACGGTTTAGATAGAGAGCAAGTTTACCGATTAATAAAAGGAATGGGATTGAAGCCCTTGTAAAATAGGAGCCATAATGGAAACCTAACATGGTTGACTGGAGATCCCAAGATCCAGGTTCAAAAGGGACAACAAAATTATGGTATACTCTGACCAAGCACTGGGGAGATAAAATCTCCTTCCCATTCTTGTGATACAAAGCAATGCTGTCTATAATGGATTTAGGCTAAGATATGCTTTTAATGATCCCATAATTTGATTTATTCAAGTAGGGTATAGTAGGATACTCTTTATGGGTAGTCACCTATATGAGTGTGAAATGTGGCCGTTTCTATGAGAATTTTACGTAGGGCTGAATTCTCTAAAGCACTCATGAATACTAGGATTTGTTCAGGGCAGAAATGAACACCACCGTATGAATTAGAATATGTTTGGAAAGTTATTGTGTGAGTATTATTGTCTTGTTTTACACCAATGGCTAAATAGTTCAAGACATTACGTTAACTGATTAGCCAAGTAAATCCGATATTACTTCACTAGGGAAGGTTCAAATCCAAAAGCTACATATCTTGATGCAATAGCTTTTCTTTAAGAAACTCTCTCAAGTGTCTACATTGTCATATGCATAGTGTTGTGCCAATTTTCATTCATGTGGGGGATTGTTGGAAATATGGTTTTAAAAGCAATAAATATTTAACTAATTTGAAAATATTTAATTGCCTGGAAAATCATATTTTGTATGAATGAGAAATTGTTCCAAGTAATCAAACCCATATGGAAAATGAAATAGATCTGGAAATGTGCATAAAAAGGTTACTGTTCAATCTAACAGACACCAAGTTACAGATGGAAATGTCTTTTTAAATAGAAAAACACAATCATGAACAGATGGAACTATTCTTTGTTTTTCTTCTTTTAAAATGGAAAGACACAACAATGAAAAGATGCAACTTTTCTTTAAAGAATCATGACCTTACCAAAAGGCACTTTGTATCTATAAATTAGAAGTCATTTATTCATTCATTTTTAACATCCAGAGAATTTCATAAAAATTACTGCATTGAGTATTGAGTCCTTTGGTCATTGAGAGAGAGTTCTGCATATTGAGTTCGTTGTGTGCTTGTGTATTTGAAGTGCTACTACCACAAGACATAGAAGTCGTTGTATCATAGAAGGCGAGTGCTGATTGACCTATAACATCGGTGGGCGGGCGTAAATCGTCTTAAAGACATAGTGTTGAACAGTAGCCTCGACTTCAAAGGAATTACTGATAAAACTGCTGCATAATTGTGAAGGTTTTTCTATCAGCTACTTCAATGTGTTTGTGTTATTTTTTTTTTTATTTAAGAGTGGTGATATTAGCACACCCCCTACTGATCTATTCATGCCCCATTTTTTAAAATTTTGATTTAATTAAATCAAATTAAATGTTTTTATTAAATTTTTTGGTCTATTTCCAAAACTACCCATTTTACTTATTTTTAAAACTTAATACATACCATATATGATCTCTCTATCTCTGTATCTGTATACATCTCTCTCACCTCCATTGATTGATTTTTTTTTCTTCTTATTTCTTTTTTTTTTTAGTTTTTTTTTCTTCTTATTTCATGATGGAAAAGAAAAAAAAAATAAATAAATAAATGGGTACTTCAACAAAGCTTGATATCAATCTAAAGAAAAAGTAAACTTCAAACTTATTTTCAGAGAATGAATTGTTTCCAGATGCATACTATCATTGTCAGACAATTCTTGTTTTATGTCATTCTCAGACAATTCTTCAAGACGTTTGATATCGTTTTTAGACAATTTTTCCATATTCTTGATATCGTTTTCATATTCTTCCATAATATTTTATATTAATGTAAAAAGTAGATTTTAGGGTTTAAGAGTTATTATTATTTTTTTGAAGAAACAGATTACTGTGTTTTTTTTTTTTGAAAAGGAATGTGAGATTTTAATAAATTTACCTTGTCATTCTCAGACAATTCTTCAAGACGTTTGATATCGTTTTTAGACAATTTTTCCATATTCTTGATATTGTTTTCATATTCTTCCATAATATTTTATATTAATGTAAAAAACAGATTTTAGGGTTTAAGAGTTATTATTTTTTTTGAAGAAACAGATTACTGTGTTTTTTTTTTTTGGAAAAGGAATGTGAGATTTTAATAAATTTACCTTATAGAAGATTTCTTTCCTAAATTGTATGTCTATTTAAGTAATTTTGATAAAGTAAAAAATAGAATATTATATAATTAAAAAAGTGGGGCATGAATATATCAGTATGGGGTGTGCCAATAGCACCACTCTTTATTTAATTATATATCAATTTACACTTAAATTATTTTTTAACAATTCCATGTTAAATATTACATTTCTAACAATTTCTATTTTGCTATAACAATGTTGAAATTTTTTAATGAAATAGATAATAAAAACATCGAAAGAAATTGAGCATGTAGAGAGAGAAGAATGAATGAATGATGGATAACAATGAGTGATCGATAAGGGTTATATTTGGAATTTCAGTGGGTGCATAGAGTAATAATGTTATTTTAAATTTTTTGAGGGTGTTTTATTGGTGCAATAGTCTACTCTATTAAAGGGGACAAAATTAAAGCGTAAATATATATAACAATGGTCATGGCTCTGCTAGCCCCTCTCCCATCCACCGCTGTCTACAACAATAAGGTTATAAGTTCAAATTATACCAATTTCCCCCAAAATCCAACTTTTTAATTAAATATATCAAATATTGACTGAAGTGATCATGTTTCAAATTCGACCTTTTAATTAAATATATCAAATATCAAATAATTTATATTCATAAAATGTGGATATTGATATGGGTCGGGCTTGGGTTGAAAAGTTAACTATTCATAGGCCAATTCCAACACTGAGTTGGGCTGTTCAATACATCTACGTTGGATCATCTTGGTCTGGCTAGCTTTCACATGAGTTAGCCTATTCATAACCTGAGCAGGCCCGGAAATGACTAAAAATGATACACAAGTGACCAAAAATGTAGTGAAAGACCAAGGGCATAGATGTCAAACCGGGCTGAGTATAATACAAGCCCTAAAATCTGGCTGAGCTCCATTCAAATCCTTTTGTAAATAAAAGCTTCTCCTTCCAAAAAATCCTGGATAAGATGGTTCAGCACGAGAATTCCACTCAGAAAATGAAACATGACATCTCCGATTAATCATATATTTTGTGTAAAAACATCATACAGAAGTTGGTTTTTGGTAGTAACTCGAACCTCTCAACATATGGGAGACAGATACATTACCATTTGTGTTAAGAGGGGATGTACATAAAATTTTTAGTTTATATAAGTTAAAATTATAGTAAAACAATATTTAAATTTTAGAAAACAGCAATTCATATATGTTCATATGTTTGTGAGTGCATATATGCGTGCCTTTTTATATTTCTTGAAACAGAGACACAAGTTGCCTTCATTTCATCTATATATAATTTAGATGATGGTACTTCACTTTATTTTTAATGTATGTACATACCACGTGAGAAGAATTTTCAGCTCTTTCGATATAACCGGTTCCACAACGTTATATATGTAACTTCGGTCCTGAATTTTTTTTCATAACGGTCTTGATTAGAGAAGGACTCTCTCTCTCTCTCTCACTATATATATAGTCTTTTTCTCCTCAATACACATTGATATAAAATATATCACTATATCAGTACGTTACATATGGGTCATAAATTATGGATAAGCACCGACAAGTGTTACGTACTGAGGAGAATTTTATATATATATATATATATACCTATGTCACAGTCTCACAGATGACAATCTTGATCAATACCAGCAATCAGAGATGATCTTATGGAAAGTATTAAAAGTAATTTCTAGTGTTTGTGATTTTTTTTCTCATCATTAAATATTGTATTTTGAAATTCTGCCAGTTGATGGAGAATAATTCTATGTTGGAAATCAGAGTCATTTATTTATTCATTAGGTGAGTAATTTGGTAATCATTTTTTAATTATGACAGTCCACATCAATGATTTCTTAGATTGCAGAATTTTTTCTCCATTGACATTTTCTAGAACCTGGACATTTTTTCAAGTCTACCATATATTTATATATTCAATTACAAGATCTTCACTATATATATATATTTATATAACGAGATCAAAACTGTAAAACCCGAATTAATTAACCTTTTATTTATGATAATAGTATTATGATAATAATAATATATAAATAGAAACATATATATATATATACATATATATATATATATAATATTCAACTCCCAGTTTCTTTTATTAAGGCAACTAATTACTTGTGATTGATTCTTTATCATTATCCACAGACAATCACAAGGCAAGTCAACTCCATAATTAGAGGGATTTGAATATATTAGCTAAATTAGTAGGATTTGTATATCTCCAATATTTTATACTTATTCATATTAGTGTATATTTTACAAAAGAATATCAAAGAAAAGTATTGTTCCTATTCTACTCTGAAACTCTTTGAAGGTACGATTTTCTTAAACTTTGTTTCATTTTTTTAATTTTGATTAAAGCTTTGTAGTCTTTTTCAAACCCTTATTGTTTTTGACACAAAATATCTCATTAACAAAATTTAGGCCTCTAACAATTGTTTAATTTTAGTTTATGGAGATGCTTTAATGCATGGATTTTAGAGTGAATGAAATAGATATATACATGAAGCTCTATATTAAATTAATGGAATTTTTGGAGTCCATTAAAGAGTTCAAATTTGAGTGTTAGTATAGGTTGAAATTTTTGATTTGTTTTAATACCGGTGAAGCTGTTTTGTTTATTTTAGTTATACTTGTAGGTTGCAATTGATAGTGACTTTTGCTATGAGAATAGACATATATATATATATATATATATATATCAATTTTTGTTATAATTTTCGGAATTTTTGGTGGTGTTTGGCTTAGAGAGATTTTATTTCTAATTCAGTTGAGGATGCGGAATTTTCTGAATCCTCAAAACCCTATTGTATTGGAGTAATTTTAAATTACAATTGGGAATGTATTTAAGTTTGATTTTCGGTAATATGGTTGTAGAGGAATAACTGAATCAGGATATAAATTTTCGTGAATTTTGGTGTCATATAAGTATTTTAATTCTTTGAGTATATTTGATGTTTAAACCATGAAATTTAGGCTGACAGTCATGAGCTCTTGGAGTTTTAGGAATTTTAATTCTCAAACGGAGACAGGTAAAATTCTGATTTTTGGTATAGGGATAGAGTACTGATATATTAGTCTATAAATAAAGTTTTGGAATTTTTTGTGGTCTGTAGGATTGTTAAACTTTTATACGACGTCTGATGGGAGGATCAAAATTTACGCTGTCAGAATTGACCTTTGTGTTTTTAGAAAATTGTAGGAATTTCTAGGTGTTTGATAAAATTATGATATTTTGAGGGGAGTTAGTAATCTGATGTTTGGATTTATTTACTTAGTTTTTCAATTTTTTGAGGCCTTTAAGATTTTCGAATCAATAATGTTTTGAGCACTAAAATCTGTTTGTCTGGAATTTTAATTTCTCTTAAATGAATAAAAAAACGTATTTATAAAGAATAAGAGTTAGATTTCTTCTATTTTGTCTAGTTGATTGAAGGATTATTGTTATATATGTTTAGGTTACTCTTGTGACTTTCCAATATCGTTAGTGAAACCTTAAACTTGCTATCATCAGAGTTAAGTATGTTTTTGCATAATATGTAATTGTATAAATGTTTTCTTAGGAAACAAATTTATTTACCTTATTATTATATTCTGAAATATTTTAATTTATGTATATATATATATATATATATATATATATATAAATTGTTTCCTATGTATGTAATCGATCTTTACTTAACATATTGTTACCCAATTCTTTTTAAATGAGTTTTGCCTTTACTAAAACTTTATGTTTAAAAGTTTATATATAAATTCGGCATTTTTATGCTTTTGCAATGCAAATATTATATATATATATATATATATTGAAAGTAATGTTTTAGCTCAACGTCAGTGGTAAATGAAATGTAATGAAATGTAGATCACCGGTGATAATGTAAATGCAGCGCGCGCGACAAATGAAATGTTATGATTTTGGTCTTGTACCAATTTCTGAAATATAAATGGCCGGGTCACCGGGAGTATTGGTGATACTACTTGACTTGAGCTTATTTTTATGAAATGTTATTAATCGTTATCGTATGCTAAAAATGTTACTTTTGCAAGTTTAATTGTATCTGATTATTTGAAAATCTACGTACTCTTTAAATGTTATTATAAATTTCATAAATGTTTTCGATTACGTATTATGCAATACTTATTGAGTTGACAGCTCACCCCTTGTCATTTAACATTTTGCAGACTGAGTTTCCTAGGAGCTGACCGCTAGAGCCTGATAGACTTTCAGGAATTTGGAGTGATTATTATTATGTGTAATTTTTCTTTGTATTTTTCTTAGAATTTGAGTTTTGATACTCGGTTTTGTCTCGAGTTCCTTTAGAGTGAAGTGAATCTTTTGTTGGAGTCACTTGGAGATATTTTGTCATTGGATGATGGTTTATTTGGAGTTATTATATAATTATTAGTTTCTTTTGGGTGATGAAATTTTCGATTTATGACATAACATCTCATATCAAAGGGTTTAATTACTCTTTGAGTTTTGGGGTGTTACAAAAACCATGATTCGATCTTTATTACTCAATAACAAAAACAAAAACAATGGCGTTGCCAATTTTGATTAGAGTGTTCATCACTTGTTTGCTCGGTCTTCTTGTTAACTTTGTCTGGTTCTACTGCAAATAAAGAAGCTGAAGCTCTCCTGGAATGGAAATCCAGCCTCCAGAATCAGAACCCATCTCCCCTGCTGCCTTCATGGGTTGTTTCCAACCCTGTTAATGCCACGACAAGCCCGTGTAATTGGTCAGGAATTTCATGCAACAATGCCGGAAGAGTCGCGAGCATAAACCTGACAGGGACTGGTTTAAGAGGTATGCTTGAACAATTCTCCTTCTCGTCGTTTCCTCTTCTTTCGTATATTAATCTTAGCACGAATCAACTGTTTGGTGCCATTCCTCCTCGAATCAGTAGCCTCTCTGAGCTCAAATACCGTGATTTATCAACTAATCGTTTAAATGGCTCAATTCCTGAAGAGATAGGAAAACTGAAATCTCTTGTCTATCTAAGATTGACCAAAAACCAACTCAGTGGTTCTCTTCCACCGTCTATTGTCAATCTTACAGGCTTAAATTTTCTTAATCTTCACGATAACAGGCTTTCAGGTTTTATTCCTGAAGAGATAGGATTGTTAAGGTCTCTTCACACCCTGGGGTTGAGTCAAAATCAATTTAGTGGTTCAGTTCCTCCTTCTACCGGTAATCTAAGCAACCTAGAATTTTTTGTATCTTCACGACAATAGGTTTTCTGGTTTTATTCCTGAGGAAATAGGAAACTTGAAGTCTCTTTCCTGTCTACGTCTAGGTAAGAATCAACTCAGTGGTTTTGTTCATCATTCGATTGGTAATTTAAGTAATTTAGAATTTTTATATCTCCATAAAACCAGCTTTCAGGATTTATTTCTCAAGAAATCGGAAATCTGGTTAAGTTGATTAAACTTCTCTTATATGAAAACCATTTCATTGGTAATTTTCCCCATAACACTTGCCAAGGTGGATCCCTTGAGTACTTGTCTGTACACCATTTTGAAGGTCAAACTCTGAAAAACCTGAGAAATTGCACGAGCCTAGTCAGAGTCCGCCTGGAACGAAACCAATTCACTGGGAATATATCTGAAGAGTTTGGCATTCACCCAAATTTGAAGTTCTTAGATCTCAGCAACAATAAGTTTTATAGTCCAATTTCATCTAATTTCGTTAAGTGCCCGCAATTAGGCACTTTAAAGATTGCAGGGAATGATATTGATGGGATCATATTTCCTGAGATTGGAAACTCAACTCAATTACATGAACTTAACTTGTCATCAAATCATTTGGTTGGAGAGATCCCATTAGAGCTTGGAAAGTTGAGTTCTCTATACAGGTTAATGTTGAATGGAAATAAACTTTCTGGTTCTGTTCCTCTTGAACTCGGATCACTCACCCAACTCGAATACCTCGACTTGTCAGGAAACAGATTCAGCAAGTTAGTCCCAGAAAATCTAGGACATTGGTTGAAATTGCATTATCTAAATTTGAGCAACAATGAGTTCAGCCAAGGAATTCCTGTTCAGTTGGGAGATTTAGTTCAGTTGTCAGAACTAGATTGAGTTGTAACTTGTTTCGTGGAGAGATACTGTCTCAAATAGGCAAATTGGAGACGTTGGACAAGCTGAATATCTCCCATAACCGCCTCTCAGGTTTCCTTCCAGGACAATTTGAAGAAATGCATGGCTTGTCAAGTATTGATATATCCTATAACGAGATTCACAGTCCAATTCCTGATAACAAGGCATTTCGAAATGCATCCCTAGAAGCATTACAAGGTAACAAAGCATTGTGTGGTGATCATGTTAGCGGTCTTCTTCAACCTTGTAAAGCTCTCACATCAGGCAAACAAAGAAAAGAGTGGACAATTTTCTTTCAAGTTGTGTTTCCTGTTACAGGAGCAGTTGCACTTTCAATGGTTGCAATTCGAATTTTGGTTTGTTTTCGAAAGAGGAAGAGAGATTCAGAGAAACAGCAGAGGAGTGCAACAATGGAGGATTGCTTGCATTTGAAGGAAAGATTAGGTATGAAGAAATCTTAAGTGCAACACAGGATTTTGATGACAAATATTGCATTGGAAACGGTGGATATGGAAGTGTTTACAAAGCAAAGCTTCCATCATCAGAGGATATTGTAGCAGTTAAAAAATTGCACTCATTGCATCCTGGTGAGATGGGTAATCAAAAAGTCTTTTTCAACGAAATAAGAGCATTGACAGAGATACACCATCGAAATATTGTGAAGTTTTATGGTTTTTGTGCACACATTCGATGCTCATTTTTAGTTTACGAGTACCATAGTTTGTATACAATCCTGAGCAACGAAACAACAGCAGCAGAGTTTGATTGGAATAAGATAGTGAATGCAATAAAAAGTGTGGCCTATGCCTTGTCTTACTTGCACCACCATTGCTCCCCACCAATTGTTCATCGAGATATATCAAGCAAAAATGTGTTGTTTGATTTGGAATACGAAGCTCATGTTTCGGATTTTGGTGCAGCTAAGCTTCTCAATTTGTATTCTTCCAATTTTGCTCAACTTGCAGGCTCATATGGATACATTGCACCAGGTTAATTTCTTTCTTAAGGAGAGCGTTTGATATATTCATTACAATACTTTTTAGTTAAATCAAATAGAAACCATTCGGATGATAAATACAATTCCTTTAATTTTGCAGAGCTAGCTTATACAATGAAGGTGACCGAAAAATGTTACGTGTATAGCTTCGGGGTGTTAGCATTGGAAGTATTCAAAGGGACGCATCCGAAAGATTTTCTTTCTTCATTTTTACTTCATCTCCCAACACAAATATCATAGAGCTTGATGACATGTTGGATCCAAGACTTCCATCTCCTTCTCCTGATTTTCTAGACAAACTTATTTCTATGATGGAGTTGGCCTTTTCGTGCTTAGATGTAAATCCTGAATCAAGACCAACCATGAAACATGTCTCTCAATTGTTATGCAAATAAAGATAAAAAATTTGTCTTTGTTGTGAATTTTAAGCCTTATAAATATACATGTGCATCTTGTTAAGATAAAGATTAATGAAAAGTTTTGTGTTGCTCTCATTCTTTTCTCTGATTTTGTAATTCTCCTATGATGTTATGAGTTTATCTAAGTATGGCTCTGCTGATTCAATTAACACGATTATGCTAACTCAATATATACGTATGGTTATGCCGACTTTAATTCCTGTCATGCATTACAACAATAATATGATAACATTACTAATGCGATGATATTCTTTATTGGATTTAGCAAACTTAGGGTGTATTACAAAAAGTTAAATTAATTTGGATAACAAATGAGACACATTCTGCATGGTTGGTCTTGAATCTGGATTTACATCCAAGCATGAAAGGGCAACCTCCATGATAGATTTGAGTTTTCTCTAAGTGTTGAGCGATGGAGATTGAAGCCGAGGGTCCAACATGTCATGGAGCTCTATGTTTGTGTTGGGAGACGATGAGGATGAGGAAAGAAAATCCACTGGATGCTTCCCATTGATCACTTCCAACGCCAACACTCCAAAGCTATACACATCACATTTTTCAGTTACTTTCATTGTGTACGCGAGCTCTGCAAAACGTTAAACAATAGACACTATGATATATATATATTTTCCTACTTTTATTAAGAAAAATAACTATTTAAATTAGACGTCTCTTGTATATATACCTGGTGCTACGTATCCACATGTGCCTGCAAGCTGAGTGAAATTGGATGAATCTAACTCGAGAAGCTTAGCTGTGCCGAAATCTGAAACATGAGCCTCGTATTCCAGATCCAACAATATGTTTTTGCTTGATATGTCACGATGAACAATTGGTAGATAGCAATTATGGTGCATGTAAGACAAGGCATGCGCCACACCTTTTATTACATTCACTCTTTTACTCCAGTCTAATTCTGCTGCTGCTGCTTCATTGCTCAAAACTGTGGCCAAACTGCCCCTTTCAAGGTACTCATAAATAAAAAATGAGCATCGACTGTGCCTACAAAAACCATAAAGCTTCACAATGTTTCGATGTCGTATTTCTGTCAATGCTCTTACTTCATTGAAGAACTCTTTACGATGATCAGACTCCATATCACCACCAGAGTATAATGAGTGCAACTTTTTAACAGCTACAATGATATTCTCTAAAGTTGGCAATCTTGCTTTGTAAACACTTCCATATCCACCTCTTCCAATGAAATACTTGGCATCAAAATCCTCTGTTGCTCTTATGATGTCTTCATACATTATCTTTCCATCAAAATTTGGTATCAGAAAAATTTCTTCATTGTCATCATCATCAACAGCATCTGTCATACTCCTCCTACTTCTGATTCGAATGAACATTCCAATCACCACAATCAGAACAACAAGTCCTCCTAGAATAGGAAACACAATTACAAAGAATATTATCGGTCCTTTTCGAATGACTTGTTTGCCTGGTTTGCAAGGTTGAAGTCCTCTAACATCACCACACAATCCTTTGTTCCCTTCTAAAGCTTCTATGGATGCATTTCGAAATGCTTTGCTATCAGGAATTGGACCGCGAAACTCATTAAAGGATATGTCAATGCTTGACAAGCCACGCATTTCTTCAAATTTTCTTGGAAGTGAGCCAGAGAGGTGGTTATGGGAGATATTTCAAGATCTCCAATGTCTCCAATTTGCATATCTGAATCGGTATCTCTCCGCGGAACAAGTTATGGCTCAAATCTAGCTCTGACAAATGAACTAAATTTCCCAACTGAACTGGAATTTCTCCACTAAACTCATTGTTTCCCAAATTCAGATAGTGCAATTTCAGCCATTGACCTGTACTTTCCGGGACTAATTTGCTGAATCTGTTTCCTGACAAGTCTAGGTACTCAAGTTCTGTGAGTGATCCAAGTTCCTGAGGCACACTACCAGAAAGTTGATTCCCATTCAAGATCAGCTTGTTGAGAGCAAGTCAACTTTCCAAGCTCCAATGGAATCTCCCCATGTAAATGATTTGATGACAAGTCAAGTTGATGAAGTTGAATGGCGTTTCCAATCTCAGGAGGTATGATTCCTGAAATATCATTCCTGGAAATGTTTAAAGTGCCTAATTGTGGACTCTTACCAAAGTTTGATGAGATTTGACCATAAAATTTGTTATGGCTGAGATCTAACAAACTCAAATTTGTGTAGAAACCAAATTCTTCAGCTATATTTCCTGTGAATTGGTTTCGTTCAAGGTGGACTCTGTATAGTCTAGTGCAATTTCTCAGAGTTTTCAGAATCTGGCCTTTGAAATGGTTGTCACGTACCGAGAAGTACTCAAGTAAACCACCTTGGCATATGTTATGGGGAAAATTACCACTGAAATGGTTTACATACGGTAGAAGTTTAGTCAACTTAACCAAATTTCCGATTTCCTGAGGAATGAAACCTGAAAGCTGGTTTTGATGGAGATATAACAATTTCAAGTCACTCAAATTGCCAAGGGAAGGTGGAACAGAACCTGTGAGTTGATTGAAGCCTAACCGTGTAGATCTAAGAGACTTCAGGTTTCCTATTTCATGAGGAATAGAACCAGAAATGTTGTTCTTTCCAAGCAACAGACTTTGCAAGTTGCTTATATTACCGATACAAGGAGGAAGAACACCGGTTAACTGATTTTCGCTCAGCCTCAGAAAGCGAAGAGATTTCAACTTTCCGATCTCTTCAGGAATTGAACCAGAGAGATGGTTAATGTGAAGATTAAGAAACTTTAAACTTGTTAGATTGGTAATAGAAGAAGGAGGAGAACCACTTAAATCATTTTTGCTCAATCTTAGATAGAAAAGAGGTTTCAGTTTTCCAATTTCCTTAGGAATTGTACCGAAAAACATGTTACTGCCAAGATACAAAAATTCCAAGTTACTTAGATTACCAATAGAAGCGGGAATGGAACCAGAAAGGTGATTTTTGCTCAAGTCTAGACTAAAAAGAGATGTCAAATATCCTATCTCGTCAGGAATTGAACCATTTAAGTGATTATTATACAATAAAAGCTCGTTAAGAGAAGTTAACTGACCTACTTCTCGTGGAATCGAGCCATCTAAGTGGTTCTTAACCAGTCGCATGACTTCCAGATGTGTGAGGAGGCCGATTTCACGTGGGATTTCTCCAGAAAGTTGATTAGTCGACAAATCAAGGTACTTGAGATTGGAGATGTTACCGATATGAGGCGGAATGGTACCAAAGAGATGATTCTTGCTAAGATTAAGATATGTAAGATGTGGAAAAGATGAGAAGGAGAATTCATCGAGTGTACCTTTTAAATTACTTGCTCCTGTCAGGTTTATGCTAGTGACACTTCCTTCATTGTTGCAGGAAATTCCTGACCAACTACATGGGCTTTTTGTGACATTTTCACGGTCAGAAACAGACCATGAAGTCAAGGGAGATGGGTTCTGATCATTTTGAAGGCTGGATTTCCATTGGAGAAGAGCATCAACTTCTTCAGTAGAATCATAAGCAACACATAGTGAAAAATAAACAAGTGAGAAAGTGAATACTCTCTTGATCAAGGTTGACAAGGCCATTGTTTATATGTTGATGATGCAGATCATGATCATGGTTTGATCTGAAATTATATATATGGTTATGATGAAATTTCTGCAACTTGGTACCTATGTTGTCGGTAACGAGGAAAATGATCACAGTACCTCCATCCTCCTAAAATATAAAGGACCACCGATAATTAATCTCATCCACCATATCTATGTGAACGTAAGAATGACAACAGGTCAGATTTTGGCCGGATCAGCAAGCCCCGTATCTGAAACCTGGTTAGGGCAAGGTGCCCCATACCTGACCCATGTCCCGAACATGTTTTTGAATTCTATCCCATAATCAAATTCGTTTGAAACGGTGTGACCCATACCTGACCTGAATTGATATGTTTCATTTAACCAAAAAATATGTTAAAACAATTAAATATAAAAATTTTACCATACATTTGAATTTTAGGTCATACACTTTAAATTCAAACACAATACAATTAGGCAAACATTTATATAAGGACTGGGATGGATCGGGACATAATGGTTTGACTCATATTTGATCCGGTTACAAACCGGATCAACAACGTTTGAATATTTGACCAATATCTGACCCGAGCCAAAACAAAGGAAGACCAAATGAATTAGTCTAGAGGAAGCCAAAATAGTTTTGAATTTCTCATCTAATGACCATTATGACAATTTTCCCATTAATCAATGTTTTCTCTTAGGATTTGGATCGTCAACTAATCTTATCTTTTTTGACATTTTTAAAATATGTGATTGGTTGCTGATAAAGTGGTTGTGAAAACCAATCATATCTTAACTACTAATTCATTGCAATGCTTATATGTCATGAGATTAGATAAGGTAAAGAAAAAAAATCAAATCAACAGATGATCCAAAGTCTTTCTCTCACTGCATTCTTCCTACTTCCTAGCTTTGTTTGTTTGACTTGTGCAATAGAGTTTGTCCTCAAATGAGTGATCTGTTTTAAATTTATATTGTAATAATGGAGGACCTTGAAAGTGATCCACCAAGATAAGAGTTGAATTTTCAAAGAAATAGAATAATTTGCAACTATCCTTTTCTTCTCCTTGGAAATTTTCTACCAAATGTACAAAGACTCAAGGAGAGGCACTTATTAACTAGACCGGTCTACAGTCCGGTATAGAATTTTGAAATATTATATATATATATATAAAATTAAATTATAAAGTTTTCAATGTGTTTTAGCTTCTAACCAGGTTGACTCCAATGGTATATCCCTCTCACATCTATACCACGTGGTTATGAGTTCAAATCTCTCTTCCCTACCTAAACCCTGAATTATTTTAATATTTAAAAAAAAAAAAAACTCAATAGCCTCACTCAAACACATTAGTGAATGCACTTGTATTATAGGTTTTTTTTTTTTTGTTATATATTTTTTGAGGATACGCATTTTGAAAAGTAAGACTCACGAGTCACGTCCCCAATCCCCAATATGTGTAACCCTTGTATATTACTAAAATCCTGACTACGCCACTGTTGGTGCCAGTTGGCTGGCTACCAATTTCTCTTCAGATGTGGCAGTAGCGAAGGGCATTCAGTTAGCCAAGGAAACAGGGTTAAACCTTTCATTTTGGAGTATGAAACTGCGTCGGTCATCAATTCGATCTCTGCTCATGAGACTCCTTGTTGTGAGAATGGATTGGTGATTCACGATATTATCCTGGCCGTATATTGTTTTGATTCTAAATCTTTTCTTTTTATTCGTAGGACTGCCAATAAAATAAAGCATACCCTTGCTAAGTATGCACTGTCTGTGTCCGAGGATATTATTTCCGTTGAAGAGGTTCCATTTTTGGGATTAGGACCCTCTATTAAGCTCTTTCTCTACTGAAATGTGCTGAGCTTATGAGAATCTGATGATACACATATATTAAAATTTTGGACGGTTTAGATTCATTTTAGAGTTATTTATTTCTCTCTTCAATGCCAAAACGGCATCGTTTTCTCACAGAATACAAAGTACCTTCAAGCAAAACTTGGCCTGAAACTTCACTTCTCTCCATTTGCTTCAATGGAATCAACTCACAAATTAATTATATAAAAATTTCCCTTTTCAACGAAACATATGCATATAATCCCACAAACAAAACATGAAGCCCAACAACAGGAGCAGAAGAAATACCAGATCTGATTTTATTTTTTTTATGTACATTGGAAAAGAAATCACACTTCAAGCAAAGACTGTTGGGTTCAAGATTTGAATGATGAAATTGTGACAGTGATAGTGATTTTTTGTGGTAGGAAAATAGATTTAACATCCATTAAAGGTGAGTTTTCTTTTGGGTGGAATTTAATTTTCCATTGCTGAGATTTTACTGTTTTCGATCAATCGAATTTGTGGGTAAAATTTATGAGATGAGCTCAAAGGAAATGAGAATGGTGGTGGATCATAAAAATGATGTCTTTTAAATGACTTAACAGTTAAAAGAATTATTCTTACTTGAGGGCTGGAGAGTGTGAAGTCTTTGGCTTGATGTTGTCGGCGGAGAAGAAACAGGGTGTGTCGTAATGAAGAACATAGAATCTGTTAACCGGTTGTCGTTCTAGGTACAGAGGAGGTGATTTAGTGGTTTGGAGAAAAGGTAGAAACCGATGCCGTTTTGACATTGAAGAGAAAGAAAAAAAGACTAAAATAAATTTAAACCAGTCCAAAACTTTAATATATATGTGTCATCAAATCCTCATAAGTTGAACACAGCTCAGTTCTTTTCAACCAAAAAAAACCATAATTAAATGTTTTTAATGAGAAAATTGAACATGATTAGCTTTTCTTAGAAAAAGTAAGTCAACGTCGAGTTTCTTTCTTCTCTTTCCATGATTTTTTATTAGATTTCAAGTGTTGAATGATTTAAGGGGCATCGATAACTTTGAAGAAATTCAACTAGTTGTCACAATTTCATTAGACAAGTTTTTTATTTTTAATATTCATTAGATTGGTTAGAACTTACACCGTAAGAAATTTGGTCCACATCAATATTCAATTAACAATGCAGATGAGAACATACCGTAACACATAGAAAATGTGTGTTGTGAAAGTGACTTTTGATAATACAAACGTATGTTGTCAATAATAAGACATACGAAAACGCGCAATTAATGAAAGCCGTGAAAAGTCATTTAGAGCATTTACAATGGTATGAAAAAGAGACACATTTGAGAAGATCTACTTTTATTTAGGTCTTGTGGAAGCCACAACGATGTAAAAAGAGATCCAAAAAGGAAGCCCCAAATATGGACCCCACCACACTAGACCCAAATAAAGTTCCATCTTGCCTAATAATTGAAATTGGGTTTCCAATACCTCACAATTATTGTATTGGACTTATATATATTATTTAAATTTAAATATATAATTATTAATTTCAATAATTATATATATAATGAAAAATATAAATAAATTTAATATATATTTCAATTATTTAAATATAAATATATAATTATTAATTTCAATAAGTATATATATGATGAAAAAATATAAATAAATTTAATATATATATTAAATTTCAATATGAAGGACTTGAACGTCCCTCTGGACGTAATCCTTATATCGTAAATTTGTTATCTGAGGATATTCTAAGATATGAGGCTATAAGCCTATGAGTAACGAATTATATGAACATGATGTAGCGTTGAATGCCGCCACAGAAGAAAAGAAAAAGAAATTTTGTTCGTGAGATGGAAGGAAAAAAATTAGAATTTGCGGCAAAAGATCTTGTACAGAGTGTAAAACAACGAATAATAGATGAAAAAATTTTGAATAAAAATTTATGTTTTGCAATCCAAACTCGTTGCCCTCATATGAAGCAAAATTTTGGCTAATACAGTAACAAAGGGATATAATGAGAAAATGTGGTGATTGTGGTTGTAGTGGTAATCAATCGTAGACAATATTTTGTTTTAAATAATTATTTTATTGTTGATGTAATTCGGTTTTGATAATTTTAAATTAATAAATTGTTTTATTTAAAATTAATTATTATTTGTTAAATAATTATTGATAGTGTTGATATTTAAAATATATTATATAATTTATTTATTAATATATATATATATATGTATATATATATATATACATATAATATTTTAAAGAAGAATAATGATTGTTCTAAAAAAAAGTAAAAAAAATGGATCCAATTTCTCTTTTTCAATTTAATCCTATTGTAGGGAAAAAAGACCCATTTAAAGTGGATCCAAATTGGAAGATCCATTTTTTGAAAAAAAAAAAAAAAACCCATTTTTGATAATGAGTGGTGCTATTGGCACACCCCCTACTGATCTATTTATGCCCCACTTTTTAAAATTTTGATTTAATTAAATAAAATTAAATTTTTTTATTAAATTTTTTTGTTTATTTCCAAAACTACCCATTTTACTTATTTTTCAAACTTAATGCATACCATATATGATATATCTATCTCTTATCTCTGTATCTGTATATATATCTCTCACCTTTATTGATTGATTTATTTTTTTCTTCTTATTAATTTTTTTTTTAGTTTTTTTTTCTTCTTATTTCATGATGGAAACGAAAAAATAAAAAATAACAGGGTACTTCAACACAACGACAGCTTGATATCATTCTAAAGAAAAAATAAATTTCAAACTTATTTCCAGAGAATGAATTGTTTCCAGATGCTTACTATCATTGTCAGACAATTCTTGCTTTATGTCATTCTCAGACAATTCTTTAAGATGTTTGATATCGTTCTTAAACAATTTTTCCATATTCTTGATATCGTTATCAAACTTTTTCATAATATTTTAGATATATGTAAGAAGCAGATTTTAGGGTTTAATAATTTTTTTTTTTTTTTTTGAAAAAGAAACAGATTACAGGTTTAAGAATTAATTTTTTTTTTTAAGAAACAGATTATTGGTTTTTTTTTTTGAAAAGGAATATGAAATTTTAATAAATTTACTTTTTAGAAGATTTCTTTCTTAAATTGTATGTCTCTTTAAGTAATTTTGATAAAGGAAAAAAAGAATATTCTGTAATTTAAAAAATGGGGCATGAATAGATTACTAGGGGATGTGCCAATAGCACCACTCTTTGATAATATAACAAGCATATACTTCTTGTATTTGAGTCTTACCATTGTGAGTGACCTTATAGCAACATACATTACACATTATTAAAATAACATAATATATAGCAAAGCATTAAAAGGTAAGGATTTAGCAACACGTATCTTTTCTACGTAAATAGAAAACTAGGATTCAGTCAGAGGCGAACCTCTTCATTGGCCAAGCCCAGTCTGCCCTTTTCAATTAAAATTACATATTAGCCCTTATAGCAACTCCAACCGGGGCTTTAAAATAGCGCAAAATACGTTTCCCACAAACCAAAAATAAAAAAATTGGTGCTGTGATATTGGCGCTCTATTGTTTACAAACGCAATTCTTCTTTTATTTTTCTTTTTTCTTTATTTTTTTTTTAAAAAAAATGGTCGGAATCAATCAAATCATCCTGTATTTAAAAAAAAATCTAATTTAGCCTTTATTACGTAATTAAGATAATATATATTTTTAAAAATATAATATTGAAAAAGTTTTTTTAAAATCTTTAAAATGATATAAATATTAAAATATATATTTAATTTAATTAATTTATTTATTAATTAATATTTTAAATAATATTAAATTTTTATAATAATTTAAATATTTATTAGAAGAATAATCTTTAAAGTTTAAATTTTAGTGTTGAAAATTGGAGTGAGATGTTTAAATATGTTTTTTTTTTTTTTGTAAATTTTAGGTAGATGTATACAGTTAGGATTTGAAAAGACTTTTAATGACTTTTATGAAATTAAAAAGTTTGGATGTATTCAATGTAGACTTTTAAAGACTCTATAAAAGTTATTGAGTATTCAATATAGACTTTTATAGACTTTAAAAAAGTCTTTAAAAGTCATATGGTATTCAATCAAGATTTTTAAGTTATGAGGTATTCAAAATGGTATTCAATCAAGATTCATATGGTATTCAATCAAGATTTTTAAAAGTCTTTTTAGCAATCTATGAAAGTTATGAGGTATTCAAAATCTCCATGACTTTTAATGACTTTTAAATATCAATGATTTTTAATGAATTTTAGTTATAACAAATCTCACAATTTGTCTTTCATTCCTATCAAAGACTTTGAATGACTTTTTTTATTTTTAAATAGAAAAAATTTCAATTTAGAAGAAAAACATAAAACTCTTTGAAAAATATTAACCATCAAACATATGTTATATTTTCAAGTAAAAGAACACACATTCTTAACAACATTTTCAAATAAAATAAAATGAATAAATATTATAAAAAAAACATACAAACATTAACAATCTATAACAAAATAAAAAATTAACTAAAAATTACTATAAAAAAATTCTCCATAGGCTATGTAATTAAGGACGGGAGATTTCATTTTTTTTACCTATATTTTCAAAGTAACTAAACAACACCGAAATAAATCAAACGAACTTCATTTATATTAATTAAAAATAATAAAAGACAAAAACCACTACTCAATCATGCCAATATACCACCATGTAATTATGATCAATATTAAACCACTCACTTTTAGACATGAATCTTGTTCAACAAATATGTACGGCTTTATGTTTTATCTTTAGTAACTTAGATTAATTTTGGATAGATTTTTTATACGCATTGCCATACTTTCATAGAGACATGCAAACGTTAATATTATTGCCAATTTTCTACATTTATTCTAAGAGAAAATTTATAATATTTTGACTAATTATAAAAAACAAATAAAATTTTGACTAATTATTAAAAAATAAATTAGGTGCATAATGTCTTTATGATGCAAAGTATAATAAAATTACAAATAAATATTTTAAAATCACATATATAGACAAGAATGCTTTTGTCAAGTTTCATTAACAATGATTTTTTTTATTCTTTTACAAAAATATTTTTTTATCGATATGAGAAATCAATATAATTTTGCTAAAATGAAGTATATATCATATTTAAAAATCAATAAATGTTTATAAATGTCTATAAAAATCTTTTAAAATGAAAGTCTCTAAAAATCGTTTGAAATGAAAGTTCATGAAAGTCTTTTAAAATAAAAGTCTATGAAAGTTTTTCATAATTCTGTAAATTCTATAAAAATCCATAAATGTTTATAAAATCTACAAAAATCATCAGTATAAAAAAGTCATTAAAAATCTTTTGAAATCGTAATTAAATACACCCTTCTTAGTTACACCCGCCTAAGTGTTGAAAATTGAAATGGAAAAAATCTAGTGGGAATATTAAAGTAGAGTTTGGTGTCCAACATTGGATTTGCTTTTACTGTTTCATATTTTTACAATTATCTATTAAATTAAAATTCGAATAATTTATTAAAATTACAAATGTACCTAGCAAAATTGTTATTGATTTCCGTGTTTCTCTCAAGTCTGATCTACCCCACTCATTCTCTATTTTATTTATTTTATGTTTTCACTTCTTCACTCCAAACTTATTTTTGTTAAATTACAATTTCCTTTTTTATTATTTTGTAAGATTTGTTTGTTATATTAATATTGATTTAGGATTAGTTAGATTTATTTGTGATTTGTTTATTTCTAGATTGATATGATATATGGATACAATTAGTTTTGCGTAAACTTGTTGGATTTGTTTTTTAATATTGATGATTAAAATAATTTTGAATAAAATAAATAACTATGATTTGCTTTTTATTTTCAATAATTGACACATAGACTATTATATTTGAGATTGAGTTTGATGAATTGAATGATTAATAAAATTAATTGTGTTTCATATGTTTTTTTAAATACGGTTTCATATGTTTTTAATTAATTAGAGCATCTCCATCTCCAATGCTATTATGTATTTGGAGAAAATAGAGTGCCACATAGGATAGATACTAGAGAAGTTAGAAAAACTCTCTCTAATACAATTATCTAAGTTGAATATGGAGATGATGTGGCAAAAAAAAAGTTAGAGAATATGGAGTTGAGTTTCTAATTCTAGAAACTCTCCTAGAAATGCTGACTAGGATTTCTAACTATTTCCACAAATAATATTAAAACTCATTTAATTGTAAAATAAAAGAGGAGAGAGAATGTAATAATTGTTTTATTATGATTGGTCAAAAAATAGATATATATTTGATTTTAGATAATTGCATTGGAGATGTGAATATGTATTTCTCTACAAAATTTTCAAAAATGGGTCTATTTTGAATAAAAATACTGATGTGACAATATTTAGAAACTAACTAATGTAAAATAACTCTTAGATTGTGAGAGGAAAATATTGGATAGTGCTTAAAATAAAAGTATGATCTGTATCTTTTATTTGAATTTTTATATTAGTATTTGATTTATTTTATAATTAAAAATTAATGTAATTTATAACTAGTATTTAGTTCGCCATATCTTATACAAAATTCATGTCTAATACAAAATTCTGGATCCACACTTTCTCATGACATGAGTTCTCATGAGATTGGAAGAATCCATCAATAAGTAAGTCGTAGGGAATTGCTAGAAAACTCCATCTAAAAGAGAGAAATAAGTACAAAATATCCAATTCTATGAAAGATCTTATTGGAAAATGAAAAATGATATTATTAGAAAATGGGACAAAAGTCATTGAATAATTCTTTCCCGGACCCTGATTAAGATTAAACAATCACCTCTTAGTATTAAACAATTAGGGGCCGTTTGGTATGCAGTCATCTTTACATGGGAATGAGAATCTCATAACATTCTCATGTTTGGTAGGAGGTTTAGGTTTTTGATTTCTCGGGAAAGTGAATCCCATAGGAATCACATTACCCTCCAAGGGGGTAATCTGAAACCCTTCCCAACAGGTGGGTTTCAGATTACCCTCCATTTGATTCCCACCGTGGGACCCACCCTCATTAAAAAAAAAATTATTTTATTTTATTTTCTTCTTCTTCTTTGTTCTTCACGATGCTTCTGGAAATTAACACCAAAAATCCCCAATTTTTATTTTCTTACACTTTCTCACTACCCAAACACCAAATTTTCAGATTTTAAAACCTAATTTTCATCAATTAAACAATACCCAACAACATCAAACACCATCACCAACACAAACACCATCAAACAGAATCAAACACCATCACCAAACACAAAAAGGAAAAAAATTGCAACAGGTGAAAAATTTCCGATGATGATGATGATGAAGATCCCGGCCGACGGAGGCGACGACGACGATGACGAAGACAAAGATCCCGGCTGGAAAGAGGCGACGACGACGAAGATCCAGGCTAGAAAGAGGCGACGACGAAGATGACGACGTGGAGACAAGGGCGACGACGGCTACGACAACAAGTGAAAGATCTGGGTTTTTTTTTCTTGAAAGAGATGGAAGATGGATCTGGTTTTTTTTTCTTCTTGAAATGGATCTCTTTTCTTGAAAGAGATTAAAAATGGCAAAGACAACATGTGGGATTTTTTTAAAACCATATATATAAAAGTGAACTTCGAATTTTTATTTTTTATTTTTAGTTTTTAATATTAAAAAAAACAAATTCTCATGTACAACCAAACACTGTTACTTAATATTCCCAGGAATCCAACATAATATTCTCATACACAACCAAACACATGTATACAGCTTTCTCAGGAATCATATTACTGGGTTCACTTTCCCAGGAATCACATTATTTTGATTACCCCATACCAAATGGCCTCTTACCTCTTAGTATAGGTAGTAGTGCACTGCCCTTTTCACGGTAATGCGCCAATTATTGGTGAGGTTCGAATCTGAGATCTTGCATGAAAAAACTTATTGGAGCTATCTAAGTGGTTCTTAACCGGTTGCCTGACTTCTAAGTTTGTGAGAGGCCGATTTCACATGGGATTTCTCCGGAAAGGTGATTAGTCGATAAATCAAGGTACTTGAGATTGGAGAGTTTTTTCGATATGAGGCAGACGGTACCAAGAGTTGATTCATGCTAAGATTAAGATATGAAAGTTTGCGGAAAAGATGAGAAAGAGATTCATCAAGTGTACCTTTTAAATTACTTGTTCCTGTCAGGTTTATGACTAACGACCATTTCTGCATTGTGCAGAAAATATACCTGCCCAATGACATGGGATTTTTGTGACATTTTCAGGGTCAGAAACAGACCATCGTAGAAGAGCTCAACTTCTTGAGTAGATCAGAAGCAACACAAAGTGAAAAATAACGAGTGAGAAAGTGAATACTCTCTTGATCAAGGTTGGCAAGGCCATTGTTTTAGTGGTTGATGATGCATACCATGATCATGGTTTGATCTGAATCTATATATTGGGTATGATGAAATTTCTGCAACTTAGTACCTGATAAACAGAGCAGTAGTAGCACTTAATTTTGTAGTAGCTAAATTCATTTATTGGAATTAATATTAGTTGCACCCAACTAATTGTTATCTGTCTTGTTCTATATGTAAAAGTTATTGATCGACCAATAAATGGAGAGCTGATCAATTTTAGACAATACTTCTAAAAACCTTTAACCCTACAAAATTCATCTCAGTAGTTCTTAACGTGGAAAATGGTCACAGTACACCATCCTCCTAAAATATAAAGATCACCGATTAACCCATCTTATCTATGACTAGGAATCGATGGCAACAGTTCAAATCGGGGCCGGATCAGTATATCTCATATATGAACCCGATTAAGTTAAGGTGCCCCATACCTGACTTGTGCCCCAACGAGTTTTTGATTTCAGACTATACCGAACCCGTTTCATTAAAAAAAAATTCAAACCATTAAATATACAAATCTTACATACAATATTGAATTTTAGGAGACGAGCTTAAATTTAATATTCATCAAATTTAAAAATACATTCAAATTGAAAAATATATTTAAATTTAAATAGATACTTGAATTTAAAGAAAAACTACAAATAAATATTAAAATTTAAAATTTAGTGTACACTTAATTTTATATAAACTTAAATTCAGTTGAAAAATACAATTAGTCAAAAAGATAAAAAGATTAGTATGAAACTCATATTTAAAAATTCACTATTTTCTCTCACTACATACATCCTACTTCCTAGCAGAGAGTTGAAATTTGTATTGTAAATTGTAATAATGGACCTTGAAAGTGTTCCGCCGAGATAGAGTTGAAATTCAAAGAAATGGACTAGTTTGCATCGTTTTCTCCTGCTTGAAATTTTCTATAAATTGGGTGTTCATATTTCTCCTTCCCTTCTCAGTTTTATATACACTTGATCAATGTACATTGTGGGATCAAATCGACTGTACAAGTTTCTTTTAATGTACATAAATTATATTGGTATTTGTAATTAAATGATATCTTCGAATTCATTGGTCCATTTAGCCATATCAGTTTTTGTCTCCTTTAATGGGCCATTGTGATTAGAGGCACAGTATGATTGAAACCACCTTCCTGTAAATGAATTGGATCCTTTATTGTCTATTTTTTCTGACTGTTTAAAGTAGGGGTTTGGCAAAAAAGCCCAGAACTGCTTAAAACCAGACCAAATCAAATCAACCCGTTGGTTTGGTCCGGTTTTTTTACGTTTTGAAAAAACCGTATGCTTCTTTTATAATAAACTGTATGTTCGATCCGATGGTCCAAGTTTATCAGAACCGGACCAACGTAAACCGAAGACTTTTAGCACATTTTTTTTCTATTACATATCAAACCAAAAAACTATAAAACTAAGAGTTAAAAGTGAAAACTCTAATTTATTATTTCATATTTGTTTTATTCAACCACCAATGGTC
>CM065639.1:62499204-62628476 GCA_033220585.1 Dipteronia sinensis
GTCGTATTTCCAACATGAAATGTAAGGTACCCCTAAGCCAGTATTTATGTGACAGACATCTATATATTCATCTGAGAAAACGTTAATGATCTCACACCAAAATTTCTCATGTTCACGGTTCCCCATTTATTAACACCAATATTAAGTCAAATACTGGGATCTGGTTTTTGTTATCATAATTCCCATACACAAAGACAGCTCTGATCAGGTACTTCTTGTTTGTGCCTTGTTCCAGTTTCAGTGTGTAACAGTTCCTTGTTCCATGAGGAAAACTCCTCAAATCTTTAGCCTCTGAAAATAATTATTATAGGTGAAGTAAGGCGATATCTCGTGAACTTCTCCTGTACCTACATATCTTGTGTCTGTCTCATAAAAAATACCAGTATCATCATCTCGGTAACTTTAGTCGCCACACAGTCAATGCTTATGAAACCTTGAAATCATAAGTACACAGAAAAAGGTATCAACTTAGACATACAAGCCACTTGCAGTATTGCAATTTAGAAGTTTGATTAATGTATTTGCTACATTTTTTTTATGCTTTGATCAATGTTCAGCATTGAAGAATGTTACTGTTAAATATTGAAACTTTTCTAGGTACTTCATAGCTTATGGTTGTTAGAATGTAGTTGCTTATGGTTGTAATAGTTGATTTTATTTTTAGTTGGTTTGTACTGTATTAGTTTACTTTAGTTGGTAATTGTGGTGTAAAGCATGGCTGTTCCTGATTTTAAGGACATTGTCTAACTAATGACTTTGTCCAAGTTCTTGTCTTTTGGTGATAATGTATGGCTGTTATTGATCCTTGTACTCATATAAAGTTCAATGAAAATGTTAGTATGTATGTTAGCAAAATATTGAGTGTTTATGGTCTGTTTTTTCTCTCATTTGAGAGTATGATTTCATGGTTGTGGTGGTGTTTAATGGTTGTGTAGAGTCTGATTTCTAATAGTGGTATCAGAGCACTGTTCTTGTGGGACTGTGAGGTCTAATTTCAGTAAATATTGAGAGTTTTGTGAGCAAAAACACTTGCCTTGACTCTTGAGTGAACCAAACACTATGGAGTGATCAAATGTCCACCGGAAGCAGTATTGCCATTCCAGTTCCTGGTTTTCTGGGGAAAGCTACCAGATTTGCGTAGTTAAAATGAGGTCATACTTGAAGTCGTTTGGCCTGTGGGAATTTGTAAACCAAGACAAGCAAATTCCACCACTTAGAGCTAATCCTAACAAAGCTCAAATTAAGCAACATGAGGAGGAGAAAATGAAGAAAGACAAGGCTATTACACGTCTGCATTCAGCTTTGACTGATGTTGTTGTCACAAACATCATGCACCTGGAGACAACAAAGGAGATATGGGATAAGTTGAAGGGAAGATATGAGGGCAGTGAAAGGGTGAGATCAGTCAAGTTATTGACTCTCAAAAGAGAGTTTGAAATATTGAAGATGAAAAAAATATGAAACTATCAAAGAATACTCCTCCAAGTTATTAGAATTGGTGAATCAAATGAGACTTTATGGTGAGACGTGGAGGATTTCAAAGTGGTGGAAAAGATGTTGATCGGTTTGCCTGAAAAATTTGAAGCTAATGTAGCTGCTATTTAGGAGTCTTGTGATATAAAAAGCCTGACCATTTCAAAAATGATAAGCAAGCTGCAGGCTTAAGAGCAAAGGATTTCAATGAGAAGTGATGATATGACCGAGGGAGCTTTTCAAGCAAGCACAAATGGAAGCAACCCAATCAAAAGAAGCATAACTTTGACAAGAGAAATGTTGATCAAAAGGGGAAAGGAAAGATGGATGGAACCTCAGCAGATTCTGCAGCAAAAGGCAAGTTCCTCATTGCTTAACTTGTAAAGGACAAACTATTTATCAAAGGATTGTTGGTACAAAGGCAAGCAAGAAATTCAGTGTAATCATTGCAAGAAATGGGGACATAGAGAAAAGTTTTGCAGACACAAGCAAAACCAATCTCAGTCACAGCCTATACAACATGCCAACTACATTGATAGAACAACCTCATGCAGATGATCACTTGTTCATGGCTACTCAAGCAAGCTTTTCTACTTCTATAGATGTTTGGTATGTTAATAGTGGTTGCACAAGTCTCATGGCAAGGGATTTGAGCCTTTTTACCTCATTGGATAGGACTGATAGATCAAAAGTGAAGCTTGGAAACGGTAAGATTGTTCAGACTGCTAGAAAAGGTACTGTTTCTATCCATACCAGTAAGGGTCCCAAATTAATACATGATGTTTTGCTAATTCCTGATTTAGACCAAAATTTGTTAAGTGTTGCTCATTATTGAAGAAGGATACTCATTCTCATTTAAAAAGAATAGTTGCATTATATTAGATTCAAATGGCATTGAGATTGTTAAGGTTGAGAGGTGCAATAACAACTTTCCATTGAGCTTGGATCAAGTGAATCATTCAGCACTTGATTCTAAGCATGATAATTCTGGTTTGGTGGCACAAGAGATATGGTCATTTCAACTTAAATGCCTTGAAATATTTGCAGTCCAATGACATGGTTAGTGATATGCCTGAAATTAATTGCATTGATGGTGTTTGTAATGCTTGTCAACTGGGGAAGCTGCATAGGGAGTCATTTCTATCAAATAATGTTTTTTTTAAAGGTAAAATTTATTCAGCTGGACCAGAGGCCAAAAGCAAAAAGCTACAAGAACACCACCGGCGCAGACACGCACAACCGAGCAAACCAAACAAAAGAAAGCAAACCCCCCTGATAGCTACAAGCCCCCCCGTAAAACACAACACAACAGCCCATAAACATAGACAAAGACGAGCCAAAAAACGAGGCTCAATCAGAACCCAAAACCGCAAGGTGCTACCCACGAAAACCACGGACCAAACACAAACGAAAACAGGGCTAAGCCTTCGCCATGTTAGATCTATCATCCTTCAACTTCGCAAACGCTCTTGCAATGATATCAGCCAACCGAACTTCCTTATTATTGAAATCAAAACCCAACGCTATGCCCATGTCTATTACCTTAGAAATCTCCTCCTCGAGTATCGAAGACATCTTATACTTAAGCTCTTGTCTTCAATCCATGAACTTTCGCAGCAAGACAAAAATCCCTAACGTCCTCCTATTTGAAATGTTGAGGACTTCATCATTGTTAGCCCACTCCACCGGAGTTGAAACTAAGCCTGAAGAAAGAGGCAACTCCATTACATCATCATAAGGCTTCTCCACCATAGAGCAAACGCCAGAAATGCTGCTCTCCTTCTCAACGCCTAGTCTGCTACTCTTGGATTGACAAGAGTTTAGTCCAACACTCAATCCCATAGCAACCTTCACTCTCTTGTCATTAGATGGGCTTTTAAGCCCTCCCTTATCAAAAGCTACCTCATGGCTCATTAGCCTATCAGACCCATCAGACCCAACAAGCTTAGACCCATCAAGCTTATTGATATAGGCCTGGATCGACCCACTCTCAATACCATTGATTTTCAACCCATTTTTACCATCTCTTTTATTCAAACAATCCCCATCGAGCAAACCATTCCATCCATCTTGTCACAGACCTTTATCGAAATCTGAGCTCTAGAGCTGTCCTCACCATCGCTTCCAACCTTTGAAACAACCTCTTTTCCTTTCTTCGAGACCAGCTTGGAATTAGAACTATCAAACACAGCCATAGGTCCGGCTTTAGGCTTCCTTCCATCTATCTTATTTCCTATATCTCGGTCGTCCTTGGAATAAGTAGCAAAAGTTGCATCACTCATTGAAAAGTGGACAGGGTTGACATGCCTTTTGAGATCCACATCAATGCCATCTCTAATCTGGTGATAACACGCACCTACCTCTTTCCTTTCCACCAACTTACCTCGAATCCCTTTCTGATTTCTGACTCCACCACCAGCTTTATCAGCTTCTTCATAATCCTTGGGCAAAAAAGGTGCTGAAACCACTCCTGTCCTTGTCCCGATTTCACCTTTTTCCTTTACCGGAAAAAAATTCAGACTAGCTTGCCGGTGAACAACCCTCAACCCCAGCTGCTTCTCAATCCATTGAGGCTTCACCGGATATAGCTCCTCCACCACCGTAACCACAAATGAATTCCTACCTTCAACTTCAACAACCCCAATCATCTCAAGACATTTCTGGCCAAAAAGAGATAAAACCAGAACCCTCCCTTTATCAAGCCTCCTTCTCTGAGTTGTGCTTTCGTCAACCATTATGGTTTCGCCAACGACACTACCAACTTTCTTAAAGAAATCCGAACTCCAACAACTCAATGGGACACCCAAAACTTCGAGCCACACCAGTTTAGATTGGGGAGTGGCCTCAATTGACCACCTTTCCATGGACAAGAAACAATTTTCCCACAATAACCTATTGTTTATGAACCCAGAACTGTCGCACTCCGAGTCAAATCGCCAAAGAACCTTCTTGTCACCCAAATATGATGAGGAGAAAGAAGAACCTTTAAATTCCAATCGAGCGTTGACACTCGAAACACTAGAGAATTCTTTTAGAACCCCAACAGCACAATTTGTGAGCCATCCTTCTTCGCTCTTAGTTCCATCCCAAGAAATTCTAACCGGATTCGGCTCTAGTTTCTTGTCCCTGACTCCATCTTCCTTCAAGTTCTTTCTTGCTGCTTCTGCAAACGAACCCATGTCCAGATTGCTAGCTTTCGTTATGCCTCCTCTGTTCTCACCATTTCTTGAACCTCATTCCTTAAACTTCGATCCATTCCCACTTTGCACTGCTATCCTTCTATTCTTCCAACCAAAAGTTGCAACTTTCACACCTACCGGGCTCCCATTCACAAGCATGTTGCAAGAGCAAAAACGAGCTTGAACTTGTTCACATAGACCTGTGTGATCCAATGAGTGTACCTTCCTTAAGTTAAAACACATACTTCATCTTGTTTATAGATGATTTGACGAGAATGACTTGGGTTTATTTCCTGTCAAGCAAGGCTCAAACCTTTGGTGTTTTTATTTAATTTCATTGAAATAAGAAATTAGGAAAGCGAACTTAAAGCATTTCCAATGCAAAAATGGCTTGTATACCAAAAATCGTTGATATGAAAACAATTTCAAGAGACTTGTTTCTTATGTGGCATAAAAATAGACTTGATAGACAATCAACTCAAAATTGGGTCTCCAATGTTTTTGTTTAAAACACAATTTTTTTAATGACATATCCATTTTTTTTACAATTTTTTTATATTTTATTTCTTTATCAAAAATAGATAAAAAAATTAATGTAAGTTTTAAATACTTTAAGTCAACCGAAAAAATAGTTGTTCAACATACCGTCTCAAAGCAGACAGTCATGTTGACAATGTCTAATTTTTTGTTTTGCCACGTCAGCTTGAGGTTTAATATGCACGGCTGCATTGGAGAAAGATTTATTAACGGAATGTCCATTAATCCTACGTGACATCTTTTTTTTTCCCCATAAACCACTCTTGCATTGAAAATGCTCGATCTTAATTCTTTAGTATTACGAGAAGTCTTAATTTGTGTTTGGAGTGCATCTAGACAAGTTTTCTTTCCCAGGATTCTCATTAGTAAAGGCCTCCTTATAGCATAATTATAAATGAATCCAGATTATTTCAAATTTCTTTCATTAAAAAATAAAAACCTCCCTTAGTGCCCGTTTGGAAGAGTTTGTCTACTGGATAAAAGAGTTTTTTTAATTAAAAAAGCTCTTTTCAATTTTTTTTTGGTATCGTTTGGTTGTCAGTAGAGCTTTTTGATGATTAAAAAAGCTGTTTTACGTTTACTTGGAGAAACCCAAATTTAAAGCTTTTCCAAGTAGATCTTTTGAAGTCTTTTTAATAACATTAAAATCTCCAATATAACCCTATAATTTAATATTTGCTAGAGTATTTTGGTAATTCTATCATTAAAAAAGCTCTTTTTTAACTGACAACCAAACGACCAACCACTTTCATTTAAAAGCTTTATCTCAAAAAATCTATTTCTAAATATCTATTGCAAAAAGATCTACTTGAGAAGCTTTTCTAAACGTACTCTTAATATTCTTAAAAATGGTATTCATAAAGACCATCTTGAAACCTTTTTAGAAAAACCTCCCACCGAAAAATTAAACATTTTAAACAAGCTATGAGTTGGTTTAGTGGTAAGGCCCTTACACCTGTATCAAAATTGCAGATATTTTACTTTTCTCTTCTTCTCTTTTATCTTGTCCTTTTGCTCCAAAAATTAGCAGAGGACAATTGACCCAGGTCGGTCAAGTCTAAGTCGATCTTCGACTCCACCCGGAGTCCCCACTACACGCTATAGAAAAATTGATTCAAGCTTCAATCATGCATGCATTTCCCAGCTGGCCGCCCTGGCATTAGTCTAAATTTTTCTAACTTTTTAGCAACTAGCTGGAGTACAGACAATATATATGCTAAAATTTTTCCAACTCCGTATGTACCAGCTGGAGTAGAAGCAGTCAGCAGATTGGCTAACTTTTGGTCCACGTCACTAACCAACTGGAGCAAAAATCTCTGAGCCTGAAGGAAATGGGATGAAAGCGGGCAAAATCTAAAATTTTTTTTAAACCAAAAACTATTATAATAGAACTGCTGTTTGGATATCTATTCCTATAAGCTTATAAAATGTATATGGTGGGATTTAAACCCCTCACTACTTATGTTGAAGGGATGTGCACTACTAGCTTTGTTAAGAGGTGATGTGCAAGCGGACAATATCTACTTTAACAGTGAGTAGGGATGGCAATGGGGCGGGTTCGGGGCGGGGTGACCTTCCCCGCACCCCAACCCATTTATTTTTTAAAAACCCATCCCCTTAAACCCCACCATAGATGGAGTGGGTTGGTGCGGGGCGGGGTACAACATGAAGTGTTTTCCACATCCCCACCCATTAACCCCATTTATAATTTTTTATTATTATTAAAATAACAAATATATAACCATTGAGTATGATATAAAATATAAAGTAATAAATAATTCCAAAAAACTATTAAAAAACATCTCATAAAATTCGATCATTTTCAAACATAAATATAAAATATGGAGTCAAAATGTGTTTAAAATTCATAACGGTGAAGAGATGTAAATTTAAGGTTAATGTATTTATATATTTCATTTTTTAGATATATTTATTTTCTTTGAAATTACGTAGTTTAATTAAGTATTATTTTAAGCGGGGCGGGGCTGGGCGGGGCGGGGCTGGGCGGGGCGGGGCGTATGAAACTCATTCCCGCCCCATACCCATTGCGGGTTAGACGGCGGGACGGGACGTATGAAACTCATTCCCGCCCCATACCCATTGCGGGTTAGACTATATATCCCCATCCTCGCACCATCCCCACCCTAAAAGTGCAGGTCCCAGCAGGTCCCCGTCCCCACGGGGAATTTTGCCATCCCTAACGGTGAGTAAATTAATGACTTATTCCAAACTTGTCAACAAAAGTCATATGCTATGAATTATTCCAAACTTGTCTGGCAGTCATTTCATTTTGAGCAAATTATAATAGCCAACCAACATACCTGAGTTCTGTTTTTGTTTTTTTTGACAATTAGAAACAATTTATCTTAATTGACAATGACATTTCAAACCTAACTATCAATCAATATTAACTCCGATTAAAAAAATAAAAATACCCCTATAATTACGAATTAAATTTAAATATATATATATATATGTATATGGAAATAATAGATATATCTTTGCCTTTCAAATCTGAGATAGATTTTGGAGATAAAATTTTAAAATAAAAATTAAATAAATAACTGAAAAAAATTAAATGGATACTCACAATGATGGATGATGGAGATCCAATTAAATAAAAAAGCAAAAAAATAAAGAAAAAAAATTAAATGCAATAGTCTCCATCCATCAATCGACGGAGATGATCTCAGTCAATGGAGATCTGGCAGTGCCGTGTAGGCCGGATCTTCAACCCTTTTTTTTCGGTTTGCTTTTTTTAACAGATCTCCACTGTTCATGGAGATCCTTTTTTTTATTGAATTTTATAATAAAATATTTTTTAAATGTTAAGAAGACGAAAATGCCCCTCTGCCTGTAAAGTTTGACGACTGACGGTAGGGAAAGTCATTGTTAATTAATGAAAAACATTTTTCATATGTTATGTGGCACGATCGTGATGGGGTAGAAATATGATCACGATTGTGATGGGGAATACAAGGTGCATCTCGCTAGCAGCACCAAGATGTTCCCCCTACTTCTATCGTAATTAAATCCGCAAAGAAAATGAAATATGTTGTGCAGCAATCTATCTTGGAAACTTCTACTCAAGTTCAAAAGTTTCTTTTTCTTTTCTTGTTAATGGGATTACTTCTTCACCTAGCGAGTCTAATTTGTAGATAGCGTTCATATATATATGGAAATTTTTACATAAGTGAGTATTGATGGAAATATATGAGGACATTGAATGTGAACCACTCATTTTACATGCTTTGACTTGGTGTGTATGCACTTGTCAAAGCTCCTCCATAAATGAGTGGCTCACATTCAATGTCCGTATATATTTCCATCGGTATGCATTGACCAGAACGGGACACCATATATACATACACATATGCTAAACTTGGTTTTCTTTGTTATAGAGTATTCCTGATACTTGCATGATATGCTCCACCATACAACCAGATTTCCAGGGGATACATATTTCAGAATTTTCCAGCTGAATTGCTAATAACATGGAGAGGCTAGAATTTTAAGTACCGTTATTAAATTTTTACAAACAAGACAGAAGATTCAAGTGCTTAGCATATTGTCAGTATGGATATGAACTAATATGCTTCTAAAGTGTTTGCATATATATATATATATATATATATATATATATATGATGAGAGATTTAACTATGATCTGATCTTTCTATTCTATCTAGGTTGAGGACCCTTTTCGGTTTCAAGATCCACAGGACTCATATCGATTGAAGTTATAGACTTCGACATTAAGCTCTCCGTCCTCCAAGTTTGTTGGTCATGAGCGATTTCCATCTCCAAACACTCTTTCAATTCTGTCACCACATGACTCATAGTTGGCCTCTTGATGGAAATATCAGGAACACATACCATTGCAGTCTCTACAGCTTTCCAGATAGAATCAGTGACAAAGTTTACTCCGAGTCGCAGATCAATGATGCTTCTTATATCCCCTCTTTCAAGAAAGGGAGATACCCATTGAACTATATGAGTGTTCTCTTGGCCTTTAATCACAGCATGCTGGCCTGTAATTAGCTCCAGAAGAACAATTCCGAAACTATAGACATCACTTTTCTTTGTCAATTTGCTTGACGTATAATACCTGCATAGACCAAGATCGCAACTTCATTTTCTTCTTACCAAATGAAAAATTGTTGTACACGACATATGGTTTTGGAAGAATTCAATTACTTACTTTGGATCAAGGTATCCCACAGTGCCAGCAACCGCGGTTGATACATGATTATGTGTAGCTTGGAATCTGAATGGTGCCTCATAATGATATGTAGCTACACATATTTGACTAAGAAATTAAGTACATTAATTTGAGTATTTGATTCACAATTCCTCTTCAAACTATAGCTTGTCACAGTATTTTGGACCCAAGTTTCCATTTGGTGCATATGTCTGTAATTTATTTCTATGGATTTGAACCGACAAACTAAGAGTTAATCAAAATACGAAAATCTGCAGTCAAACATTGTAAAGGTATGGACTTCACTAACACCAGTTCCATAGCAAATATTGTAGAAAGCAATTCAATCCAGGAAGTGGAAAAATATCACAAAATGGGTCCAATTTTATCAATCATTTATGCAGAGAGAGATCAATAAATACAGTAGTTCGATTGGCGTGTGCTTATGGTTAGGTTTTGTTGCCTTAATTGTCTCCGATAAATGAATCTACTGACCTCAACAGAAAAACAAAATACAAAAGAAAACAAAAAACTTTGTTGCTATGCAATAAAAAGGAAATTTTCCACAACACTTTAGTAAAAGAGAAATTGGATTCAACCAGGAAAATAAAACGTTCAACTAACTCACAGTACAGGTTGACATTTATTATACTAAAATTTCCAATTTGAAACCAAAGAAAACAAGGACCTCAAAAGATCATAGCTTAGCATACTATAACAGTGCAAAGTTTTCATAAGGTGATATAACACAAGCTAACTATAGTCGCAAAATATTGTACAGTAGTTACCTAGCTAGTATTGGTGCCATTTCTATACCAGGTTCCAGGAGTCTAGAGATGGGCGTTTCTCCATGGAGCCCCATCACCCACGGGTCCCCATGGGGTTTTAGAGGCAAATTTTGCACCTAAATGGGTTTTGGAGGTGGAGGTGTGGTTGTAATTGGGGGAGGTGGTGGGGGGATATCCCCCAAAATCCATTCCCCCATTTCCCCCTATATATATATTATTTTAATTTTAATTTATATCTATAGTTTTAATAATTAAAAAAAAATACAAATATATTATATAATGGAAAAAAATACTAATTTATGCAAGTCCCCCTATATTATATACCTTTATGTCTGCTTGTTCTTCTGGAAAAATGAAGAAAAAAAGAAGGTAAAAACCATATTGATGTTTAAAGGGTAGAGGATCCCACATCGAGAGAACAAGTCAAGGACCTAATAATATTAGGTTATAAATAAACACAGTTCAACGCCAAACAAATCTATTCTACTGGATTAGTTTATTAAGCTTTTATTGGACCACAATGAATCCAACAGACTATTGTCTAGTTTGGGCATGCATTACACGGAAATGGGGGTTGGGGATGTTGAGCAAAAATTAGAGTACGCAACTCTAAACTTATTAATATTGGACCCAAACAAGTAAACAAATTACTTGTATTATACCCACAATAAAAGACACTACAACACTTTTCAAAGACCACTCACAATTTGAAGAGAAATACAAACACTCAAGAGAAAGCTCACAGCTCACACTCAAAACACCACACTTAAACTAAGAATACAAAGACTTTTTTTTCTTATATTTTTTGTGTGCGGAGGATATCTAACCCAAATGTAAGGGAGGGTATTTATAGTCCTCACCATGCAATCTACACCACATAAATATAAAATTAAGAAAAAATCCTAACCACACATTATTGCCACATTCTACACACTTCTCTTAAAAAATCTCCTTTCTACATCCTTCTACAATTTTCTCTTAAAATATCTTTCTTCCACATTTATTGAGAAGCTTCCATTGTCTTGGGCTTAGATAAAATAGATTGGGCTTTGCATTGACCAGAACGGGACACCATATATATATATATACACATATGCTAAACTTGGTTTTCTTTGTTATAGAGTATTCCTGATACTTGCATGATATGCTCCACCATACAACCAGATTTCCAGGGGATACATATTTCAGAATTTTCCAGCTGCATTGCTAATAACATGGAGAGGCTAGAATTTTAAGTACCGTTATTAAATTTTTACAAACAAGACAGAAGATTCAAGTGCTTAGCATATTGTCAGTATGGTTATGAACTAATATGCTTCTAAAGTGTTTGCATATATATATATATATATATATATATATATATATATATGATGAGAGATTTAACTATGATCTGATCTTTCTATTCTATCTAGGTTGAGGACCCTTTTCGGTTTCAAGATCCACAGGACTCATATCGATTGAAGTTATAGACTTCGACATTAAGCTCTCCGTCCTCCAAGTTTGTTGGTCATGAGCGATTTCCATCTCCAAACACTCTTTCAATTCTGTCACCACATGACTCATAGTTGGCCTCTTGATGGAAATATCAGGAACACATACCATTGCAGTCTCTACAGCTTTCCAGATAGAATCAGTGTCAAAGTTTACTCCAAGTCGCGGATCAATGATGCTTCTTATATCCCCTCTTTCAAGAAAGGGAGAAACCCATTGAACTATATGAGTGTTCTCTTGGCCTTTAATCACAGCATGCTGGCCTGTAATTAGCTCCAGAAGAACAATTCCGAAACTATAGACATCACTTCACTTTTCTCTGTCAATTTGCTTGACGTATAATACCTGCATAGACCAAGATTGCAACTTCATTTTCTTCTAACCAAATGAAAAATTGTTGTACACGACATATGGTTTTAGAAGAATTCAGTTACTTACTTTGGATCAAGGTATACCACAGTGCCAGCAACCGCGGTTGATACATGATTATGTGTAGCTTGGAATCTGAATGGTACCTCATAATGATATGTAGCTACACATATTTGACTAAGAAAGTACATTAATTTGAGTATTTGATTCACAATTCCTCTTCAAACTATAGCTTGTCACAGTATTTTGGACCCAAGTTTCCATTTGGTGCATATGTCTGTAATTTATTTCTATGGATTTGAACCGACAAACTAAGAGTTAATCAAAATACGAAAATCTGTAGTCAAACATTGTAAAGGTATGGACTTCACTAACACCTAGTGGTGCCCACGGTTCGGTTAAACCGTGGGTACCAAACCGAAACCGCCATAAAAAAACTGAAACCGTAACCGCCGGTTACGGAACCGGTTGGAAACCGGTTTCGAAATGGTTCGGTTACGGTTAAGGTTGGGCAAAAACCGACCAAAACCGGCGGTTAAACTGGCAGTTCAACCTTTGGTTAAACCGACGGTTTAACAGCCGGTTTTGGTCGGTTTTTGCTGGTTTACATAAATAAATAAAAATTCTAACCAATCACAGCTCGCCACTTGGACAAAAATTGGGAAAATAAATCGGGAGTGGGTGACGGATTGATGAGTGACCGTTGGAGTTGGGAAAATGTTAAAAAAATTGTAAAATTAAAATTTCGACCAATAACACACTGACACGTGGACTAAAAATTTGAATAAAAGAAGAAAATTACTGGTGACCATTGGGAGAGATGACCAACGGTCATCTTCCAATGGCCACCTCAAACTGCCAAATTTTTTTCCCTTAATTTTTTAAAATTGCAAATTCGTCCCTCTACTCTAATCCTATAAATACCCCCCACATTTCAATATTCTTCACACCACTCTCAAGTCTCAACTTCTCTCAATCTCAAATTTTCAATTCTCTCTACATTCTACAATTTTCTTTATTTCTCATTTCTCATAGAAATTAATATTTATTTATTTCTTCAATTTTTTTACAATCATCTATTATACAATTTTCTTTAATTCTCATTTCTTATAGAAAGTAATATCTATTTATTTATTCTAATTTTTACAATCATCTATTTTTTTTTTGGTGTTACCATTATTATTCCAACAATATTCTGAGTTCCTAACATATCTATATATTTTTTACTATTAGTATTTATAATTAATTATTCAATGGCAAGTGGGGGGAGAAGGTTCAAGAAATTTGAACAAAGGAAAGAGTTCATTGCAAGATTTGTTGGAACACGAAGGTGACGAGGTCAGTTATGATGACCAACTTTACCACGAGTTCCTTCAAAGACAATTTGGATTCGATCACCCTCCTAATCCTCCTCTAATAATTTCCGACCACCCCAATCTCTATAACCAAGATAGTAATGAAAATCTATCTAACCCCCCACCCCCTTCAAATGAATTTGTTGCAGGTGAAGAAGAAAAGCCGATGAAGTCTGATCTCTTCAAATTGCATATGATGAAAATTCAGTTAGATGACGGAATGATCAAAATCAAGTGCAACTACTGCTCTAAAACATACAAGACCAATAAATCCTTCGGATATGGAACCATATTAAGAAAAATCACCTGTCTGAATTGGTGAAGGCTAGTAACCAATCCCAAATCTCCAGGTACGGAACCCCTACTAATCAACTATTTCATTATACGTCTGAAAAAAATTAGGAAGGATTAGCAATAATGGTTGCAATAGAACATTTACCTTTTAGTTTTGGTGAGAAAGTAGGTTTTGTTGATGATTGTCAAACTGTATTAAATCCTGCAATGCAACGTGTTCCTAGATCCACTCTCACGCGCACACTGTTTTCCATTTACAAAAAACAAAAAAAAAACAAATTGCGTTCATTTTTTTCAATTTCAAGGTCGAGTTTACCGTATGTGCCGACATATGGACCGATAATTTTGGTAGTCACCATTATATGGGTGTGACATGTCATTATATGGATAATGACTGAGTCATGCAAAAAAGAATTCTTGCATTTCGTGTTTTCGATGAATCACATACGGCTGCAAATATTTTTCGACTCCTTAAAATTATTTTTCAAGAGTTTCATATCCAAAACAAAATTTTTACGATCGGTTTTGATAATGCTGTAAGCAATACCGCATCTATTCCTATGTTACGAGATTTGTGCAATCCCTATTTTGAGGGTAAATTATTTCATCAAAGATGTGCATGCCATATTTTAAATTTGTGTGTTCAAGCTGGATTACAAATACTTTCTGGTTATATTAGACCAATTAGAGATAGTATGAACTATATGTGAATGCAAAACAAAATCCAGAAACTTTGGTTAAAATATTGCTCTCAAAATGGTAAGCGTCCCATTAAATTTTCTCGGGATATTAGTACTCGTTGGAATTTTATTTATAAGTTGCTTAATGAAAGCGTTGAATATAAGGAATTATTAGTTTCTTTTATTACTTATAACGTTCCTTCAATTTATCTTCAATTGAAGCATTGGGATATATGTATTAAATTTCTTGAATTGTTACGTGTTTTTAATGATGCTACTAATGCTTTATCTGGTATTTACTATCCCACTACTCATTTATTTCTTATTCAAAGTGTTAATATTGCTGGTGCATTCAGTGAGTGTGAACTTGATGTTCAATTGAGTGAATGTGTTTCTGTCATGAAAAGAAAATGGTTACAGTATTATAAGGAGATTCCAAATATTTATTTGCTTGCATCATGTTTTGATCCACGCTTTAAATTAGAATGTTTGCAGGATTATTTAACTCATTATTACAAAAGTTTAGATTTAGAAATTGATGTTCTTAGTTATTGCAATTCCATTAAGACTTTACTTTATGAATTATATGATGAATATCTTAGAATTTATGATCCATCTTTGAACATGTCGGTTTCACAACATCAACCTACATCTGATGGTACTGGTACTTCCTCAACTTTTAAATTAAAGGGTTTAAGGGATCGATTGTTTTCCCAAAGAGCCAAAAAATTACGAACATCTTCTTCATCCTCATCTGGCTCAGTTTCTGAGCTTGACCGATATTTAGAAACATCTCATGAATTTTTCGAAGATAGTGAATTTAGTATCTAGGTTTAGTGGAAGGATCATGAACAGAATTTTCCAATTTTGGCTATTATTGTCAAACAAATTCTAGGAACGCCGGTTTCTACCGTTGCAGTGGAACAAGGATTTAGTACAGGTGAAAATATTTTGGAACCAAAATGGTCGGTTATGTGTCCGCAGACACTTGAAGCTCAGGCGTGTGTTAATGATTGGACAAAGGAAAAATACAGACAACAAGAAATCGAGGCGGAGATAGTGAATGATTTTTTCGAAGATGATCCAAACCACGAGAACGGAAGGCATCGATTAGATTTCATTCCAACTTCCACCCTTCAACATCGAGCATCTAATTAAAGGTAAAAGAACTACGTGACCTTTGATTCCTCTACATTGGTAGATGATACGTAAAATTAAGTGCAAGACCGATTTTTTTATAAAAAAAATTCAACTTTGTTACGGTCTGTATTTGAATTCAATGTCCATTTCATAATTCTTTTTTAAATTTATTTGCAATTGTAATTTTGTATCAATTAATTAATGTCAATTTATTTTATTTTCAACATTGTTAAATACTTAAATGCTTCAATTCTATATTTATATAATTGTATTGAATATTTTATATCAATTTCATTTTATTACAAATGCTTCAATTTTATATTTATTACAAATGCTCAGTTTTATTACTATATAAAATGTCCCATACATTATCTTAATTTGTCAAAAAAATTTGTTGCTGGAATATTTTTTTTCACATTATTTTAATTAGGTTTAGTAATTATTTCAATTTTATTACTATATAAAATGTCCCAAAAATTATCTTCATTTGTCAAATTTTTTTTTTGGTGGACCAATTTTTTTTGCCATTGTTTTAATTAAGGTTTAGAAATTAATTTAATTAGGTTTTGTAAAAAAAAAAAAAAAAACCGAAACCGAAACCGAACTGCCTAACCGGTGGTTCGAAACTGAAAACCAAAACCGGTTTTGGCGGTTCGGTTACGGTTTAGGTGGCCACGGAACCGAAACCGCCCGAAACCGAACCGTGGCCACCATTACTAACACTAGTTCCATAGCAAATATTGCAGAAAGCAATTCAATCCAGAAAGTGGAAAATATCAGAAAATGGGTCCAATTTTATCAATCAGTTATGTAGAGAGAGATCAATAAATACAGTAGTTCGATTGGCGTGTGCTTATGGTTAGGTTTTGTTGCCTTAATTGTCTCCGATAAATGAATCTACTGACCTCAACAGAAAAACAAAATACAAAAGAAAACAAAAAACTTTGTTGCTATGCAATAAAAAGGAAATTTTCCACAACACTTTAGTAAAAGAGAAATTGGATTCAACCAGGAAAATAAAACGTTCAACTAACTCACAGTACAGGTTGACATTTATTATACTAAAATTTCCAATTTGAAACCAAAGAAAATAAGGACCTCAAAAGATCATAGCTTAGCATACTATAACAATGGGGGTGGGGGTACCCTCCCTAGCTGACGCAGAACGGAAGTTCTAGGATCACAAGCGTAACCCTAATAGAACATAAACTGGAATCCACCAGAAAAAAGAAACTGAAACCAAATTGTAAAATTTATTGAATACCTCGAAATTGATAACAAAAGCCTTAAATAGGCTTTGAAAACCCTAAAAACAGAAAAGACTAAAATATCCTCATCTAAATAAAATAAAAACGGAAAACAAATAAAAACATAAAAATCTTCGGATGCTCGATAACCTATCTTAAACAGCTCCGTTGAGGGAGTAAATGATGTCAACCGGGCAAGCCCGGGTTATACCGCTATGGAGCTTCGAAAACCCTTTCCGAAAACATATTATAATAGGAAATCTGTCAACCGAGCGAAAAGTTATGCCCGTTTCATTAAAACACCTCTTTTGGACAATTTTCTATCCATCTCTTCTTCAAAGTCCAAAGCCAATTGTCCTACATCACTAGCCCTATTTGGCCCCCACGCCCATCCCTATCTTGGAAAACATAAATGATTAAAAGTACGTTTGGAAGAGCTTCTCAAGTAGATATTTTAAATGAAAGTTATCGGTCGTTTGGTCGTCAATTAAAAAAGAGCTTTTTTAATGATATAATTACCAAAATATTATAGCAAATATTAAATTATAGGGTTATTAAAAAACTCCAAAAGATCTGCTTGGAAAAACTTTAAATTTGGGCTTCTCCAAGTAGACGTAAAACAACTTTTTCAATCATTTAAAAGTTCTACTGAGTGACAACCAAATGATAAATTTTTTTTTGAAAAAAGCTTTTTTAATTAAAAAAGCTTTTTTAGTCAGTAGACAAGCTCTTCCAGACGGACATTAATCCTTGGACATTCACCAAAAGAATTACTCATTAAACAATATCAAAGCTTGGTAGAGAACTCCTAATTCTTGAATTAATGTTTGAAATAAAATCATCTTCACAAGAAGACTCCACAATCCTATTCTTGACCCAAAAGTACCAAAAACATTTCATTATTTTTGTAACATTCAATTACAAATAAGATCTCATTTATTTCTATTTTTTTCATTTGGGACTACTAGGAAACTTTATCTGAGTTTCATTCTTCATAGTCAATCAAAAGTATAATTTCTACTGAACTATAGAATGTTTGAATAACAGAAAAAACTCTGTTTCAGATTTCTTATCAAACATGTTTCCCTAGTTTTATTAGATTCAAAAATAAACCAGAATTCCATTGTTAAGAAGTGGCATAGTATCAGACAAATGATCATAAATACAAGGAAACGAACTCTGAATTCAAACTAATCATTGTCATCATAACATTTGAATGTTCCAAGAAACATTATAAATACATTATACTAAACCTGCATAATTGATCACTCACACAAATAAGGATTTTCGAAGTTCATAGCTTACATATATAATTAATGCGATTCTGTTCACTTGTTACCTTGTGCCGGTAACCATTTCTATACTACCATTCAGAAAAGTCTCTTCAAGTAAATAGCTTGTCGTTGTGTTGCTGCTTTCTGTCTTCGAATTTCTTCTGGAAGCCACCTCTATAGCCAAACATTCCTTTAGTTCTGTCAGTACATTATTGATGTCTGGTCTATCAACTGCAGTTGGACAAACACATGACAAGGCCGTGTCCACGATTTTCCAGGCAGCATTGATGTTAAATTTACCTTGTAACCGTGGATCAACAACGTTTTGGATATCCCCTCTTTCGATTTCTGGAGTGACCCTTTGAAGTATGTATCTATCCTCTTCTGGGCCTCTCTTTATAGCGGGCTGGCCAGTTATCAGTTCGAACAGAATAATCCCAAAACTGTAAACATCACTTTTCTTGTTTGAGATTCCGCGAGCAAAAAGTCTGCATGGAACCAAAATTATTAGACTGATACATAACATTATCAAGGCATTCACAGGACTCCTCAAATTCAAGTTCTTCTTGACAATAAGACTCAATTATCAAATTCTCAACACAAATGTACCAAACATGAGACATTATCAATTTCCACAAACAAATTTATCAGCTGAAATATGAAGTTAGCAGGGCAACCAAAGTGTATTTCCCACTGCATGTGAGGTCTCACTATATTATACAATATTTTCAATATGAATCAATAAGTTCTAATACTTACTCTGGATCTAGATATCCAGGTGTGCCAGCAGGGCTGGTTGTTAGACCATTGTCGGTTTCTTGTTTAACAACTCTTGATAGGCCGAAATCAGCTAATTTCGCTTGCTTGTTTTCGTCTAGTAAGATGTTGGAAGGCTTCAAATCTCTGTGGATTGTTTGTGGTTTGCAGCCATTATGTAGATAATCCAATCCTGCAAATCCAGTTATAAATCAGTTAACTTGTACGCAATAACGACGAATAAATAAAAAATAGAAAAACATGCTGGCAAAATGCTAACCATGGGATGCATCTACAGCAATTTGAAGTCTTTCACACCAGCTCAGCATACATGTATCTGTTCCTGCGAACAAGAAACATAACATATTCTCTCTCAGTCGGGTTTATTTAACGAAGCGTTATGATATGAAACACATAAGTTCACAGTGTGCCCACCTCTCTTCTCTTTCAATTCTCATAGGAGTAAACCATTATATATACATAACATACCTGATAAATGCTGTTGCAAGTTTCCATTGACCATATATTCATATATTAGTGCCTTATTTTCGCGGTCATCACAGTATCCAATGAGAGACACCAAGTTCTTATGGTGAACAACCATTAATAGTTGTGCCTGCATTCAAATTGATATTATTACAACCAAAATTCTACATCTATTTAGGGAAAGCACAGCAATTTGAAACTCTTGCCGCATTGTTTTCTTACCTCTGCTCGAAATTCCTTATAGCCTTGTCTTGATGATGGAGAGAGAACCTTAATAGCAACATCGGAGTCATCATTAAGAGTGCCCAAGTAAACTTTTCCAAATCCTCCTTCTCCGATAATGGTTTTGAAGTTATTAGTAATATGAACAATCTCTGAGTAAGTGAATTGTCGATTCTTCGACTTCAGTGACCCTTCCTTCTCGGATTCAGCAGGCCTCTCTACATCAATGAATATAGTCATTTTTAAGAGATGATCATTATAATTGCATAAGCATAAATCTACTAAGAAAATGGTGTATCATAGATTCACAGGGTTGCCTTTTGTGTTCCAAATTTTTTTCATGCTTAGTAAATTCCTGCATTGAATGCATGTATATGCATTTTACTCTAGAATGAGTCATTTCCAAAGGAGTTTTACAATTCGATACATGTTTGTGACCAGATTGTTGCGGTGCTCAAATACTATTGTTGAATAGTTTAAGCTTTTGAGTTCAGTAGTTATTGACATATATAGTATTAGAACATTGTTTTATCAGGAGTATCTTAAGTTTGAGTCCCTCATGTAATATTGTTATATGTTGTTTGAATTTGCTATGTATTTATGTTTGGACTTGAGAGTGTTTGAGTTCAAATCCCCACGCAATTAATGTTATATCCCATTGATCTTGTATATTAACATAGATGTTTGCAATGCATCAACAACAATAGGATCTATCGGTCTAAGGCCCACCCATGATAGGAAATCTTCAATGCATCCGGTGCAATGTTCCCGGTCAAATAACATCATGCCAATTGGCATGGATAGCAAATAGGATTTTTTTTTTCATGTCATGCAATATGATTTTAGTGGGCGGTTGCATTGCAACGGTTGCATGGAAGATTTTCTCTACTCATGTTTGGTAAAAATAAAGGGAAGAATGAAACAAGTTATTACCTCGTTTTCTGTGTCTTTTGGAGATAGCCAGGAAAGTGAAGGAGAACAGAATGAGCAGTCCAACAATGGTGGTGCATGCAATTACTGGAATAATGAACTTCTTTTTATTTCCATGGCCTGATTTTGACTGGCAAACCCCTGGGATTTCTTCCAGTCTTCCTTAAAAAAAAAATGATAAATTTCCTTGGTATGTAGAAACAATCACAACAAATCAGATACAGAATGTTAACAATAAAAAATAAATGAAAAGGTGTGGTTTTTTTTTAAATCCAAAAGACTGAATATCCCTGATTTTTTTAAAAAAAAAACTCAACAGTGGCTGTGAAACTTGAAACCTGAACAAGCAATTAAAGAACATAAACCTCAAAAGCAATTTCCCATTTTTGGACTTCTCTAGAAGAGCATCTGGAACTGAACCATTGAATTTGTTCCCAGATAAGTTGCTGTAAATGTAATTCAAAATAGATAAAGCTTAGCTTCTACACACAATCTTATAATTGCAATATCAAACTCAAAGGTCAACTACTTACAGCATTTTCAGATTTGGCAGTTGGGCCAAAAATTCTGGTAATGGCCCTGTCAAGTCATTACAGGACAAATCTCTGCAGCCAAAAGAGAACGGGTAACTTACTACTAGACCCTGGAAAGTGGCTGAATTCAGGGCGGAATTTTTGTTTGAAGAGACTATTATATATAAATACAAAATATTTGAGAGTGACCAAAATGGAAAAAACTTCACCCTCGATTGACAACATAATTATATTGGATTAAGATCCTCTGCTGAACTTAGTCCCTACTGAACTTTGATGAGCTAATTCAACCGATAAAATTGAACGGCCGACCGAGAAAAGAACAATAATTCTGGCACCTGCCAAACTTCTTGCTTTCACCACTAAAAAATCAGAAAACTCAATTCTCTCACCACATTCTCTCTCTTCTATTTGATTTTGAATTCCTAAACTTATTATAATCTGAATTAGAAAAACATAGTTTGGCACAATTGGAGTAGAGAGTCAACTCCTCCATAGCAAGAGTAGATTTCCTGGCCATTTTTTTTTTTGAGATTTCATTCGGGTGAATTTTCATGGTTTCTAGCAAGCCATCACAGATTTGAAGAGTGATCAAATAGTCTTCTTCTCGAGAATAATCAGGGGGAAATCAATAAATATAGTTATCATACATGTGATTCCTAGCGGCTGGTTTCCGATTCGAAAATCCACCATGCACCAATGCAATCATATGTCATGTGGCAAAACCGTGATGGGGGCCGGATACAAGGTGCATCTCGCTGCACCCAAGATGTTTTCCTACAGCAATCCTAATTAAATCTGCGAAGTAAATGAAATATGTTGTGCACACGGACAGAGACAAGATTATGTTCTAGGAAGGACGCCATTAAATAATGAGTTATGTCGACATATGTTGTAGGGATTTTTTGATAGCATGACAAGTCAGCATGATCACTTGAAAGCATGGTGATTAGATATACCACGTCATCAAAGTCAACCAGGAAAGATTGACCCAATGTGACAAATAGATGATCTCAAGGCTTGATCAAGTTTACCCAAGATGGTCGGGGAAACTAACCGATCGGGTACAAATAACCTGGTCGGGGAAACTAGCCGATCTGGTAGAGATAACTTGGTCAAGTAAATACAATCCGGTCGGGGTGGAAGAGATCTGGTCGGGATAGGTAGCTGATCAGATAGATAAACGCTTGAGAGTCCTTAAAGACAATCACGACTCAAATACTCAGAGAAAGAGTCTTACTCAAATAGGATATCTAGAAGCATCCTCTGATAAGGAAGCATCCTTTGATAAGGAAACAAACCTCCTTATAGATATCAGAGTCCAAATCAGGCAACAAATCTAATTCGTTCATTCATGGAAGATGTGAAATAGGAAAGAAGATAAAGACGACTTCAATAAGTAACAAGTCCTAATTAAACATCACTACCTTTCCTTACTTGTATACAAAGATTTAGGGTTCTATGCACATACAAATAGACCCATAATCTCATTGTAAAATATATAAAAAGATACAGAAATATACACAGACGAAACATAGAATACGAGAGAGCAAGAGAGCCTGAGTGTGTAATCATATTATTCATAGTGAATTCTTCTCCTCGCCGTCACCGGCAACCGTGGATGTTTCCCCGATTTGAGGTTTTACCACGTAAAATCTGTGTTTTCTTAATCTCTTCATCTTTCTTGTTCATAACATTATTGTAAACTTTACATAACTTGTGTGACACGTGATCGACTTTACGTAATCCAAAAATCACCGTCAACAACATATATCTTAGATGTTTTGTTTGATAGTGGCTGAATCCAAGGTAGAGTCAAAAAATTTTGTTACGAGAGACCATTATATTGATAGAAAATATTTGAGAGTGACCAAAGTGGAAAAAACTAAACCCCCCAATTTACAATATAATTATACTTACAAAAACATTATCGATTCAAGATTTGAAACTGAAGTTGCTATCATTCCTGTCAACTCACTTGAGCTCAAATTTCTGTTTAAGAATCATCAAAGAAAAAATTATAATTACAAGTGAAATTTAAACCAAAAATTTTATAAATTAGTAATGTATATGTTTGACCAATTACCAACACATCAACTTAAATTGATCACTTCAGAAGTTCAGAAGGCATTCAAAATGAGAGCAACCTATTTTTTGTTGTCATTGTGTATACATGTTCTCCATTTTGGAGGGACATTTTTCCCTCAAAATGCAACAGAAAATGTATAACACTCATAAAATATATAAGATATTTTAGTAAGGCAACTCACAGTGAAATGATCCTTGGAGTACTGTGATTGCTGCAATTCAAACCTTCCCATGAGAAACTACTAGGAAGACATGGATCCCCTTGCCAGTTTCTAGTGATATTGTAGATCTTTTTGATGTCCTTGATAGCTTTAACTGTTGTTTTCAGTGACGAACAAGTATTAACTCTTATGATCAAGAAAGCAGTTTGAGAGAGATTTACTAATGGATGACGCAACCCAACAGACTAACTGACTAATAATCAGACAGACTAGTATGACTTATAGCAAAGATCATCAACAATCTAATAACCCTTATTCAGTACATGCTAGCAGTATGGTCATCTAATTCTAACAATGAAACCTACAGAAGGAAGAAAATTTACCATCATTAAGGTTTGTTGGTGAAAGTGGGAATCCTACAAACATTAAAATTTCAACAGCATTAAGTATTGGAGGAAGGTCAGGTCCCCCAGTTGCAATATGGAGAATTGAAGTTTGGTGCCACTGATTGGAAGAGCAGTTGAATCCTTATTCATTGGCATAAGGTATTCAAGTGTTATAGGTTCTGTGACTATGAGACCACTATTAGTACTGTTGAGATCAATACGCAATTTCCTCTTCTGACCATCCTTAAGCTTCTCAATCTCTGCAAAGTGAAAGTATATATAACATGGAGAATCCGAAGAAGAATTCGCGAGGTTAAGAAAAAAATTTAAGGGTATGCTAGCATTTGGTGCTCGGGCAGCAGTCTTCAGCACTCTATCCGGTACTTGATAAGCATCACCCAAGCTGTTGCTGTTTATTGTTGACTTTGTGGAAATCGGAATCCAGTCACTGAAACTAGTAGGATCAAGAGAATACCAGATGCGATCATAGACATCCACAGGGTACCTAACAGTGAGAAACATTTCATATATTATGGTGTGAATCTATGATATGATTATATGAACAAAGGTAACTCGAAATTCAAAATATGGTTTCCACAGGAAAAAAACAGCCATATATATATATATATAAATATTTATATATATATATATATATGTGTGTGTGTGTTACCTGGTAATTCTGCCTTTTTCAGCACCAACATCATATCTATAAAGGGGTCTGAGTGCCCCACCTTTAAGTAGATAAATGGAGTTGTCTAGAGGTCGTAATTCCAACACTGAAATGTAAGGTACCCCGAAGCCAGTATTTACGAGACAGACATCTATATATTCATCTGAGAAAAAGTTAATGATCTCACAAAAAGAATTCTCATTGTTCACGGTTGCCCATTTATTAACACCAATATATAAGTCAAATACTGGGATCTGGTTTTTGTTATCATAATTCCCATACACAAAGAAAGCTCTTATCATGTAATTGTTGTTTGTGCCTTGTTCCAGTTTCAGTGTGTAACAGTTCCTATTTCCTAGAGGAAAACTCCTCAAATCCTTTAGCTTCTGTTCATAATTATTATAAGTTGAGTAAGGCGATATCTTGTGAACGTCCTGTATCTACATATCCTGCATCTGTTTCATAAAAAAGACCAGTAAAACCATCGCGGTGACCTTCAGTCGCCCCACAGTCGATGCTTATGAAACCTGGAAATCATAAGTGACAGAAAAAGCTGGTATCAAGTTAGACATATAAGCTGTTAGTAACGGACCTAAAAGGTTAAGCATTCAGAAACAAATACAAATTTAATCGGACCTAAAAGATTAAACCGATAGGAAAGGGCCCAACAAAAGTATCTAAGCACTCTAACACAAGCCACTATTACAGTATTGCAATTTAGAAGTTTGATTAATGTTTTTGCTACATTTTTTTTTATGCTTTGATCAATGTTCAGCCTTGAAGAATGTTAAAAAAAAAAATGTCATGACAGAGGACTGAATAAGCTCTTGAAAAGCTAAATTGTTCTTCTAGCTCCTTACAAAAAGAAAATTTACGAACTTTAATTTACAGCAACTATTTTTAATCAAACTTTTCTAGAATGATGAAAACTTGTGAAAGAAAAGTTGACCCATCTCCTAAAACTTGATCTGAAGGCAGTAGTAGTCACAGTGAAGCAATTAAATTGTCCAGTTTCAGAGTAAGTGCAGAGTTGATTATGCATGATAGATGAAAAAAATTCTACAAGGTGAAACTTGTACTCACCAGAAGGGGTGTCGGCTTGTAACTTCCTTTTAGCTTGTTCATCATGTGCTGCAACTAGTTTTGATTTGCTGACTGCATAAATAATAACTGGAACTAAGACCAACCATAGCTTTATGACCAAAAACAATGGCTGCCCATCAACCATGTTGGTCGTTTCTAGCAAATTCAGTATAATTAAGTCCAGAGCATACAAAGAGAATGATCAAACTCGAGAATTTGTAAGTTCTGATTAAGCTATATATACTTGGTTGCTGAATTTAAACCAGCTGGTGCTTCAAGTAGCTCTACTTGTGGAAAATGCTGGTATGTACGTGATACATTTAATCACCTTTAGCAAAGATTTTGGCATCTTTTAGGGCATGATTATATAAATAAAATTTGAACTCACAACCTTATTGTTTAGTTGAGAGAGGCAAACCACTAAACTAACCTCATCTTATCGATCCTTATCATGTCACATGCTTATTATGGGTACTAATCAAATTTTTCTCCCGAGGCAGAACAAGAAGTTTAAATTTTATGTGCTAAATCATAAAAACTTAATATTAGTAGAATGAAAATATAAAAAATATTTTTTTTTAGCAATTTATAATTTTTTTTAACTATTATGCTGCATAGCATAATTTGAATAAAAGAACTTTGTTACTATGAAAAATATTATTTATCAAAATTTCTTTGAATATAGGGTGCATTTACTAATTAAGAATAAAAATGAAAGAAAATCAACTTTCATCAGAAAGCATATCAGTCAGGAAATCGAGCTTAATTCTCTAGCTAGGAGGGGTCTTAACTTGTGTGCTAAGATCCATGTAATTTGATACTCAGACAGTTTTTATTAAATAATCTAAGTTGAAATCATAAATTAAATTCTCTTTCTAGGATTCTCATTAAGGGTGACAAAAATCCCCGACCCACCCCAACCTGGCGGGGTTTCGATTCGTTTGGGGTGGGTTTGGAGCACTTAAAAAGGGGCTTGGGTCGGGTTTGGGTTACACATTTTTGACCCAATTTTTTATCGGGTCCGGTATGGGTCAACCCCTTATGCCTCGACCTGCCCCGTTTGATCCGGCATTTATATAATTATTTTTTATAATATAAAAATATAATGGGAAAAAGAAATCTATAATCTCATTGTCTCTCTACCTAATCTACCTAATCATATTTTATGTTTGAATTTAAAGTTTATTAAACTTAGATGTTTAGTTATATTAAATTTAAGTTTATGTATGAATTTTAAGTGTATGTTAAAATGTTTTTCTATGGTGTATGTTTGTATTTAAGCATGTATTTAAATTTTCAATAAAAAAGAAAAAAAATTGTATATATATATATATATGTATATTAAAGTTAAAATTTAAGTCAATATCCTAAAATTCAATCATATGGTAAAATAATTTGTATATTTCATGGTTTGAGATCTTTTTTTTAAGGTTAAAACAAATCGGGTCATTCGGGTCAGGTTTGGGGCACCCCTGCCTTAACCGGATCAGGTTAGGGGTGGAAATCGAAAACCGATTCGGATCATGGGTCGGGTTTGGGGCAACCTGTAAAAGGGGCGAACCGATCCGGCACTGATCCAACCTGTTGCCACCACTAATTCTCATCAGTAAAGGCACCCAAATAGCATAACTATAAACGAATCCAGATTCATTTAAAACCTCCCTTAATATTCTAAAAAACAATGATATACATAATGACCTTCTTGAAATCTTTTAAGAAAAACATACCACTAACAAAAAACATTAATACTAGTCAACCCAAAAATTTAGTCCAAAAACACACATTACCTCGTAGCAGAGATGATAGTACACCTCTCTTCCACACCTTGTCACAGAGTGTTTTCTCCCGGGTGGTAGGAGTAGTTATCCGGGCCACACATATATTGTGGGTTAATTTTTTGGATTGTATAATATTACTAAAAAAAACATTTTGATGTATTGTAGATGTTTATTTATCGTCCTTTTGCTCCTGAAATGAGCATGGGAGACTTGAGTCATTGACCCAAGTCTGTTAGGGATGACAAAAACCCGCGTTTGGGCTTGGTATACCCAGACCCGGTCGGGTACCCGGGTTTACACAGTCCGGGTATCCACCCGGGAAAAACCCAGATTTTGAAATCCGGGTACCCGGCTCGGAAAGACCAGCCGGGTATTCGGGTATCCATACCCGGATTTTACCCGGTTTTTAATTTTTTGTTTTACAATTTTTGAAAATATTTCTTTTTTTACAATTTAAATACTATATTAATTAGGATAAAGTAAACACACCAATATCACATATTAATAATATAAACTCAAATCTAGGACAAAACATTAAATATTATATTAACAAACATTTCACTTTATTTCTTTTTCAATTAATTTCAAAACCGGTAATTTTTTTTTTTACAATTTTTTAAATATTATTTTTTAAGAATTTAAATACCATATTAGTTAGGATAAAGTAAGCATACTACATTTCACTCTCCTTTTCAACCGATTCCAAAACTGGTATTTTTTTATTACAATTTATTTTAACAGGTATTCTTTCAATCGGGTAAGGATTTTTTAATTTAACAAATTTATTTTTTAAGAATTTGAAAAAAATTTGGGTTTAGGTTTTTTTTTTTTTTAATTTGACAGATTTAAAAAAATAAAATAAACTTTAAAAAATAATTAAACCTGGTACCCGGCCGGGTAGCTGGGTATACCTAGACCCGGGTCGGTACACAACCGGCCGGGTACCAGAATATTCCTTACCCGGTCCCGAGTAAGAAATATCTAGGTATTACCCGGATATTCCAGCCCGGATAAGGCCGGATATCTGCCCCGGCCGGGTAAAGTTTCCTTTCCTAAGGTCGGTCAAGTCTAAGTCTTCGATTCCACCCTAGTCCCCACTAAACGCACTAGAAAAATTGATGCATTTCCCAACATTAGGCTAAATTTTTCAAACTCCATACCAACTAACTGGAGTACAGACAATATAGGCAAAAATTTCAAACTGCGTACCAACTAACTGGAGTACAGACATAATATAGGCTAAAATTTTCAAACTCCATAAGAGAAAAAAATGGAGTGAGAGGAAGTATGTGGGATGACTAACCGTGGTAGAAAATGACATTGTCCTGCTCAATATGGCTCAATTCAACTAAAGTCATGCTATGAATTATTGCAAATTTGTCGGGTAGTCATTTCATTTTGAGCAAATTATAATAGCCAACCTCACTTAAGTATGCCTTTGACAACTAGAAAATTAATCGACAATGATCTCTATTTCCGTTAATCAAAGTCGATCAAATTTAACCGTTTATTAAATTTGACTAATAAAAGATAAAAATGCATTTATAATTATGAATTAAATATTCAAAAATTTAAAAATATATATATATATATGAAAAAATAGATCAAAGATGGTTTTACACCATTCATCTCTGAGATGGATGGTAGAGATAAAAAAAAAAATTTAAAGAAAAAAATATTAAGGGTTATTGGCACAATTCGATTTTATCATAACATAATTGCACAATTCGATACCATCCACATTGCTCAAAAAATAAAATAAAATTGTCTAATCTGAATTTACACCAACTCACTTGCTTATGAGCATAATTTATTTATATTTATTACCCTTAAAAATAAATTTTCCACAATCCCTTTTAATACTTTTTCACAAACTACACATCTAGTCTCACCAAACTGACCTGCATTTATGGTAGGTGCGAGTCGAATTTGTTTTGATTTTTAGTGAAAATTATTTGCGACTCGCACATACTTGGTTTTCAATTTTTTTTTTAAATCAGATTGATTTGTCGAAACGAATTGACTCGATCTGACTTAAAGTTGTATTTCCGGTTCAATTTGATTTAATAAGATTTTTGATGTAATCAACATTTTACATTTGTAACTGTATAAGCCTTTTGGATAATAAATCGGTTTCCTATTTGATAAAATATTAATTTTGTTCTTCCATTTCAGAAACAAAAGTCATTCTTTTACTTTAAAATAGTGACGACAATTTCCCCCAAATCCTCATCTCATCTCCATTTGGAGGTTTAAAATCGATCATTCATAAATGAGGATAGGGAGGGGATGATTTTTATCCTCATTTCTAAATGAGGATGGGGATAGATCTCTATATTTTAGCGATCTATGAATTTTTTAATTTTAATTTTATTTTTATTGACCTTGGTCCTTAAATATCTAGTAACCCATTGATTTTAGTGATCCGTATTTTCCGACATAAACATTTTTTTATACTCAAAATAAACATGTTACTGTCAAAAAATAAAAATAAAATAAGAGTTATGCTAGACTTCCCAAATTTTTTCCCAAATTCCTTCCCAAATAGTGTTGGCACGTGAGGTGTTAACATCATATAACTTACCACATAATCTCATGATTTACAAGATATTGACACATCACGTGTCTACGCCATTTGGGAAGAATTTTGGAAAAATTTTTGGGAAGTCTAGCATTACTCATAAAATAATGAGTGGTGTTATTGGCATACCCTCTACCGGTCTATTTATGCCCCACTTTTTTAATTATATAATATTTTTTTTCCTTTATCAAAATTACTTAAAGAGACATACAATTTAGGAAAGAAATTTTCTACAAAGTATATATATTAAAATCTCACGTTCATTTTCCACACAAAAAAACCCAGTAATCTGTTTTTTAAAAAAATTAATTCTTAAACCCTAAAATTTGCGTCTTATATACATATAAAATATTATGGAAGAGTTTGAGAACGATATCAAGAATATTGAAGAATTGTCTAAGAACGATATCAAATATCTTGAAGAATTATCTGAGAATGAGATAAAGCAAGAATTGTCTGACAATGATAGTAAGCATCTGGAAACAATTTATTCTTTAGAAATAAGTTTGAAGTTTATTTTTTCTTTACAATGATATCAAACTGTCATTGTGTTGAAGTACCATGTTATTTTTTCTTTTTTCTTTTCCATCAAGAATTAAGAAGAAAAAAAAACTAAAAAAAATAAGAAAAATAAATAAATCAATCAATGGAGGCAGATACAGAGATCAGAGATAAAGATATCATATATGGTATGTATTAAATTTGAAAAATAAGTAAAATAAACAGTTTTGGAAATAAAACAAAAAATTTAATTTTATTTAATTAAAATAAAATTTAAAAAAATGGGCATGAAAATAATAAAAAACATGTTACTGTCAAAAAAATAATAATAAATAAACAACATGTTTGTAAATTGTCAACAACATTGTGACATGGTTTCGTTCTGGCCGATGCTTATATCACTATTAGGCCCAAAACAGTAAGCAAATGGGCCATGTCACCCATTATTACTTGCCAATTACACACTAATGTGAAGGCTGGCACCCCCTGGCTACAAATGTTGATAATGAGTAATGGTTAAGTTTAACGTACGGATATTGACAACCATAAAATTTATTAGTACATTCATTTTTATAAATACATTTATGTTTAAAATATAAAAAATAGATATTACTATAAACACCTATCTTAATGCTAGTAGTACCCTCATCGAAATAAATATATTCATTTTAATACATATTATTTATAAACACTATTAAATTATTATCATACCCAATTTATAAAAAAAATCATATTATTTTTGGAATCAAATCCTCTTTTAATAATAGTCCAATTTACTTTTAGAAATATCTCGAATGTAGGAGCCTTATAAAAGGGAATATGTGGAACCATATATGAGGTTAAGAGATTTTTAATTTGGAATTCTCTTATTTATACAACTATCTTAAAAAATATATATATTATTGATATCTACAGCTATCTTAAAAAAAAAAAAAACCTTTTTGATATCTACAACTATCGTTAAAAAAAATTTGTTTATTGATCAATTTCATAACTATACATAAAAAAAAAAACCAATATCGTAATCATGCGATGATGAGAAAGTTTGATACTTAAAATAAAATTACAGTTTAATTAGGGTTTATTATAAAAATTAAGGTTTATTATATATTAGGGTTTATCATAAGTTTTTTTTTGAAAGGTAAGTTTTTTTAATAAATAAATATAGTTGAAGATATAAAGATAATTAATGAGTGTATATTGTATTTGGTTTATTTTTATTAAAGTAATTTGTCCTTATTTGTAAATTTCTCTTGAGATATTTTTGTAATAATTTTTTTTTAATAAAATATGTGTGTATTAATAAGTTTTATGGGTGTTAGTATCGATACCCTTAAGTTTATTTTGTAAAGGATATCATATGCAATACTGTATTTTGAATGTATATATCAAGGATAAGGATCTTCTGCTATACTGATATTTTTCCTGTTCTAAAACCATTTCCAACCCATTGCATTAATTTGTTGCAAATTTACAGCAAAATGTAACAACTTATAAACCAATTATTTTTTCCATCTCCAACCCATTGCACCAATTGTTACTCTAAAAAAATATTCCCTAAATATTCCGTTTTTTATTATTTCTCAATAATTAACATTTCATATCTTAATTAACATAATATTACGATAAATTAAGAAATTTAATTTAATTAACTAAAATATAGCAGTTATTATTAATTGAACTTCGACATTACATTTCATAAAAGAAATAAAAACACAAAAAAATTACATATCGTCATATATTAATATAAATAATAATTAAATACTTTATTATATACTTAATTTTACTTTATTATAAATATTAATATAAATAATAATTAATTAAAATAAATATAAATTAACAAAAGAATTAAATAATTAAAATGATACAATTGTAATAAATTTAATTGATTAAGGGTAAAACTATGATTAAACAAAATTTTTAACTAAAGGATACAATAAGAATAGATTTTAGTGAATAATGCTCAATCCGTGAATAAGTACAAATGTAGGCAGTAAAAAAAAGCGCATATGCACTATATATTGAACCTGCGCTAGATCAAGTGCAGCAACTTCATCTCCTTCAAAGTAGCGCAATATTTGGCACCTGGTTGAAGAGGTTACTTTGCCGCAAATCGAAGATTGGCGCATGGGTTGGAGATGTCATAAAGCAATTAAGAATAAGACTCTATATTTAAAAATAATGAAAATTAAATAAATAAATTCCAGTTATTGATTACACATGTTAGCAGATCTATATAGGTCAAGACAAAGATCAGCTCAGCAGAAGATCCAAATTCATATATCAAATTATGTTATTATTCGCATCAAGTTGGGATGTTTTTATATTTGAAGGAATTTAAAATACCACTCAACTCAGGCACTCACATTAAATGCTTTACCAATAAATTATTTGTAATTTTTTGAAACATATTTCATATGATTGAGATGTTGAAATCAAAATTTTAAATCATAAATTTAAGTTGATTTAGCCTAACCCTTAATTAAATGATCAAATATTAAATGAAACATTTTTCATATAATCATACCTCCAAAACAATATTACATACCATTGATATTTGATCCTGCATATATAAAGACATACAGGACACTAATCGAACATGAATAATTATGAAATACTTAATCATACTAATTTAATACCATTTATTCAATCTAATCTGATACATCAAACTTACGCTAGTATACCCTAACTTGTAACATTTTTATTCATATTTATTTGCTATTTGGGTCTATGAAACACATACGAGTGTGTGTATACATTGTATAGAGGGAATAGTTCAAAATAGCACCATTTGGAAGTTGAGTTGTGCAACTAGCACTACTATAATAAGTCTTGTTTTATTAGCACCTAAAAGGGTGTGCTGACGAAAATGCCCCTCCTTTTACTTTTACAACTTTTACTTATCATTTCCTCTTTCAAATTTTCTCAATTTTTTCTCTTCTTTCAACCGTTCTTCTACTTATCATGTTCTCTCCATTCATTTGTTCTTACTGTACAAGAGTAGATCCAGTCACTTTTCCATAATTTTTCATTCATTCACAAGGTAATCTTTCAAAAATGCCCAGATTTGAAGAGTAGATCCAATAAGTTTATGCCAAGGTTTGAAGATTGAAGAGTTGAAAAGGTAAATTTCCTCCATTTCAATTGTGGTATGGAAACTTTCACTTTCAATTTATTAGATCTATATGTTGGAGTGAAGCTAATTCTCCATTTCGATCTGATTTTGTGGAAAACTCTATCTTTTGTCGTTAAACTGTCTTTTGTCGTTAAACTGTCTTTTCTAGAAAACTGGTTTTCCAGAAAATAAGTCCTGATTTCGACACATAAGTGTATTCGTATCGAGACATAATTGCGAAAATGTCGAAGAGATGTAAGATCATGTACTTACCAGAAAATGTCGTCTAGTTTCCTCCTAGAATGCTGGTCAGAAGCCGAAAATACAGCAGATTGATCTCCACAATATGCACTGATTTTCCAGAATGATATTACAAACATAAACCATGCCACAGAACCCCAAGCTCCCGTACTTTTTACACTCATTTCTTTCTTTCACGGAATGATTCTCGTATGTTGTCAAAACCGGTACTAGTGCGCGAGGAAAGGACGCGTTTGTGCGAAACTCATGACTAATAACAAAATTGTAGTTGTGATTGATGTTTATATAAAGGTTAAAACGGGTGATATCTATTCAGAGCGTGGAATGGGTAGAATTTTGGAGTCATTGAAATTGAAAACAACTAAAGACCAACATGTTTTAGTAGCCTTTAAGTTTTCGTTTCGGTCTTGACTATGAATTTAAGGCCATTGCTGGTTGATGTTCTACAGTCCACAAAGGTGTGCCTAGATACATAGAATTTTCTAAGCTATAGTGTATATCTTGATCCATGATCATGGCTTCTGGGGTCCTAAATGTGTAAGCTGTATCTATTGTCAATTAATGGAGATATTTTTATCAACTTGATAAATTGGTTCTGAAAATGTCAATTGACAGGTCTCAAATGTGCTACTAAAGTGATAGAAAGGGATTTGTTTGGACCATACAACAATTAATTATTTTTTGAGGCAAGTGCACCCAATAAACTGGGCAGCTTTAGGTGTGGTGGGTCAGGGTACGTGAGCTTGAAGTCAATAGAGAGATTGAAAATGTTGGCAAATGTAGTGAATCTGTACCAATAAAAGATATTGAAGTTCATTATCCAATAAACTAGTCTTTTAGATCATTTACAGGCATATGAATTACATATACGGCAATTCTTTTAGATCGTTACAGGCAGCTGCCCCTAATAAAAGTCAAGAAAATATCTGATATACACAGGGGTCCTTCTCCGATCAAATCATTCCTAAAAAAAAAATTTAAAACTGAAATTATTTATCAACAACGTTACAAAATTAGATTTTTAATTATATACCTTCAATTCTGAAATGTTTAGGGTTGACCTAATTAGAGAATTATTATTATTATTTTAATATTATTATTATGAGAATTGCTAAATACCATCGCCAATTTCACTCGTCGTTGTAGTTGTGACACTTGTTCACTTTGACTTCCCCAAACCAGCAAGTCATAAATCATTATAAAAGCTCGAGTAGTGCTATTAACATCCTCACTACTGAATTATTTATACCCTACTTTTTAAAATTTTAATTTAGTTATATAAAATTAAATTGTTTTATTAATTTTTTATTATTTATTTTTAGGATTACCTTCTTATATATATTTCAAACTTAATACACCCCATATCTTTTTCAAAAAAAATAAAAATAAAATTACACTCATCTCTAATCTTTATATACAGTTTTCTCACATTCATTCGTAAAACTTGTTTTTTTTTTCCTATTTTATGGTGAAACCATCCTTATTAGATGCGGTTTTTTTTTCTATAGTCGATTGGATTGTTGGCGGTAAACTGTGAATGTGATATTGATCGTCTCATGATTTTTTTAAGCAATTGAGTTAGAGTTTTGATGTGGTTTCGTTTTGTCAGAGATTAGGTTTTCTTGGTTGTGAATCTTGGTGCGTTTTCATTTTTTTTTTTGTAAATAACATTAAACTAATTTTGGAAGTTCCGGAATAAAATATACAAAAGAATTGATACAAATCATAGAATGTATAGAAGATCTAAAAGAAAATAAACTGAGAGAAATAAAAATAGCAAACATGGATCTGAAATTTGAAAAGAAAAACAAAACAAACATGTGAAACAATAAAATCAAAAAAATACTAAACATGGGAAATATGAGAATGAGATTTGAAATAAAATATAAACAAAAATGGTAAATATTCAATGAGTTGAAATAATCTATGTCATTAGTATTTTGAAATAAGAAAAGTAGGGGGTTTTATTAGTTTTATTAAGTAATTTTATTATAGAAAAAAATTACTAAATAATTTTAAAAGATAGGTATAAATAGTTCTGCAGTGGGTGTGCCAATAGCACCACTCTAAAGGGCTCAAAAAATAAATAGCACTTTTTGGAGGTGGTATTTCAACAATGTTACTGCTTTAATAACTTATGTTTAAAAGGAACCTATTATGGTGAACAGACAAAAATACCCCAATAGTTGTTTCACATCGAATTTCTTTCATTCAGTTTACAGTGACAAAGTTGTGAAGTTGAGAGAAAAAGTCCGGTTGAAACTCAGGCAATCACTTGAACTGTGATGGAGTGGCGCTACGCAGACGCATTTTTTTCGAGCTTTTTTAAAAAGGCTCCGAGCTTTTTTAAAAAAGCTCGGAACCATTTTTAAAAAAGCTCGGAGCAATTTTTAAAAACAATGCTCGAAATTATTTCTAAAAAAGCTCGGAGCCATTTTTAAAAAAGCTTGAAGCCTTTTTAAAAAAGCTCGGAGCATTTAGTAAAAAGCTCGAAAGAAAGTTAAAAAAGCTCGAAGACATTTTTTTCGAGCTTTTTTAAAAAGGCTCCGAGCGTTTTTAAAAAAGCTCGGAACCATTTTTAAAAAAGCTCGGAGCAATTTTTTTAAAAAATGCTCGAAATTATTTCTAAAAAAGCTCGGAGCCTTTAGTAAAAAGCTCAGAATCCAATCATTTATTCCGTAACTCATGTAAAAAAATATTCAGGTTTTCAAACGATACAAATTCTAAATTCTCACCAACAGTGCGTGAGCTAGACCGTAAATGTTGTATGTCTCCACCGTGTGAACGTCAGCGCCCTTTTCCTGTTGTCGTCTCTCATACCGCACACGTCGACCGTTTAAGGCATTCTTGAATCCAATAATGGACTGCCTATACACGTGGGCACCCCACGGGAATGCATCAAAAGCGTCCAAGTCCTCGACTAGCCGGATCTGCGATAATGGAACTTTCTCTCTCTCATCCAACCCTATCAATATCCAGTTTAGCATATAAAGGAGGCACAGCTTCACAGCATCGTACTGCTCCTCGAATACACCGATCTGTAGAACAGCTCTCAGCTGTTCATAATCCACCTCAGCTGCACCATTGAAATACTGTTGGTGTATCCCGTTCTGAACCATCTCATACCTCGTCGTGTCGGGGAATCACTCCAAACTTCAATCCGGTGATCAGACAGAATTCAACCTTGGAGAACCGGACCGAACGAGGACCTAACATAAATCTCATCTCATCCTGCGGCCCGTCGTGATGTAGGTCGCGCAATAGCAGTCGATGGACTACGCTACCCGAAAACTTCATCCCCCGATCCATCCTAAGGAAATGACCAAAACGAGACTCTGTATACCGACGTCGGTCTTCGACCTTGAATTGTTCTGGTACACTGTCCAGTGCGACGTCGATATCTTTAAGGTAGCTGAAATGGTCATGCCGAGTGATTTTTCCATCGTACCATTCATCCTCTGGAGTTTTAAGCAAATCCTTTAGTTCACTACCCATCTGCATTTTCACAGAAAGAATGCATCAATAAACTGTAAAAGGCTAAGACATAATAATATAAAATAGCAGAGAAGCAGTTTCAAAAAGCTCGAACTCATATTGAAAAAGCTCGGACAGTATGAAAAAAGCTCCGACACAATTGGAAAATGCTTGGACTCATATAAAAAAAGCTCGGGCACTGTTTGAAAAAGCTCGGACACATGTTGAAAATGCTCGGACTGTTGAAAAAGCTCGGACTCAGTTTTAAAAATCTCGGACTGTCTAAAAAAGCTCGGCAACTATTTGAAAAAGCTCGGACAGTTTAAAAAAGCTCGGACACTGTTTCAAAAAGCTCGGAAACTGTTTCAAAAAGCTCGGACACATGTTGAAAATGCTCGGACTGTTGAAAAAGCTCGGACTCAGTTTTAAAAAGCTCGGACTGTCTAAAAAAGCTCAGCAAATGTTTGAAAAAGCTCGGACAGTTTAAAAAAGCTCGGACACTGTTTCAAAAAGCTCGGAAACTGTTTCAAAAAGCTAGGACACATGTTGAAAATGCTCGGACTATTGAAAAAGCTCGGACTCAGTTTTAACAAGCTCGGACTGTCTAAAAAAGCTCTGCAACTGTTTGAAAACGCTCGGACCTCAATTTAAAAAAGCTCGGACACTGTTTCAAAAAGCTAGGAAACTGTTTCAAAAAGCTCGGAAACTGTTTTAAAAAGCTCGGCAACATTTTAAAATAGCTCGGGAACAGTTTCAAAAAGCTCGGCCATTTATAAAAAGCTTGGACTCATTTCTAAAACCCTCGGATACCCAGAAAAAGTTCGGAACCAGTTTGAAAAAGCTCGAAAACCTAGAAAAAGCTCGAAAAACGTTTTAAAAAGCTCGGAAAAAGCTCTTAAAAAGCTCAAAAAAGCTCAGAATCACCTTGATAAAGCTCGGGAGCCCAGATCTTCAACGGATTTACAAACCCTAACCTAACCCACAACCATTCTCAAATCAACAAACAAACCTAATCTACAAGTTTAATCAACAACCAACATCAAACATGAACTTATTAAAAACAAAATCAACAACATAATCTGACTCAACTTACCGTCGATTGAAGATGCTCTCATCTGAACACCCGATAAAACAATGTTGTCCTACCGCCGGTTACTTCCACGTCTTTTTCAGACGCAAAACCACTGATCTTCCAATGCCAGTTGTTTTTCCAAGAGATGTTTTCTCTCGCTAGGTTTGAAAACGACAAAAACTCACTTGTAAGGGGTATTTTTGTCTGAACACCTATATTGATGCCTTTTAAACATGAATTAGTAATGTGGTGATATTTGCACAACACCCACCTCAAATAGTGCTATTTATTTTTTAAGCCCTAAAATAATGCGGTAAAATGTATAAAAATGTTATATCTTAAAAACCTTTACAACATTAAAATATTAATCACAGTTTTTAAAATTTAATTCATCCATTACTTTCATTTTTAAATTATTGATGTGATGTTTTTGGTGTTGTACAAGATTAGATTAAAATAATCTTGTTTCATGTTTGTGTAGTATGAGATTGCATTGGATAAAAAATAATTTTATCATATATTTAATATAGTGTGAAATTGATTAATATAAAATTAAATTATTTTAAAATAAATTAACTGTTGTTAAACTTATCTCATCTCATCACATGTAACAAATATGAGTATAGAGTTTTAAATTAAAGAATTGACAGTCCTTGGTATAAAAAATTACCGTAGGACCGTAGGCAATGGAAAAAAGATTTTACACATGGTAGTTTGTAAATAAAAGTAAAGAGGGAGGATAATGTAATCTGGTTTTTTGGTAAATTAATTGAAAATGATGAGGATTTAGAGTGGGTGGAAATGGTGAGAAATGTCACCTTTTGGGATATGAGTTGCACCGACGTCACTGCTTTAACAAGTTATATTTAAAAGGCACCTATTATGGTGAACTACCAAAATTGCCCTTAAATAATCATTTTTCTATTGTCTTTGTACTTTCATCTCCATACATAGAACACTGAACTCGTCTATTTCTTTCTCTACAATAAACTTGTCTGAAAATAAACTTCTCGACATCCTTCAGCACAACAAGATAACATATTTATGAAATACTTATTTTTTGTCCTGCATTTCTGAGTATGAGTCTTGTAACGCTTTAACCGTTCCTTTTGTAAACATGAAGGTCATTTTGTGAAGTTTGAATCTGGGAATTTTGAATCTCCGAGCTTTTTCTAAAGGCTCCGGGCTTTTTTAAAAAAGCTCGGAGCCTTTAGTAAAAAGCTCAAAAGAAAGTTAAAAAAACTCGAAGATATTTTTTTCGAGCTTTTAAAAAAAAGCTCTGAGCCATTTTTAAAAAAGCTCGGAGCAATTTTTAAAAAACATGCTCGAAATTATTTCTAAAAAAGCTCGGAGCCATTTTTAAAAAAGCTCGGAGCCTTTTTAAAAAAACTTGGAGATTTTAGTAAAAAGCTCGAAAGAAAGTTAAAAAAGCTCGAAGACATTTTTTTCGAGCTTTTTTAAAAAGGCTCCGAGCTTTTTTAAAAAAGCTCGGAACCATTTTTAAAAAAGCTCGGAGCAATTTTAAAAAAAAATGCTCGAAATTATTTCTAAAAAAGCTCGGAACCATTTTTAAAAAAGCTCGGAGCCTTTAGTAAAAAGCTCGAAAGAAAGTTAAAAAAGCTCGAAGACATTTTTTTCGAGGTTTTTTAAAAAGGGAGCATTTTTAAAAAAGCTCGGAACCATTTTTAAAAAAGCTCGGAGCAATTTTTAAAAAACAATGCTCGAAATTATTTTGAAAAAAACTTGGAGCCATTTTTAAAAAAGCTCGGAGCCTTTTTAAAAAAAGCTTGAAAAAAATGTCTTCGAGCTTTTTACTTGTTCTTTTACATAGGTATTTGCGTATGAGGTTATCCCCGAGCTTGGGACCCGATTTGGGACTCGTAGGGAGATTGAGTTGTCCCCCCGTATGCTGAAATGGCAGTTGCAAAAGCAACCAAGGTCGGACAAGCTGGACAAAAAAAATTTCTTAGCCTGGGTAAGGATCTATTGTGTTAAAGTGTTTACATATTACGATTATACAAATACAATGGTCTAACAACGATTTCAGATGTTTGTGAGGACTGCACTAGTGCCGACAGCAGCTGAGAGGGGTGCACGGTACTACGAGGGCATAAATGAGGGAGGCAGTCTATATATGGCTGCCGATGGACACGACGGCTCGGTACAGGATCCCTTACATCATACGACTGCCGGACCCAGTCATACGAAGGGTTCCGACCAGGAGTTTAGCGGTGGGAGTCCCCTCAGGCATGGGCCGGATACGGAGGGTTCGAACCCGGAGTTTGTCGCTGGGAGTCCTCTTAGGCGGAGACAGGTTCGATTTGCGATGCCCGGTGGAGTACATTCACGAGAAGACGTTGGAGGGCATCGCCAGGTATGTCCAAAATGGTGTAATGCATTATTTATGTTGAAACAAGTGTTGGGTTTTAGTACTGACAATAATGATTTTGTTTCAGGACCGTTTGGAATGAAAAATCCAAGATGTGATGGATGCAGTCGCTGTGTTACGGGAGGATATCCGGAAGAGTGATCGGGAACGGGATAGGTAGCATAGGGAGGTGATGGACTTTCTCCGGAGGCGGTGGGGTTCGACATCACAGTCTGGCAGGGATGGTCCACCCTCCCATGATCGAGACTCTTCCCGTACAGACAGAGACGGAGGGACAGACCCAGCCACCGGACCTACGACGGAGGCTGATGGACCTCAGACGCAGGGTCCAACAGCTGGAGATACAGTACCAGACCAGTAGATGCAAGTCCCTGGTGGCACGGATACAGGAGTATTTGGGGAGACAGTTACCCATGCGATATTAGAGTATACGCTGCTTATGGAGGTACAGGATGTGGATCCTCCTGTTTATATCCATGACCACTTAGCGGACCCGTTCAGTCCACTAGGTCAGAGTCCCTCCTCCCGTACAGTCCACACTCTTGACCTGACCAGGCGATCTATAGGGAGCACCCCTGCGGTCCATCCGACACCGCTCTCCTCTACTCGATCCCGTCACACCTCACCCCCTAGTGACACTGCCGGTCCATCCCGACATAGCCCATCCCACCGGATCCCTCGACGTGATCCACGGGGACAGAGTTCCTCCTCCCAACACCCCTCAGTCCACAGTCAGCATAGGTAGCAGCGGATGCTGATCGTACCGATTTATATACCTATTTGAGGTCCCCATTTCCTAGCTTTTGTTCTCGTTTTCGAGCATATTTTGGTATATAATGTGTTTGTGAGCGTTTTGTAGGTACATGTTCCCTACGGGAGGTAATTGAGCTTAATTGAAGAGTTTTGGTGTTATTTGGGCTGATTTGGATGTCGTGCAGTACAACTAACTTTAGGGGACCATATCTCCCTTCTCAGATGGAACTACATTTCCCATTACCTAGTTTCGGAAAGCTCCGAATGTCTACTTTCCAACGGTTTTTACAGATTGTAATTCCGGATTTTCTAGAGGAAGATATGGCCATTTCCGTAATGGTGCGCGAAGCTGGAAATTCTGCTCCAGAGGGTTAGGCGACTTGAGAGGCGACTTCACCCATGTCGCCTCACATGTCGCCTGTAGCACTGTCAAACTCGTTTTCCAGCCCGTTTGTGAGGGGCAAACTTGTCTTTTCACGTCCAATTCTTGCCCTAACCTCCCAACACTATAAATACCCCATTTTCTCCTCTTTCTTCAGAGATCTCTTCCCCTCTCTCAATCCCTTCTCTACCCCTTTCTTCCATCTTCTTCATCTCTTCCATCTTCTTCACCAAAGGAGTGATTCAAGCTCCCATGGAGGTTTTTCCTCCATGGGAGCTCACCATACACCTCCACCACACCATTTTACACATTCTTCATCCATCTTAGAGTAGATTATAAGGAAATAGGAGTGGTTCTTGGACCAATTCCGAGCTAGGAAAGCTAAGAGCTTCTTTGGAGGGTTTGTCCTCAAAGGTTGTCTCCTTTTTACTCATTCCTTGTATTTCTTGTTTTCTTTGATGTGTAACCCGAATTAGGGAATATTGTAAACCTTTCATATGTGCTATATATGTATTTTTGTTCATGAATTCGTTTGGGTTTTGTTTTTGCTCTTTGATTTATGTGTTTTAAGCTCTTATTATGATATGTATGTATGTGGATGGTTAGAAATCAATGTGTCCATGAATGGGTTTAGGAGTAGATATAATTTAGAATAGGAATTTAGTTGCCCATGATTGTTGATTTATTGGTGGATGACTTGAAATGCCATGTATTGATTGATTTGAGTGATTAGGGATTTTAGCCCCAAAGAGTAAAAAAGGCTAGTTCATGCATTTAGTTGCTAAATTGGCCTTGGTTCATATTCTTGTGTTTAATGGGTCTTTTTAAGACACAATTGCCCATCCTTGGCCGGAATGGGTGATGAATTGATTTAGGGAAAATTCCCAAATCAAGAGGATGAGCCCTTAATCCATTTGAATGTCTTTAATGTTAAACAATTGCATTGATGCATATTAGTGTTAGGTAAACTTGTTTTCCATTCGTATCCATCCATCTTAGGGAGTTTAGAGAAATAAGGAGAGAGCTTTCTCTTTTATTGAGAGGGTTGTGCATTCATGAGATTTGAGAACGCCGTAGTAGTCCAGTGGTGAGGACATCTCGGATTGACACCCCAGAAGACCCGGTGTTCGATTCCTGGTTACGGATGAGGGGTCTCCTTTCTATCTATTTTGTATTTCTTTCCTTGTATTTTTGTCTCTTATTTGATGTGTACTTTCATTCATTAGGGAATTGATATAAACCTAGCATTGTTGCCTTTTTATTGAATGTGTTTGTTGATGGTTGAGTGGCCATTTGAAGTGCTTAACGCTTTTGAGTGGTTAGCCACCACTTGAATGAACTTAGGTTGTTGTGTGAAGGACCGAGAGGAGAAGCACTCAACGTGCACTAGTAGGTTGGCCACTACATGTAGAGCCTGCGCGCGGTTTTGCATGTATTGTCGTTATGTGTCTCATAGTTCTTAATGAACTCGAGTGCAGTTCGGGCAACCATGTAACAATAGGTTGCTGGTGCATATCGGTATAGTCGATTGTTGCTGGAGTGAGGATAATCGGCGAGGATTAAGTGAGCACGGCATTCAACATTGACTATGCATGTTTGTATGAAAATGTGTGATTGCTATGGTGGAGTCATTTACTTAGTGTAACCATTTACATTCCATATCACTCCATTCCATCCTATCCTTGTACATATTTGTTTATGTAGTTTGTTATGTTAGTTTAGCATTTAGTTTTCCACATTCTTTTGCATACGCAACACACTAGTCCGCTCGGAGTGTTGTAATATTAGCTAGAACTAGATACGGTTGGTGAATCCCACCTCCCTGCGGAACGATCCTTGCTTGCCGCTGTGCTAGTCTCTGTGACTCGCACGCTTGCGAGACCGGACTTAAATGTTCAATCTTTTGATGGCACTTCAACGACGTATATCTCTCCAATGTCCATCTTTTGGTGCATATCTTTAAAAGCACAAAACATCATTTGACAAAATGTTTACACCATATATTAGACATATAAATACACACTTTTCATTTAGAAAATATTTCAAAATTCGAATGGGAAAAGTGTGAAAATGGACGGTGAAAACAGTGTACGTGCAGTTTCTAAAAACAGGGCATCGCCCTTGACCTTCGGTAGAAGAAATGGTCATAACTTTTCAACCGCCGCCCAGAATTTTACGTTCTTTATATATTCAGAATCGTAACGAAAAATCGAAGAACGCAGAATGGACGGAATAATTAATTTTCTCACCGATTAGTACAGTTTTAAATAAACATTTGCCTCAAAAAATTTCAAAACAGGGCAGTTTTTGCAAAGATTTGAAAATGTCTAAAACAAACACCCTAAGATCTAAGCACAACACAAATCCACTCTTAGATCTAAACAAAAAGAAATAAGCAAAGCATTTTACCCTTGAAGCACAAGCACTCGCGAGTGATCAATGAATCAACCTAGCCTCCACGATGCTCTCTTGAGTTGTGCGGTCTATCCAACCTGAAATTTCCTTATCTCGTACAAGACAACTCAAAGAAAATCAAATGCATATGCTATAAATAAATAAAAAAGGAAACAAAAACACGACCAACACCTCCCAAACCTTGCCTAAACATTGTCGATCACACAATGAAAAGCATGAGTAAGAGAAGTGCTTCTTTTCAACATAACAATCTACACCGCAAAGCAATTAAAAAGCAATAAAATGAAGCTAAAACTATCAACAATCAATAAATGAACCGCCTCCCCTGCAGCGGCGCCAATTTGACGGGCAGATGCGCAAACGAGGCTGGCAGTTGATGAACCCATACACTGACCTCTGTTGGCCGAAGAGGCCAAGGACACTGCCCATGTCATCAGCACATTTATTCAGGCCCAATGATTTGGTAGACGCTGACCAGCTTGCGGCTTACAAAGCCTACAAGAGGAACGTGACGGGGGAATTGTAAGTATTAAAATATTGTGAATTTATTTTGAAACACCTAAGTTAAATTAGTTGTTTTCCTAAATAATTGAAAATTACGCAGACGTGATGTGGATCTGATGACCCCCGTGCCTGTGACTTGGTTCCATTGGTTGCAAACCAACTTTATGGAGTTGGAGGACACGGTACTTTCCTTACTTCGATTGTCTTTTAAGTTTGTTTAACTTATGGAAGAATACTAACAATGTATAATGTTTATATTGTCAGCATATGGACGCGTACCTGCATATTTTACGGAAGCGTCAGCGAGCATTCCCCACTGTCTACATTCAGAGGATGAACCTACTAGATTCTCAGTTCTATGTAAGTGTTTCAAATGTACTGTTTTCGCACGTCTGTTTGTTGTGTTTCATCCTGTTTGTAACGTTTCAGTTCGTTATCTATTTTCAGTCAATGCTGGAGTTTCAGTGGCGGAGAATCATGCCTCGCGATGCTGTGGGCAAAGCCCCAAAAAAACTGGTTTGTGTTGAAGTACAGGTGGTCCCCTAAAGATCTGATGACGGTACGTGGATTGCTCCCGGTAGGGAACCGACCATGGCACGGGGTTGACGCGGTGAGCAAAATACAGTTATGGTTTCAATGTGTTTAATTAAACATTCTTATTTTGACCATAACAATATCTTGAACACTTGGTACAGGTCCTTATTCCGTACAACATTGGTGGCCAGCATTGGCTCGTGGCCAGCGTTGACCTTACTGTCGGGAAGATCCACCTGCTAGACCCATTCAGACAGGAAGTCCCCCTACAGATCAGGAAAGAGCAGGTCGCTCCATTGCAGTGGTTTCTACCCTCGATGTTGCATCAGGTGGGGTTTCACGATGCCAGACCAACGGGCGAGGCGAAGTACGAGAAGCAGAATAGGCCCTTTGGGGTAAGCATGGTGTCTACAACACATGTGCCCCAACAGACTAGAGGGTATGACTGTACGAACATCATTTAAACTTTAAGTTTGTTTTATTAAACTTCAATTGTAACAGTTGTTCATGTGCTGAGTCGCAGGGGTAACTGTGGTGCTCATACCTTGAGATTGATGGAGTACGTACTGGCGAACAGGAAGACGTTCGACTGGTCAGAAGAAGATATGTGCACCATACTGGAGAAGATGGCTGTGGAGATTTTTTGTAACTCCAAGCCCCATTAGATGTTGTAGTTGTCGATGTACAAACAATTATAGTAATGAACTTTCAAATTTCAAATTTTTTGTATAAAATTTAAAGTGTTTGCATTTACAAGTACAACACACGCATTTCATACAATAACATAAGTAATAATTAACACCCCAACTTAATTAAACAATAAGTATGAACGGCTCGGTTCACTCCTCGGCAGATTCCTTGTGTGGGCACGTCTGTTTGTTATGTCCAACTTGATGACATACGCTACACTTGCGACGGTATTCCTCGGGAACAATTTTGCTCGGACCTTCATTAATCAAGGGCGGATTAGAACACCTCCTGCTATTATGACCTGATTGTCCACATCTTCTACACGATTTGGTGGTTGTCCTCTCGGAAGACGATGCATGTCGACCCTCCATCTGGCGACCTGATTGTCTCTTGGTCTTTGGATTTAAAACCACCCGCTCAGCGATGTCGGACGGCACTACCCATGAAGAAGGATGGCCAGCAGGCATAATAGGAACTGAGTATGCATCAATAAGTGTCTGTCTCTTGTAGCAGTCCGAACACAGCGATGTGAAATCCAAGTTCCGCTCCCTGCAAAAGCAATGAAAAAAGTGATAATCAAGTGTGATTAATATAGCGTATAATTGTATACTGTTAATGTACCTTGCCGCTGCGAGTGCGTGAGAACACGGAAAATGATCCATTTGGAATTTGTTGCATGTGCATGTCTTCCGGGCTAAGTCAACAGTCCACTGCTTTCCGGACCGTTTGACAAAGAAAATGTTCCAGTCCACTGGATTGACGGTCATATAACCGCACTTCTCGACCCGTTGTAGCATCACAAGATGTGATGCGTCGGTCAATTGATGACGCATCGACTGTGCAGCTCGATGTTGATCGTGAAACCAATGCTGTAATATATTCCTAATGAACTCTGCCAATGTCAACATTGGGAGTTGTCGTGCGAATTTAAGGCATGAGTTTATGCACTCTGCAACATTTGTTATCATCACCCTGAACCTTCGTTGGGGACAGTGTACACGAGACCATTTGTGTGGACCGGCAGATTCAACATAATCGAAAGCATTCTTGTGCAGGTTACGTAACTCACCCATGTACCGGTTATATTTGAATTCAGTGTACGCTCTAGCGGCTTTGTCCATTAAGCTGGCAATATCTTTTCTGTGAAATCGCTTTTTCACATTTTCAGCAAAGTGCCAACAACATATGGTATGGGTTGTATAAGGGAACACTTTAGAAATTCCTGCTTCAATGCTTGCATGTCGATCGGAAATAAAAACCAGATCATCTATATGACCAAGGGCACCCTTCAAGCAACCTAAAAACCATTCCCATGAAAGGTTTTTTTCGGAGTCGCCGTACCCAAAAGCAATTGGATACACCTGTTCGTTTCCATCTTGGGCAGTTGCAACAAACATTGTACCCCCGAATCTTCCCTTCAAATGGGTACCATCAACTGCAATAACTGGACGCATGCACCTCCGAAAACCTCTAACTGAGGCCCCTAACGACATGAAAAAGTAAAGAAATTTACCGTCGTCAGCGCACTATAAGTCAGTGATTGTGCCGGGATTTTGTTGTTCCAGCACGTAACCAAAAGACGGCAGTAGTTGAAAGGTTTCTTCATGTGTCCCATAGGTCAGTGACAATGCATAATGCAAGGCTTGATATGCCTTACTGTACATGATTTGGATGCCATACATTGTTTTCATATCAGCAATTATATCCTTGGGACGCATGAGACGACCATCTTGTTGTTGAAGTCTAGGTGCAACAACTTCTCCAATTATAACTACACTAGCTTGTCGGCGGCGACAGTGAATCTCCTCCAATGGACAACTGTATTCATTGACAAAACTTCTTACTTGAAAGTACGTCCCTTCATCTCTTCTCACTGCTCTTAATTTCCATGTACAGTTGTCAATCAAACAAACAAGATGTAACGTTGTCTTATTGGACCTTTTCACCTTTCATTCAAAGTTTCGCCACATTGCAAAAAGGCCAACTAGTCTCTTCAAATCCTTTTTAGTCGGAAAGAACTGACCTTTATAAATCATGCTTGTAGGTTCTTCTGCTACCAAGGTTGTGCTTCTACCAATCCCAAACGAGTATGAATCTGCTCCGGGAATAACCCACGTTGTGGTATTATCAGAATCATCTGCAGATACATTATGCCGGACCTCGGAAGTACCAGGCATATCTGCTCCAGTGCAACTAACTCCTTCTACACGTCTTCCACGTCTTTAAATTTGGATATGATCTTCATTAGTGTTCTCTACATGATCTACCAGATCAATATTTGCCTCATTATCCACCTCCTGGTTAGGCCCAAGGTTCGGTTCAGTGTTCTCCTCATTGTACATCTCATTTTATTGCTCATTGTACCGCCCATCATTTATCTCAAATTGACAACCAAACACATCGTCGAATTGAGGTTCACCAACATCTGCATGGTCGACCACTACCTGTTGGACAACACATATGTTTTCCCCACCTTCAGTGGCACTCCTTTGTGTGAACACTTGGTTGCTACCGCTAGCGGATCCAAATGGTTGGGTATTTTCAGGAGCAGGAATATCATTTCGTATCACATCTCCAGTTGCCCTCTCAATTAGACTAACACGTACTTGAGGGATCACCCGATCTTCCCCTAGCATAAACTGAACATCATCGTCATTTCTTACAAATGTGCGACATGTAGCGCCAGGAACGATTGATATTGACTGTAGATCAACATTGTATTTGTTTACATCATACTTCACAACGGTATGCACGATCGACACCAATTCTTCGTAACTCATATTCTTTTACACATACATTCCTTGGTTGTCGGATCCAACAAACCTCTGACTTCCGTCGGGTAACTGCTCCCATCGACCGTTGTAAGATATTACTATTCTCACCCGATTCATTCTCCTGTAACATTCATCACCACAAACCATTATGACAAACATAAAAGCTATGGAAAAGGCTCAGCGCCTTTTAAAATAGTTTCCGAGGTTTTTACTATGATCTTCGAGCTTTTAGTAAATGTTCCAACCTTTTTTCCAAGGATTCCAAGCGTTTTCCCAAAAGAGTCGAGCTTTTTTACAAAGTCCCGAGCTTTTTACAAAGTCTCGAGCTTTTTTACAAAGTCCCGAACTTTTTCACAAAGTCCCGAGCTTTTTTACAAAAGTCCCGAGCTTTTTTACAAAGTCTCGAGCTTTTTTACAAAGTCCCGAGCTATTTTACAAAAGTCCCGAGCGTTTTTACAAAGTCCCGAGCTTGTTTTCTAAAGGCTCGAGCTGTTTTACAAAGGCTCGAGCTGTTTTACAAAGTCTCGAGCTTTTTTCAAGTCTCCGAGCTTGTTTTCTAAAGGCTCGAGCTTTTTCAAATAGGCTCTGAACTTTTTATTAACAGCATCGGAGATTCAAATTTCACAGATTCAATATTCACAAAACCAGTTTCATGTTTACAAAAGGAACGTTTTTTAACAATTAAGAATAAAAAACAGTATTTCAGACAAACATATTACCTTGTTGTGCTTACTGAAGAACGTTGAGTAGTTTTGAAATTTATTGTAGAGAGAGAAAGAGAGGAGTTCCTGCCTTCAGTGTTTCAAGTGTGGAGATGGAAGTACAGAGACAATTAAAAATTGATTATTTAAGGGCAATTTTGGTAGTTCACCAAAATAAGTGCCTTTTAAACATAAGTTATTAAACCGGTGACGTTGGTGCAACATCGAGACAAAAATGTGACATTTCTCACCATTTCCACCATTATTTTATTCTTAGTTAAAAAGTTTTATGGATTTTATTAAAAATAAAAATAAATAATATATCTAACTTGGGAGACATATAATTTAAGGCTCATATCAAATTCACACAGGAGAGTAGTAAAAAATTGCAATGGTGGAGAAGAGTTTTGATATGTCAGTTTTGTAAACAACATGTAAGAAAAGGGTTATGTTATAAATTATAAGTAGCTGTCTGGTTTTTTTGGTAAATTAATGACTATTTCTATTTGTTTTTTATAATGATTAAGATTTTACACGTGGTAGCTTTGTAAATAAAAGTAAGAGGGAGGTTAATGAAATCTGGTCTTTTGGTAAATTAATTAAAAATGATGAGCATTTATTATGATTTATGGCTTTCTTGTTTGGGAAAGTTAAAAGTGGACAAGTGTCACGACTATAACAGCGATTGAAATTGGAGAGTGATATTGCCGATAGTATTTTGCAATTCTCTATTATTATACATGTGTACCTTTCCTTCTCTGTTCAACACAATCCTAAAAGCCGTTTGGTATGAGGTAATCTTTATATGGGAATAAGAATCTGATAGCATTCTTATATTTGGTAAAATATTTGAGTTTTTCGATTCCCGAAAAAATGATTACCATAGAAATCACATTACTCTCTAAGGGGGTAATGTTAAACTCACCCCAACATGTGAGTTTCATATTAACCTCTATCTGATTCCCACCATAGGATCCATCTAATTTTTTTTTTAAAGAAGTAATATAAATTAAATGGAATATATATATATATATATACACATACGTATGTATATATATATATATATATATTATAATAATATTATATATAGTAATGTATATATATTAATTTATATAATACACATATTATATAATTTATATATAAAATAATAATATATTATATAAAATATATAATAATAGATATATTATACAAGATAATATATATAATATATATTAATATATAAAATATTAATATATATTAATATATAAAATAATAATATATATAATATATATTAATATACAATATATAAAATAATAATATATGTAATATAAAATAATATATTATATTATATTATTATATATTATATAATAATATATAAAATATAATTTATATAATAATATATATCTATAATATATAATAATAGATAGATATTAATATATATATATATATATTATGTAAATAATAATATATATAATATATATTATATTATTATATGTATGATATATATTATATAATAATATATATATTATATAATCAGTCTTTCTACTGTCAGTTCGTCCTGATATATTTTATATCAGGAAGAAGAATGTGGACCACAGATTATGGAGAAATTTTGATAAGTGCATACATTTTGAATCAAAGTATGTAAATCTAATGATCCACATTCTTTGTCCTGATATAAAATATATCAGGAAGAACTGACAATAGAAAAATTGATTATATAATTATCATATATAATAATATATATTAATATGTATTATCTAAATTATTTAAATATATATAATATATATAATATTATATTTTCATATGCAACCAAATACAATTATCTAACATTCCCAGGAATCTGACATAATATTCTCATACACAACCAAAATACGTATATATAGGTTTTCCAAGAATTACATTACTATATTTAACTTTTCCAGAAATCATATTATTTTGATTACGTCATATCAAACGGCCCCTAAATAAAAATTTCATGACTAAAATTTCGTTAGTCCATTTAATGTATCTTTCTTTGATGGGCTGATGACTTTCAAAAGTTTTTGTTCCACCCTTTAATAGATTCTATCCATTTAGTGGACGACAATCCCACATAGAATAATAACTATGCATTGTGATTTGTGAGATCCACCAAAGGGTAGAATGAATGGAGTCAATTAGGTTTCCCAAGAAAAATGGGAAAAATAAAATAAAATAAAATAAGTAATCTAAAATTTTGAAGCATAAAGTGACATTGTAACACTATGGGACTAGAGGTGTCCACGGTTTGGTTAAACCGGCGGTTAAAAATCGAAACCGAAATTGGAAAACTGAAACCGAAACCGAAACCGACGGTTACAAAACCGGTTGGAAACCGGTTGAAGCCGGTTCGGTTTCAGTTTACCCTTTGGAAAAACCGCCCAAAACCGGCGGTTTTAACCACCAGTTTACATATATAAAATAAAAAATAAAAAATATAAACCAATGACAAGCCGACACATGTCACTCAATTTGAAAAAACTAAAGAAAAGTTGACCGTTGGGTTGGACCGTTGGAGACCAACGGTTAAAAAGTTAAATAAATAAATAAATATATATATATATATATATGTCACCCAATGACAAGCCGACACGTGTCACTAAAATTGTGAAAAAAATTGAAATTGTGACAATGTGACCGTTCTGACCTCTTCAGCTATTCTGAACCGCCAAATTTTTTTTTCCCTTATTTTAATTTAATTGCAAATATGCCCCTCCACCTAAATTCTATAAATACCACCCCATATTTCATTCTTTTTCACACTTCAATACTTCATTCTTCTCTCATTCTCTCTCAAATCTCAATCTAAAATTTTCAATTCTTTCTACATTCAACATTTTTATTTTATTTTCATTTCTCATATAAATTAATAAATATATATTTCTTTTATTTTGTACAAGCATCTGTTATATTTACTTACAATTATCAATTTTTTTATTATTAGTATTTAATTATTTATAATTTATTTTTTAATGGCAAGTGGGGGAGACGATTCAAGTCTAAGAAATTTGGACAGAGGAAAGGGTCCTATTGCAAGATTTGTTGGAACACGAAGGTGATGACGTCAATTACAATGACCAAATTTACCACGAGTTCCTTCAAAGAGAATTTGGATTCGATCTCTCTCCTAATTCTAATCTCCCTCTAATAATTTCTGAGCCAAATCTCAATACCCCCACTAGTAATGAAAGTATATCTACCCCTTCTACCATGCCATCCCTCTTCAGATGATTTTTATGCAGGTGAAGAAGAACAGCCGTTGAAGTCCGATCTGTTCAAAACCCATATGAAGAAAACTGAGTTAGATGACGGAACGATCAAAATCAAGTGCAACTACTGCCCCAAAACATACAAGACCAGTAAAAACTTCGGATATGGCACGTACTAGGCTCATATTAGGAAAAATCATCCGTCCGAAATGGTGAAGGCTAGTAACCAAGCCCAAATCTCCAGGTACGGAACTCCTAACAATCAATTATTTCATTATACGTCTGAAAAAAATAAGGAAGAATTAGCAGTAATGGTTGCAGTAGAACACTTACCTTTTAGTTTTTGGTGAGAAAGTTGGTTTTGTTAATTATTGTCAAAATGCATTATATCCTGCAATGCAACGTGCTCCTAGAGTCACTCTCACACGTGCACTGTTTTCCATTTACAAAAAAGAAAAACACAAATTGAAATCATTTTTTTATCAATTTGAAGGTCGCGTTTCTGTATGTGCCGACATATGGACCGAAAATTTTGGTAGCCACCATTACATAGGTGTGACATGTTATTATATTGATAATGATTGGGTCATACAAAAAAGAATTATTGCATTTCGTGTTTTCGATGAATCACATACAGCTGTAAATATTTTTCGACACCTTAAAATTATTTTTGAAGAGTTTCATATCCAAAACAAAATTTTTGCAATTGGTTTTGATAATGCTGCAAGCAATACCGCTTCTATTCCTATGTTAAAGGAATTGTGCAATCCTTATTTTGAGGGTAAATTATTTCATCAAAGATGTGCATGCCATGTTTTAAATTTGTATGTTCAAGCTGGATTACAAACTCTTTCTATTTATATTAGACCAATTAGAGATAGTATTAACTATATCTGGAAGCATAACAAAATCCAGAAACAATGGTTGAGATTTTGCTCTCAAAATAGTAGGCGTCCCATTAAATTTTCTCGGGATATTAGTACTCGTTGGAATTCTACTTATAAGTTGCTTAGTAAAAGTGTTGAATATAATGAATTATTAGTTTCTTTTATTACTTATAATGTTCCTTCAATTTCTCTTCAATTGAAGCATTGAGATGTATGTATAAAAATTCTTGAATTGTTACATGTTTTTAATGATGCTACCAATGCTTTATCTGATGTTTACTATCCCACTACTCATTTATTTTTTATTCAAAGTGTTAATATTGCCGGTGCAATCAGTGAGTGTGAATTAGATATTCAATTGAGTCAATGTGTTGCTGCAATGAAAACAAAATGGCTAAATTATTATGAGGAGATTCCAATTATTTACTTGCTTGCATCATGTTTTGATCCTCGCTTTAAATTAGAATGTTTGCAGGATTATTTAACTCATTACTACAATAGTTTATGAATAGAAGTTGATATTCTTAATTATTGTAATTCTGTTAAGACTTTGCTATATAAATTATATGATGAATATCTTAAAATATATGGTCCGTCTTTGAACATTTCGGTTTCACAAACACAACCCACATCTGATGGTAGTACTTCTTCCTCAAGATTTAAATTAAAGGGTTTAGGGGATCGATTGTTTTCCGATAGAGCCAAAAAATTACGAACATCTTCTTCATCCTCATCTGGCTCGATTTCTGAGCTTGACCGGTATTTACAAACCAATCATGAATTTTTAGAAGATAGTGAATTTAGTATCCAGGTTTGGTGGAAGGATCATGAAAAAGTATTTCCAATTTTAGCTATTATTGTCAAACAAATTCTTGGAACGCCGGTTTCTACTGTTGCTGTGGAACAAGAATTTAGTGTAGGTGGAACAAGAATTTAGTGCAGGTGGAAATATTTTGGAACCAAGACGGTCGGTTCTGTGTCCATAATCACTTGAAGCCCAAGTGTGTGTTGATGATTGGACAAAGGCAAAATTCAGACAACAAGAACTCCATTCCAACTTCCAACCTCCAACATCGAGCATCTAATTAAAGGTAAAAGAACTACGTAACCTTTGATTCATCTACATTGGTGGAGGATACGTAGGCAACTTAATTGTGGTCAAAATTAAGTGCAAGGCCAATATATATATATATATATATATATATTCATTCAATTGTAAATTTTTATTTATTAATCATTGTCAATTTCTTTTAGTTTACACATTGATTGTAAAACACTTCAACAGTTCAATTGTATATTGAGATAATTGTAATATTTTGTTGAATATTTAATATGAATATCGAACACAATAGACTAATATAGTGATAGACCTTATCTTATAAATGAAGTTTAATTACAAATAAAAATGTTTGTGCAAATTTTTATATTTAAGCTTTGTCAAATTTTAATTAGTATTAATTAGACTATATTAGTATAGTTGTTATATGTTAAGTTTGATTAATTTGATATGTATTTGAAATTGAAAAAAACGTTAAAACTTTTTCCAATTTTTTATATGTATTTTGAAATTAAAAAAAAAGTATAAACTTTGATATTTACAAAATAAATAAATAAATCCAAAAAAAAAATCTAAAAACCAAAAAAAAAAAAAAACCGGACGAAAACCGAAACCGAACCGAAACCAGCTGGTTTTGTAACCGAAACCGAACTCAAACCGCCAAACCAGTGGTTAAAAACCGAACCAAAATCGAAATTTTTCCGGTTCGGTTTCGGTTCGACCTGTCCACGGAACCGAAACCGGCCCGAACTGGAACTGTGGACAGGTCTACATGGGACATCGCCTGAACATTAATTATTACAACCACTTAGTTGAAAACAATCCATGGATCCGAGATAAGGAATCCTTATTCAAAGTCAATATAGCATAGCTTAGCTGGTAGATGGACGAGCTTAGGGTTTAGATAAATGACTCCAAACTCAAGGGCTCGAATCCTACCAATGAAGAAAGCTTTTAAAAAGAGTGGTGCTATTGGACACACCCCCTGCTGATCTATTCATACCCCACTTTTTAAATTATAGAATATTCTTTTTTTTTCCTTTATCAAAATTACTTAAAGAGGCATACAATTTAGGAAAGAAATCTTCTACAAAGTAAATCTATTAAAATTTTATATTCCTTTCCTAAAACAAAAACCCAATAATCTGTTTCTTCTTCAAAAAAAAAATTAATTCTTAAACCCGTAATCTGTTTCTTCAAAAAAAAAATTAATTCTTAAACCCTAAAATCTGCTTCTTACATATATCTAAACTATTATGAAAGAGTTTGAGAACGATATCAAGAATATGGAAGAATTGTTTAAGAACGATATCAAACATCTTGAAGAATTGTTTGAGAATGACATAAAGCAAGAATTGTCTGACAATGATAGTAAGCATCTGGAAACAATTCATTCTCTGGAAATAAGTTTATAATTTATTTTTTCTTTAGAATGATATCAAGTTGTCGTTGTGTTACAGCTGTCGTTGTGTTGAAATACCCTGTTATTTTTTATTTTTTTCGTTTCCATCAAGAAATAAGAAAAAAAAACAAAAAAAAAGAAATAAGAAGAAAAAAATAAATCAATCAATGAAGGTGAGAGCGATGTATACAGATACAGAGATAAGAGATAGATAGATCATATATGGTATATATTAAGTTTGAAAATAAGTAAAATGGTAGTTTTGGAAATAAACCAAAAAATTTAATAAAAACATTTAATTTTATTTAATCAAATCAAAATTTTAAGCACAACTCTTTTAAAAAATATATGGTCTCGAAATAATAGATATTATATATATATATATATAAAAGAATCCTTATTCAAGTAATACAATAATCAGAAACTTATCCATGATACATATATTTTTTTTGAACAACTAATTTATTTAAAGATGCAAGACGCCCGCTACAACAACAACAGAGGATGGATATTCATGATTCATATTAATTTGCTATTATCCTTATTCAAGATAAGGATACCCACAATGACGGAGGGTGTAGATCAAATAAAACAAAAAATTAAGTTAAAAAATGAAGACAAAAATTAAATGCAATAGTCTCCATCCATCGATCGATGGAGAAGATCTTGGTCAATGGAGATTCGGCAGCAACCTGTTGGCCGGATCTTCACTTTTTTTTTTCTTTTCAACAGATCTCCACTGTTTATGGAGTTCTTATTTTTTATTGAGTTTTTAAATAAAATATTTTTTAAATGTTAAAAAGATAAAAATACCCTCTACCCGTTAAGTTTGACTAACGATGAAGGAAGTCATTGTTAATTAATGAAATACTTTTTTTTTTCTAGTTGTCAAATAGCATAGCAAATTAACCTCAATGAGGTTGGCTTTAATTTGCTCTTTCATTTTCATGGGGCTTGCTTGTTAGCTGAGTTTTAAGTATCCTACTGCCAGAGAATCCACCATGCACCATTTTGATCATATATTATGTGGCACGATCGTGATGGGGTAGATATATGATCACGATTGTGATGGGGGATACAAGGTGCATCTCCCTAGCAGCACTAAGATGTTCCCCTACTTCTATCGTAATTAAATCTGCAAAATAAAATGAAATATGTTGTGCAGCAATCTATCTTGGAAACTTCTACTCCAGTTCAGAAGTTTCTTTTTCTTTTCTTGTTAATGGGATTACTTCTTCACCTAGCGAGTCTAATTTGTAGATTGTGTTCATATATATATGAAAATTTTCACCTTAGTACACACTGATAAATATTTATCAATGCGTTGCATGTAAACCATTAGATTCAATTGCTTTGACCCAGTCAGTATGCATTTGTCAGTGCCAGCCAGTATGCACTTGTCAGTGCTTATCCATAATCTATGGCCCACATGCAACGCACTGATGTATTTTATATCAGTGCACACTGAGAAGAAAAGGACTATATATATATATATATATATATATATATGCTAAACTTGGTTTTCTTTGTTATAGAGTATTCCTGATAGTTGCATGATATGCACCACCATACAACCTGATTTTTCCAGGGGATACATATTTCAGAATTTTCCATCTACATTGCTAATAACATGGAGAGGCTAGAATTTTAAGTACCGTTATTAAATTTTTACAAACAAGACAGAAGATTCAAGTGCTTAACATATTGTCGGTATGGATATGAACTAATATGCTTCTAAAGAGTTTGCATATATATATATATATATATATATATATATATATATGATGAGAGATTGAACTATGATCTGATCTTTCTATTCTATCTAGGTTGAGGACCCTTTTCGGTTTCAAGATCCACAGGGCTCATATCGATTGAATTTATAAACTTAGACATTAAGCTCTCCGTCCTCCGAGTTTGTTGATCACGAGCGATTTCCATCTCCAAACACTGTTTCAATTCTGTCACCACATGACTCATAGTTGGCCTCTTGGTGGGAATATCAGTAACACATACCATTGCAGTTTCTACAGCTTTCCAGATAGAATTAGTGTCAAAATTTACTCCGAGTCTCGGATCAATGATGCTTCTTATATCCCCTCTTTCAAGAAAGGGACAAACCCATTGAACTATATGAGTGTTCTCGCGGCCTTTAATCACAGCACGCTGGCCTGTAATTAGCTCCAGAATAACAATTCCGAAGCTATAGACATCACTTTTCTCTGTCAGTCTGTTTGACGTATAATACCTGCATAAACCAAGATTGCAACTTCATTTTCTTTTAACCGAATGCAAAATTGTTGTACAGGAAATGTGGTTTTGGAAGAATTCAATTACGTACTCTGGATCAAGGTATCCCAAAGTGCCAGCAACCGAAGTTGATACATGACTATCATTTTCATTTAAGACATATATTGATAACCCGAAATCCGCAATCTTGGCCTGCATTTTCTCGTCCAACAAAATGTTGGCAGTCTTCACATCTCTGTGAATTATTGGTGGCTTGCAACCACAATGCAGATACTCTAGCCCTGCACATTTGATCCCAGTAAATGTTAGCTTGGCTTGGAAGTATTTAAAATGAGAACTTTTATATCATTAATTTGTTATTCTGTTGATAGACCTTGTGCTGCATCAACTGCAATATGAAGTCTCTCTTTCCAACTCATAGCTTCTTTGCTTTTATCTGAAGGAAAAAGATACAACAAAGTTGTTATCCTGTTTCGAAATGTTTTGTAAAACAATTTTGAAGATATTTAAGAAACTGAATCTGTATCCGGATCGTCCACGGGAAAGAAGGACCCTCTAAAAATAACACAAGAATTTGCAATTTAACATGGCCAATACCTTGTAAATACTGCTGTAAGTTTCCACCTGCCATGTACTCATAGATGATACCCAAGTTTGTGCCATCATTGCAATATCCGATGAAGGAAACTAAATTTCTATGATGAACTCTCATCAAGAGCTGAGCCTGCATATCCAAGTGACATGTAAATATTTGTCGCAATCGCCTAATTCAAAATGTAGAAATGGTTGTGATGCGTGTTATCATGGTTGTGTTGCACATTTTTGGTAAGGAATTCACTATCTATAACATTCTTGGAGATTGATTGTAACAAATTGAGTTCTAGTAATTGATGAAATCATGGTTGTGATATGCAAGTCTTTATAATTATAGGTACTATTGGATGAGTCTCTATGTCTATGATTTGATCATATTAATCATTTCTTTTGCATACATTTTTGAGGTTCATATAATTATATTTTTATTGTTTTTTTCTTTCTAAAGAGAGCATTTTACCTCGGTATGAAATTGCTTAGTCCCTTGAGCTGTTGACAGAGAGATCATTTTGACTGCGACTTGTCTACCGTCAAACAGATTGCCATGGTAAACTGTTCCAACCCCTCCTTTTCCGAGCACTGCGTTGAAATTGTCGGTCATATTCACTATTTCAGCGTATGTGAACGGTCTATTGTCTGATTTTCAAATCCCCCTTCCTTTCCTTCTTGAGACTTTACATCCAGCTTTGCACCTATAAATTTAAAGTGCATCAAATAGTCATCACTTTGTACCAAGTGAAATTCATGAATCATGAACCATTTCTTGGACTACAAGTTAGCATCTGTACCTTTTTTTCTTCTATAGATCCAAACAGCAAGCAATGCAAGAAGAATGACTACTGGGGTAACAACAGCTGCAACCACTGGTACCACAATGCTTTCCTTCTTCTTTTTGCATGGATCCAACAAACAAAGATCCGGATTTCCTTCGATACTGTATCATTAGATTAGTCGTTCTTAATTTTAGGAAAATTGTTGAAGTTAGAGAATTCAGAAAAGAAATTGGTTTTGTTAAAGCTTCATAGTTTGGATAAATTGAGAACCTCAAATCGAGCGATAAATTATCTGACCGTGCCTTTAGAGCTGCAGGAATTGACCCAGAGAGTTTGTTTCCTTCCAAATTCCTGAAAAAATACATGACGAATTAGATTATCTATCTCATTTTCCCTGAAATTATGAGTGTAGAGTTGTGGTATTAAAGCGAAGTAAGTAACTTACAGAATACTCAAGTTTGAAAGCTGTGACAGAATTTCAGGTATGATCCCTGTCAAGCTGTTGTGAGATAAATCCCTTAAAGAGAACAAAGAATGTCCAGATTAGGAGAAATGTTCCACATAACTCAACTTTTCTGAGGATTAAATTTTCTTATGCTTACAGGGACTGTAATGACTTCAGATTGGATAGTGCCGGCAATATCCTGCCAGTCAGTCCTCTCGACGATAAATTCCTGCAGGCAATACATATTAATTAGTTATAAAAAAATAGTTTCTGTCCTTGGGATCTTTCTCTAGTTAGGTCAATCCTGAAAAAAAAAATTTAGAATTGAAGTTAGATAATTTTTGTAAAACTGGTTCCACAATATTATGTAACTTCCGTCCTGAAATTTTTTCTAAGACCGAGCTGACTAGAGAATTATACTCTGCCATTATATGATATGTAATACATATAGGAAATACCTTGACTACTTCATCATGTGGTTAAAGTACTATCACTTACAGGGAGATGATTTTGGGTGGATGGTAACCGCTGTAGCTGCAATTCAGGCCATCCCAAGAGTAAGGTTTTGGTCCACATGGATCTCCTTGCCAGTTTTCAACCACCGAATAGCTCTTCTTGATTTCCATGATCGCAGTAACTAATAGGTCGAATGAGAATCAGAAAGAAAAATGACTAATGTCTTAACTTCAATAAAAAGCAGAAAAATATCAACAAGAACATACCATCTTCTTGGTCTGTTGAGTTTTCAAAGAAATCTTTAACAATATAAATTTCCATTGCATTTAGAATAGGAGGAAGCGTAGAATTCGATGTTCTGTAAAGCCTAAATCTGAGGACGTTGCTTCCTGTCACAGGCTGTGAGGTGTGTTTCGTTGTTGACTCTAGGTACTTAGGAACAACAGATTCCTCCCACAGGTTACCGTTTAGTTCTATGTTGAATTCTCTACTTTGGTTCTGTTGCAGGTTTTCAAGTTCGGCGAAGTGCATATATACATCGAACTTCAGAGTTGGATATTTAGTGTCAAAACCAAATTCCAATGAGTCACTGACATTTATTGGCCTGACAGCAGTTCTCATGACTGCTGGTGGCAGTCTATAGTCGGATTCAACCAGGGTGTCTGTAGTGGATGAGGTATTGATTGATTTGAAACCCTGGTAAGGATACCACATTCGATCATATCTATCATCACTATACCTGAAATGAAGCAACAAACAGAAATCTGACACGGTACGATCGGCTTGTAAAACAAATCTTCAAAAACTTGTTTACGGATACAAGATATATGTCAATTATAATAATATGTATTTATATTTGAAATATATATAATATGAAAAGATAATTCAATCAAAATGTATTCTAAACACAATTCAATAGCAACAAGTTCTTTCCTTCTTTTTCTTCTTCTTCCCCTATTCACTTTACTTCTCTTTCTTCTTCTTCCTCTTCTTTTCTTCTTTCTCTTTTTAAACCCTTGTAATTAGATATTTTTTTAAAAAAAAAAATTAGATTTTAACCCCATTACTTTTTAAAATTGTAAATTGAGTCCCATTTTTATGAAAATAATTGAAATTTTGCCTCCCAAACGTATCATTGCTGTATCCGAGCCAAATCCACAAATCTAACTTGCCAAAAGTCAACAGGTATGTCATTTGGCATGTCTGACACGTGTCCTCACGTGTCCACAAGTATCTGAGTCAGTTACCTCAAAAATATGGAGCACGTAACCAAGATATTATGATAGGCTAGAATAATTTTTTTTAACTACAATATGAGAAAATTTTATTAATTATAAATAAATATACAGCTAGTCAAGATGACATATTAGCGAGGTTTACCCAGTAATTGTATATTCTAAATAAATACATTAACAAAATTAATAAAATAAGTAAAGTAAAAACAAATTATAAAATAAACATGAAATACAAATACAATCAAATATTAATTAAGTTGAATTCAACGATTTTTCAAAAAAAAAAACCACAAAAATAAGTTATTAAATTAATCCTTATTTTTTTATTACCTTATATACAAGAAACAAGAAACAAGAAATGCTTATATTATTATTTACTAACAATATATAAGAAAAAGAATAATTAAAAAACTAATGTTAAAAAACCAAAAACAATTAGCATAAAAAACAATCCAAATAATGTGATAAGTAGTCTATTAATTAACCACGTCATTCCATGATTTATGTGGTAATTATTCGGGTTGAATTTAGGTTAATTATTTTGGTTGTATAGTACTACTCTAATTAAAAACCTTTAAAAAAAACTTAAAAAGCATACATATTAATTTCAATCAAAACAGCAAGAAATTCATTAAACAATATTGTTAGTTTGTAAATTTAAAATTAGATTAACTGATAATTAGATTATTTCTAAAATTTTATAAATTAAAAATTATAGCAATCCTAAAATCTTAATATAAAATAAAATGTTTAAATTCAAAATATTCAAAAGAACATAACTTATTGGAAGATCAACTGTGGGTGTTAATAAAGAAATTGGACCAAATTTAAGTAAATATGAGAAAGGATGAGAGAAAATAATTGTTAAAGAAAAATAAAATAAAATAGGTCACCAACTCGTGATTCGTGAAGAAAGTATGTAAAAACACAACATATAAATTACCTCCTATGGTACTCCTAATCCTACTATTACTTCACATCTTCCTTTTATTTTTAGTAAATATATTCATTATTAATTTTTTTTTAACTTTCCAATTTTTTTTAGAAAGGCTAAGAGCCCACCCTAGCCCCAATGACGGTTTGTCCCTGTTTCTAAGAAGAACCGAACCATAGTATTTAAGCACTCTAATCATACACTCCCAAGTCAATAGAAACAAATGCATATGAGGGAACATAAACCCATGACTTAAAAGACAACTAACCAAGGCTTTGTAGCATGTTAGTAACCGTCAAACCTAAAAACTTATAAGAAAGAGGTTCAACAATAGTATTTAAACACTCTAACAATATACGGTACATATCCAAATTATGTAATCAATGTTGTGAAGTGATGATGATTTACTCATTTACCTGATTATCTGATCGGTTGTCGAACCAAAATCCAAGCGGCTGTAAAGAACCAATGCTCCAGAGGCTCCATAAGCAGATTTAGGCGTGTAGATGTTGTCATGGAAATGTCTTAGCTCTAATGTTGATATAAAAGGAGTCCCTTTGCCAGTATTCAGGAGACAGACGTAGATTTCATTGGTTAACGGAGTATGTATGATCTCCTTAATCACAACATGAGATGCATTGTCAAACTTCACAGTGTCCCATTGATTTACTCCAACATACATATCAAACTCAGGCAAGCTGTCCTGACCATCAAAGTCTCCATACATGAACGAAGCTCGTATAAAGTAGACTGTGTCTTTGCCTTCGTTAGGATTCATTGTGTAACAGTTTCTGTTTCCTTCAGGAAAACTTCTGACACTTTCAAGTGATCTCTGAAGAAGAGTTTCAGACATGAGCTTGGAAGATATGTTCCTATTCACTCCAGTGTGGATATATCCTTCGTCCGAAGTGTATTTCAACTCTGTTCTGTCATCGGTATAGCTGGAACCTACCGGTGTCCCACAATCGATGCTTATAGCAGCTATAATAATACATACAGGAGAGCAAAAGTATTAATTCATCCGAATTGTACAAGCGAAAATGTCGAAGAGATATCAGATCGTGTACTTACCTTCTATGTCATCTAGTTTCCTCCTGAAATGCTGGTCAGAAGCCGAAAATACAGCAGATTGATTTCCACAATATGCACTAATTTTCCAGAATGATATTACAAACATAAACCATGCCACAGAACCCCAAGCTCCTGTACTTTTTACACCCATTTCTTTCTTTCACGGAATGATTATCGTATGTTGTCAGAACCTGTACTAGTGCGTGAGGAAAGGACGCGTTTGTGCAAAACTCATGACTAAACAAAATTGTAGTTGTGATTGATGTTTATGTAAAGGATAAATCCAGCGATATCTATTCAGAGCGTCAAATTGGTATACATGAAGACGTTGAGTCATTGATATTGAAAACAACTAAAGACCAACTTGTTATAGTAGCCTTGAAGTTTTCGTTTCAGTCTTTATTATGAATTTAAGGCCATTTCTGGTTGATGTTTTATAGTCCACAAAGGTGTGCCTAGATACATAGAATTTTCTAAGCTATAGAACGAATATCTTGAACCATGATAATGGCTTCTGGGGTCGCAAATGAGTAAGCTGTATCTATTGTCATTTAATATGATGTGAAAGAAACAAGTAGTAGAGGTACGTGTGTTGAACATTAATGGAGATTTTTTTTTATAAACTTGATAAATTGGTTCTGAAAATGTTAATTGACAGGTCTCTATTAACACTCTAAGGTGTTTGTTTAAAGTACACAGAGAAGATTCAGCTCTGTAAATGAAGAACATGAATAAGCTCCATTAACGGAGGGATAGAGTTTGTTATTTCTTTTTCAGGAATTGAGTTTACAATATCTGAATTCAATCATATACAACACTCTGCTTTTAACATACTAAAAACGTTTTCAGGAATTCCAGAATTCTTCTAACTAACTCTAACAAACTAATGCCACATCAGCTATTTCAACAAACTCTGATTATCAACAATTAACTATACTTAACTAACATTAGTCCATCACCAGCTATCAGGGGCATGATCAGCTGATGACTGATATTGTTTGTTAAGTGCTTTTGTAACACTTTGATGCTCTATATAATAAGGCTCTGTTATCTTCAAAATGCTAAGCATGCTCGTTGGCTTCCTCTTGTCTACAGCATAATCTATATGCTTATCATACAACAATTATTGATTTTTTAGGCAAGTGCACCCAAGAAACTGGGCAGCTTTTGGTGTGGTGCAGGGGTGGAACCAGAATAGTAGAATTGGGGGAGCCAAATGATAAAAACTTAAAACTTATAGTATTAAAATGTAAAATTCATTTTTTATAAAAAAAAATGTAAAACTTTTTTAACTATAAATTATTTTTTCCACTGTGGTCCGCCCCTAGTGTGGTGGGTCAGGGTACGTGAGCTTGAAGCCAATACAGATATTGAAAATTAGTTAGTAGTTACGGAACTTCGATTCTAAAATTTTCAGGATTGACCTAATTAGAAAATTATTATTATTATTATTAACTTCGATTCCAATACTTTTGTCTAACATTTACATTCAATTTGATGCGGCACTTAACATGGCACTTCCTGTCAGCTGTCACGTCATCACACTACCATATCATCACAACTCCTAATCTTTTCCAACCCTAATTTTTAACTCAATTCAATTTGTAAATAATTTAATATATAACAAAAAACAAAATATAATGCTTTTTTATCCTATTGAACAAAATCAACAACAAACAAAGGTTGGAGAGTTCTAGAATTGAAGAAATTTGAAACAGTTTCCAGATTTCTTCATACAAAATTAAAAGGTGAGGGGATCTGGATAAAAAAAATTAAATTTTTTTGAAGATCGAACAAAATAAACAAAAAAATAAGATTGAACTTGAAGAAAACTGGAAAAATATGCAAAATAAAAAAATAAAAAATAAAAAACCTTTGAAGGGATGTGGAAATATTTCAATCCAAGTTGATGATGATGATGATGTCCCTCCAGCAATCTCTTTCAATTCAATTAAGTACATTAAAAGTTGGAATATTAAAAGTCAACCGGAATATTAAAAGTTTTGTCTCTTATCGAGCAATATTTGGGTTGAAAATCCATTTGTCATAGAGAAATCGTGGTAAAGATCGATGATGATGTTGTTGTAGTATGTGATTTTACAAAAGCAAATTAAATTAGATTTCTTTGAAACATGGAAGTTGTTTTAACAATTTAGACAAACTGAGTTACAAGCATCAAAGAAAAACAGATATGCAGAAGCTACCATTATCTTGAATCCATATCAAGTTTCTTCTGGACATTATTTAAATCTAACAGTACTGTTTTAGATTCTCTAGCACAATTGTTAACAGGTCTGGTCCATTATTTTTCAATCTAGGCCTAGAGTATCACATTAACATGGTGGTTGTGGACTTTTATCGAACAGCTACCGGGCACATGTTGTGTTCATATGGAAGAACAATAATCCAGCAAACCAACCTATGACACCGTACCTCCGTTTGAATGGTGTAAAATCCGGAGAGTTTGAGAAGATGGATTTGCATCTGTTGTGTTTGGAAGAGGATTCTGAATTTCTGATGGGTGTTCAATTCCAGATCTCTTCAACTTTTTTTTTTTTGTTTATTTTGTTCAACAGGAGGAAAAAGCATTATATTTTGTTTTTTTTTAATATATAAAATTTTGTACAAAGGGAGCTTCTCCTTACGATCCACAAATTATCTATTTACATCTCAATTTAATTTTTTTTATTAATGATAATTTTAACCTAAATTAAAATTACTAAACAAGACAAAAAAATTCTAAAGACACTACAAACTAATTAAATTGTTAAAAAAAAAATTATCTCTCCATAAATTATTAGATTAAATATTACGTATTAAACTCTCTATCATAAATATGTTATTACCATATTAAATATTCTTTCCTAATTACTCTCTCTCTCTCCATAGTTTAAAAAAAAATCTCATCTACATACTTTCTCAATCAATCTCTGATCAATAGTTTAAGAAAAAAAATTATGAATATTTTAGTTTTTTACTAATGGTAATAAATAAATAAATAAATATATATATTAAAAAGTCAATACAAATACCTTATTTTTCAAAAAAAAAAAGATATATATATATATATATATATGAAAACTTGATTTGTTGCAACTAGATTCGATTAAACTCTGAATTTCTAAAACTAATGAAAGAAATAAAATTCTCGAGGCAATCACATACCTACAAAAGTAATAAAAAGTATTTTCATATTTCAATTTTTTTTTTGAAAAACATAGTACTTGTTTTTTGAGTTTTTTTTAATATACACATATATACGGTTCTTAAAAATCAAGCTTATTCGTAAGTTTTTTTTTTTAACCGTTAGTCTTGCTTGAGAAAGAATTGAGATAGAAAATTAGAAATATGTATCGGGGGAGAGTTTAATATGGTGATTAAAAATTTTAGGAGAGTGTTTAATGTAATATTCAATCTAATGATTTAGGAGAGATAATTTTTTGTAATATTTTAATTCAAAAAAAAATTACTCCTCAGATGAATCCAAAACTACGACGGTTCGTCCTAACTTTTAATAAAATAAAATGGAGTGTCTTTAGAAATTTATATTTTTAAAATTGAGTGTTTTTAGAATATGAGAGCCAAAAGATAAAAAAGATAATCTTGGAACAAGAGGAAGTGTCTTTAGAATTTTTTTAAATTTAAATTTTGAGAATGGGGTGTCTTTAGAAAAGAAGTGTTAAAAGAAAAAATTGGATTATAAAAAACTCTCTCATTTCAAATTGAATGAAGTTAAAAATTAGGGTTTGGAAAAGATTAGGAGTTGTGATGATATTGTAGTGTGATGATGTGACAGGTGATAAGGAAGTGTCATGTTAGCTACGACGTTAAGCTGGAAGTAAATATTTGATAAAAGTGTTGAATGTCTACTATTATCCTATTATTATTATTATTATTATTATTATTATTATATAGTCCTTCTCTGACCTAAACATTCCAGAATAAAAATTTAATGACTAAAGTTCATTGGTCCATTTAATATATCTTTCTTTGACCGGCAGATGGCTTGCTTTCAAGAGTTCTAGTTCCACCATTTAATAGATTCTATCAATTTAGTGGACCACAATCCCACCTTGAATAATAACTATGCATTGTGATTAGGGAGATCTACCAAAGAGTAGAATGAATGGATAGAATAAGTAATCTAAAATTTTGAAGCATAAATTGACATTGTAACACATGGGACATCGCCTGAACATTAATTATTACAATCATTTAGTTGAAATCAATCTATGGATCCAAGATAAGGAATCCTTATTCAAGTAATATAATAAGGGTAGTGTTAACCTGTGCCCTAACAACAATAAATATACTATACATAGAAAGTATTTATTACATAAAAACATTAATTGTATCGATTAATACAAAAAACATAATAATTACATTCCAATTATAGTATATTTATGGTTGTTAACCATAAGCTTAACACTACCCATACAAATAATTGGAAACTTATTCATGATTCATATAAATTTGCTATTATCTGTGGGTCTCATGAACACAAGCATCAAAGTCCAGGATGAATTTTTGAGGCTTTATGAATGGGGACCCGGCCAGTTTTGGAGTCCTGAGGTTCAGCTACCGGAGCACCATCGGCAACATTGATCTGATGGTGCACCTTTACAACACATGCACTGTGGACACATGGGTACCTCTTTCGGGCTCAAAAAATAAATAGCACTTTTTGGAAGTGGCATTTCAACATTGTCACTGCTTTAATAACTTATGTTTAAAAGACACCTATTATGGTGAACGGACAAAAATACCCTCAATAGTTGTTCCACATCAGATTTCTTACATTCAGTTTATAGTGAAGTAGAGAGAGAAAGTCCAGTTGAAACTCAGGCAATCACTCAAACGGTGACGAAATGGCGCTACGCAGATGCATTCGGGGGTTGAGTTTTTTTTTTTCAGTTCATGAAAAGGCTCGGAGCCTTCATGAAAAAGCTTGGAGCCTTCATGCAAAAGGCTCGGGCATTTCATGAAAAAGTCTTAGATCCTTAACCAAAAGGCTCGGAGCCTTTGGCAAAAGTCTCGGAGCCTTTAGAAAAAGTCTCTGATCCTTTACTAAAAGGCTCGAAGCCTTTGGCAAAAGTCTCGAAGCCTTTGGAAAAAGTCTCGGAGCATTTAGAAAAAGTCTTGGATCCTTTACTAAAAGGCTTAGAGCCATTGGCAAAAGTCTCGGAGCCTTTAGAAAAAGTCTCGAATCCTTTACTAAAAGGCTCGGAGCCTTTGGCAAAAGTCTCGGATCATTTACTAAAAGGCTAGGAGCCTTTGGAAAAAGTCTCGGATCCTTTACTAAAAGGCTCAGAGCCTTTGGCAATGCAAAAGTCTCGGAGCCTTTAGAAAAAGTCTCGGATCCTTTACTAAAAGGCTCGAAAAAAGTCTCGGACCCTTTGAAAAAAGTCTCGGAAACTATATTACAAGTCTCTGAGATTCAAACTTCACAGATTCAAACTTAACAAAACCAGCTTCATGTTTACAAAACGAACTGTTAAAGCGTTACAAGACTCAGAAATGCAGGATTAAAAAAGAAGTATTTCAGAAATATATTACCTTGTTGTTCGAAAGAAGGTCGAGAAGTTTATTTTCAGACATGGTTGTTGTAGAGAGAGAAAGAGAGGAGTTACTGAGTTCAGTGTTCCAAGTGTGGAGATGGAAGTACAAAGCCAATAAAAAATGATTATTTAAGGGCAATTTTGGTAGTTCACCATAATAGGTACCTTTTAAACATAAGTTATTAAAGTAGTGACATGGGTGCAACGTCAGTTGGAAAAGGTGACATACATCACCATTTCCAAGTACGTCTTTTCTCATCACTGCATTGATACCTCCTGCAAGGGTACATGCACACATATAAATACATTATCATCATAACTCATCAATCAAAAAATGACATTGTAAGGTGCAAGATCACGCATGTTTTTTTTTATTTGATCTTACACGTATGATACTCAGTTTTCTAACTACCAATTAAATTGGTTGTTGGATGTTTACAAAACTTATTGTCGGATGTGATATACTATGACTCCGCACGAAAAATGAACATGTGTGATCCAGAATCTGATAATTTCCAAAATAATCAATATAATTAACTTCTAAAGATATATCTCTATCATAAAAAGTGAAATGGTCAATAGTTCACAATTTGTGTGACAATATTATATAAAGAAAAGAGTTGTATTTTTCTTTCCACATCATGTGTGTAGGGTAAGGTTAAATTGAGTCTTGAGATATTGAAAGCTAAAGCTATCAGGTAAAAGTCCAATAATAGTATTTAAGTTCTAATAAATTGACGTAGCGGAAGTTAGATAATCTCGAATTCACGAGAAAGTTGTGTTCAAAGAACAATTTATTATCGATGAAAATTAATTAATACAACCTTCCTGACTCTTTGTTTAAAAAGAAAATAAAAATAGAATCCTAAACGTACTGAAAAACTAATATCAAACAAGTTTGATTTATTCCCAACACTAACACCTAACGACTTGCAAAATAAGAAAACTCAACTACCAAATAAACTAACTTCAATCTCCACGGCACACAGCTGCAACCTCCCCATGTTCCCCATGTCCTACATCAACATCCTCCTCTTGGAAACAAACTCGTCCCGAGTCATCCGAATACAAGGGCACGTCCTCGTGGTACTCCAAAAGATCGGCTACATTGAACGTATTGGAGATGTTCCAATTATCTGGCAGCTGTAAGATATAGGCATTGTCATTAATTTTCTTGGTGACTCTGAAAGGTCCATACTTTCTTTTATGTAGCTTAGTTCGGATTCCAGGAAACCGATTTTTCCGCAAACAGGCCATCACCAAATCTCCCTCTGCGAACTCTTTCTTACGCCGATGCCGGTCTGCAGCAATTTTGTAAGCAGAATTAGCAACCTCCAAGCTAGCTTACACTTCCGAATGTAGTTGTTGAATCCGTTCAGCTAGATTTTCTCCAGCTCTACTGACTTTCGGTTGGATTGGTAATGTGACCAGGTCCAACGCGTGTTTTGGCTGCTGAGTATATATGACTTCGAAAGGAGTTTTACTCGTCGAGCGATTGGTCATACTGTTGCATGCAAATTCTGCTTGAGCCAGGTCAAGGTCCCATCGTTTTGGCTTTTCTCCACTGATACATCGCAACATGTTTCCCAGAGTACGGTTCACCACCTCCATTTGGCCGTCCGTTTGTGGATGGAAAGCACTGTTAAACTGCAATTGGGTGTCAAATTTCTTCCACAAGGTCCTCCAAAAATGGCTTACGAATTGGACGTCACGATTTGCCGTGATGGTCTTTGGAACTCCATGCAAACGCACCACTTCGAGAAAAAACAAGTCGGCAACATGGCTTGCATTGGCAGTCTTTTTACAGGCAACGAAATGCGCCATTTTTGAAAACCGGTCGACCACCACCATGATGGAATCTTTTCCCCTCTGAGTTCGTGGTAACCCAAGCACGAAGTCCATTGAAAAATCTTCCTAAATTGTCTTCGAAATGGGTAGGGGAGTATACAAACCGGTATTTTGGGACTGTCCTTTTGATTCCTGACATACCCGATAGTTTTGGATAATTTTCCCCACGTCTCTCTTCAGCTGAGGCCAGTAATAATGGTCGGCGATCAACATGATTGTCTTGTCACGTCCCAAATGGCCACCCAATCCACCTCCATGAAGTTCCCGCACAATCTGCTCCCGCAATGACCCTTTTGGAATGCATAGTTTATTGGATTTAAATAAAAACCCATCATGTATCAGGAAGTCACCTATATTTTGGTGGGTGCTGCACTTGTCCCACACCTCCTTGAAGTCCTCATTAGTGACATATTGGTCTTTCAAAGTCTCAAAACCAGTGATCTCAGCTTCTACCGTCACCAGCAGTGTGGTCCGCCTACTCAATGTGTCGGCGACTTTGTTCATCAGTCCAGCTTTGTGCTTTAGGGAGAAGGTAAATTTCTGCATGTATGTGATCCACCGTGCATGCATGTTGTTCATGTGGTGTTGGTTGGTAATGAATTTCAGAGCTTGATGATCACTGTACAACACGAATTCCTTTTGGATTAAGTAATGCTGCCAATGCATGAGAGCTCGGTAGACAGAGTAAAATTCTTTCTCGTAGGTCGTCCATCTCTGTCTTGCGTCACTTATTTTTTCACTAAAGAATTTCACCGGTCTGCCCTCTTGAGATAAAACGACCCCAATCCCCTTCCCTGAGGCATCACAATCGACTTCGAATAACTTATCAAAATATGGTAATGCGAGGACAGGTGCTATGCTTTGTTTCTCTTTCAGTAGCGCGAAGCTCATTTCTTGCTCTTCGGCCCAACGGAAACAACCTTTTTTTGTGCATTCAGTCATTGGTGCCGCTAGGCTGCTGAAGTTTCGAATGAACCTTTGGTAGAACGTTGCTAACCCATGGAAACTCCGCACGTCTGTCACCGTTGTTGGGGTCGGCCATTCACGAATTGCCTTGACCTTGGCCTCATCCACTTGGACCCAATTCTTTCCCACGACAAACCCCAAGAAAACCAGCTGGTCTTGTAAGAAGCTACACTTCTTTTTATTCACATACAGGTGATTTTTTCGCAGTACTATTAGCACTTCCCTCAGGTGTCTCAAGTGTGTCTCTTCATCAGGGCTGTAAATAAGAATATCGTCGAAATAAACAACAACAAATGTGCATGAGAAAGGTCTCAGTACCTGATTTATAAGCCTCATAAAAGTGCTTGGAGCGTTGGAGAGACCGAATGGCATCATAGACCATTCGTACAACCCTTCGCGCGTTTTAAACGCGGTTTTCCACTCGTCTCCAGGCATAATCCGAATCTGATGGTACCCGCTTCACAGGTCGATTTTGGAGAACACTTTCGCTCCTCCTAATTGGTCGATCATGTCTTGGATTGTGGGTATCGGGTGCTGGTAACAGATGGTAATTTTTTTGATTGCTCGGCTGTCGATACACATTCGCCAGGTACCATATTTCTTGGGTACTAGTAGCGTAGGCACTGCACAAGGGCTCTTGCTCTCCTGGATGTATCCCCCCTATAACAAATCATCAACTTGATCTTGTAGTATCTTGTGTTGTTGTGGACTCATCCTATAGTGTGCTAGGTTTGGTAGGCTTTCTCCTAGAATCAGATCAATTTGATATTGTATTTCTCGCATTGGTGGTAATCCCATTGGTAGCTCTTTCGGTGTCAGGTCAGAAAATTCGGTCACCAAAGGGAGGACCTTTTCGGGATTGTTTCCTCTTCCATGTCATCCTCTTGAGCTAGCAGCGCACAAGCTTGGCATTCCTCTGTCACATGTCTTGTTGCCACGGCTAGGAAATTTTCTCCCTCCTCTTGCCGAGCCTCTGCCTTCAAAGTAGGTGGTTTTAATATGATTTGTTTTCCTTTCCACCAGAATTCATAGGTATTGGCTCTTCCTTTGAAGCTGATATCCATATCATATTGCCATGGTCTTCCTAACAAAATCTGGCAAGCATCCATAACCACTACATCATACACAACCTCATCTTGGTAATTCTTACCAATTGATAGCGGTACCCTGCACACTTCATTGACTACATCAGCAGCGCCTTCCACCTTTCGAATCCAACGCATGCCATAGGGTTACGGGTGTTTCTCAGTGGACAGTTTCAGCTTTCGAACCAGCTCTTTGGACACCAAGTTCTCTGAACTACCGGTGTCGATCACTACCTTCGCTATCACTCCATTGATAAGGGCATTGGTTCTGAAGACTTGATGGCGAGTCGAAATTTCTGGTCCCTTTTTTGGTGTCAAGAAAACCCTTTGAACAATGCAATTTATTTTTTCGTCTCCACCTTCTTCTGCTTCTAGATTTTCCGCCGAGCTGGGCTGTGCAGATTTCTTTATTTTTTGTCTGACTTCCACTCGGTTGATGTATCACCATTCCAATGAAGTCGTCCTCCTCACCCTCCTCAATTCCGTCGACCACCTCTGTTTCATGGCCATCTTCTCCTCCTTGTTCACAATCACCTTCAACAAAATTGACAACAGGCCTCCATGGGCATTGATTCGAACGGTGCCCAGGCTGGTGACATCTGTAGCATATCAAGGGCATTGGTTTAGCATAAGGGTTCGGTGCTTGTTGTGCAGCAGAACTCCTTGGTCGACTTTCAGTAGTCATGACCTCAGTGGCTGGTTCAGTTGTGGGTGTTACTTTGCTTGGACCAGCTTGGAACTGCTGATTTGCGAACCTGGTTCGCACAGGAGGTGCTCGGATTGGCTCTTCAGCCTTTCGTGACAAATCGAAAGCTTGCCCGAGTGTGAATGTATTAAGCATCTTCATTTGGTCTTGTATTTCCCGTTTCAAGCCTCCTCTAAACCTTGCGATTTGCATGTTTTCATTGTCCGGCAGCAAGTTCCGTGAATTTAGTCGAATGAACTCATCGATGTATTCTTCAACAGTCTGATTCCCCTGTTTGCAGTTCTGTAATTGTACATATAAACGCTGCTCATAATCAGGAGGTAGGAACTTACCCATGAATTTATTCTTCATCTTCTCCCACGTTGCAATCGGAGGTTTACCGTCCAGCACTCGTTTGTTTTTCAGGTACTTCCAATATGCTGCAGCCGATCCTTTCAATTTATTGGCCACCACCTTGAGTTTCCGGTCTTCAGAACAGTCCATCACTCCAAATCCAGTCTCAACCTCGTCAATCCAAGAGAAAAACTCATCCACGTTCTGTGTTCCTTTGAAGATTGGCATCTCCACATTAAGTTTATAATCTCGGTCACCTTAGGTTCTCCTTGGAGCCTGATCTTCAGATTCCATCAACTGAGAATTTGGGGACGAAATCATGGGTAGCGATGGTGTATTTTGGACTTGTGGTATGTTTTCAAGATTACGAGTCAAGGACGTCGGGCCACGAGTGATCTCATCTGCCCCTCCACGTCGCTGGTCGCCTACCCTGTTGCCATTAGGGGACAACGCCTCTAATCTTTGAAGAACCTCCTCAAGCTGAGCCTGTAGTAATGGAACTCCATCGAGTAGTGGACGAATGTCATTGATGGCGACAGTAACAACCCCGGTTGCTATTGCCCTTATTCGCTGATCATCGTCAGTCGAACGATTACTCCCAATATCGCCGCGCGCCATCAGAAATTTTGCTGAGAGCTCTGATACCACTTGACGTAGCGGAAGCTAGATAATCTTGAATCCACGAGAGAGTTCTCGAATCATCGAGAAAGTTGTGTTCAAAGAACAATTTTTTATTGATGAAAATTAATTAATACAACCTTCCCGACTCTTTGCTTAAAAAGAAAATAAAAATAAAATCCTAAACGTACTGAAAAACTAATATCAAACAAGTTTGATTTATTCCCAACACTAACACCTAACGACTTGCAAAATAAGAAAACTCAACTAACAAATAAACTAACTTCAATCTCCACGGCACACAGCTGCAACCTCCCCATGTTCCCCATGTCCTACATCATAAATTATACACATTAGATATATTTTAATGGTTAAAAGTGCATTACTAACTATCTCAACATTAACTGAACTAGACCATGAGTGCAATCAATTGGTGTTTCTACATAAATATGGTCAATCCTAAACTTGGGTTGGATGAGATTTTGTGAAAATATAAACAAATTTATGGTGGTGAGAGATGAGATTTAATGGTTAAAAGTAGGGGTGTGCAAAAAACCGCTAAATCGAACCAAACCGACCAACACAACCCATAAAGTTTGGGTTGGTTCGATTACAAATATAAAAAATGGGTGGTTCGGTTTATCCAAAGGATAAACCGATTAAAGGTGGTTCTGTTTGAGTTGAGTGAAATAATTCACCAGCCCAAACCAAACCATATAATTTTAAAAGTAAAACTAAAATATAAAACTCAACTACGTTTTCTATTCGGTCTAGGTTTTATAACTTTTATTGTTTATTTTAAGCGTTTACGGTTTATTTATTTGTTTTGATACAATTCTTCTGATTGATCGATGTCTTAAGGTTTCAAAAGCATAGGTGTTGTAAAACATATCTTTAATCAGGGTATATATACATGTGTGTGTATATATATGTATAATATTTTATGTTATAATTTTTTTTATTTAAATATTTTTTATAATATAATTCCAAAAAAAAAAATTGAGTTCTAATATAAACCAATAAACCTATCCAAACTAGCCCGGCCTTTTTTGGTTTGGTTTGAATCGGTTTGAAAAATCACATTGGTTTGGTTTGGGTTGAAATATAGTCAAACCGATCCATATTGGTTTGGTTTGACATTAAGCTTCAACCCAAACCAAACTGAAAACGTACACCCCTAGTTAAAAGTGCATTACTAACTATCTTTTTTTTCTTTTATTTTTATAAAGGACAAAAAAGATAAAAACACCCCTCTAACATTAAATTTGACTAACGTTATGGAAGTCATTGTCAATTAATGATAAAATTGTTTCTGATTATTAAAGAGCAAACCTCAAGGAGGTTGCCTACAATTTACTCTTATCATTTTCATTGGTTTGTTAGTTGGGTACTGTTAATTAAGTATCCAGTGAATCCACGTCCATGCACCATTGAGTCCATATGCTATATATATGGCAGATCGTGATGGATGTTTCCCTACTCTTATCCTAAATAAATCTGCTAAGTACAATGAAATATGTTTGCAGCAATCTCAATCTTGAAAACTTCTACTCAAGTTCAGAAGTTAATTCTTTTTCTTTTCTTGTTAATGGGGTTACTTCTTCACCAAGGGAGTCTAATTTGTAGATTGAGTTCAGATATATACATGCTAAACTTGGTTTTCTTTGTTATAGAGTAAACCTGAAACTTGCATAATATGCTCCACTATACATCCAGATACCGCAGGGGATACATATTTCAAAAATTTCCGTCTACATTGCTAATAACATGGAGAGGCTAGAATTTAATGTACCATTTCCTGGAAAACATACAATCAATTTTTTACAAAAACAAGACAGAATATTCAAGTGCCTGGATAACTAATTAATATGCTTTTAAATAGTTGCATATATATATGAGATAAGAGATTTAACTATGATCTGATCTTTCTATTCTATCTAGGTTGAGGACCCTTTTCGGTTTCAAGATCCAATGGACTCATATCAATTGCATTTATAGACTTCGACATTAAGCTCTCTGTCCTCCAAGTTTGTTGATCACGAGCGATTTCCATCTCCAAACACTGTTTCAATTCTGTCACCACATGACTCATAGTTGGCCTCTTGATGGAAATATTAGGAACACATTCCATTGCAGTCTCTACAGCTTTCCAGATAGAATTAGTGTCAAAATTTACTCCGAGTCTCGGATCAATAATGCTTCTTATATCCCCTCTTTCAAGAAAGGGACAAACCCATTGAACTATATGAGTGTTCTCGCGGCCTTTAATCACAGCACGCTGGCCTGTAATTAGCTCCAGAAGAACAATTCCGAAGCTATAGACATCACTTTTCTCTGTCAGTCTGTTTGACGTATAATACCTGCATAAACCAAGATTGCAACTTCATTTTCTTCTAACCGAATGCAAAATTGTTGTACAGGAAATATGGTTTTGGAAGAATTCAATTACTTACTCTGGATCAAGGTATCCCACAGTGCCAGCAACCGCGGTTGATACATGACTTTCATTTTCATGTAAGACATATATTGATAACCCGAAATCTGCAATCTTGGCCTGCATTTTCTCGTCCAACAAAATGTTGGCAGTCTTCACATCTCTGTTAATTATTGGTGGCTTGCAACCACAATGCAAATACTCTAGCCCTGCACATTTGATCCCGGTAAATGTTAGCTTGGCTTGGAGGTATTTAAAATGAGAACTTTTATATCATTAATTTGTTATTCTGTTGATAGACCTTGTGCTGCATCAACTGCAATATGAATCCTCTCTTTCCAACTCATAGCTTCTTTGCTTTTATCTGAAGGAAAAAGATACAACAAAGTTGTTATCCTGTTTCAAAATGTTTTGTAAAACAAGTATTTCGAAGATATTTAAGAAATTGAATCTATATCAGGATCGTCAACAGGAAAGAAGGACCCTCTAAAAATAACGCAAGAATTTGCAAGTGAACATGGCCAATACCTTGTAAATACTGCTCTAAATTTCCACCTGCCATGTACTCATAGATGATCCCCAAGTTTGTGCCATCATTGCAATATCCGATGAAGGAAGCTAAATTTCTATGATGAACTCGCATCAAGAGTTGAGCCTGCATATCGAGATGACATGTAAATATTTGTTGCAATCGCCTACCTAATTCAAAAATTAGAAATGGTTGTTTTGCAATAGCCTAATTCAAAATGTAGAAATGGTTGTGTTGCAATCGCCGAATTCATATTGATTGTAACAAATTGAGTTCTAGTGATTGATGAAATCATGGTTGTGATATTCAAGTATTTTTAGGTGCTATTGGATGAGCCTCTATGTCTATGATTTGGCTACATTAATAATTTCTTTTCATACATTCTTGGAGGTTCATGTGATTATATATATATATATATATATATATATATATATATATATATATATATATTTTCTAAACAGAGCATTTTACCTCAGTTCGAAATTGCTTAGTCTCTTGATCTGATGACAGAGAGAGCATTTTGACTGCGACCTGTCTACCGTCAAACAGAGTGCCATGATAAACTGTTCCAACTGCTCCTTTTCCAAGCACTTTGTGGAAATTATCGGTCATATTCACTATCTCAGTGTATGTGAACGGTCTATTGTCTGATTTCAAATCCCCTTCTTTTTCTTCTTGAGATTTTACATCTAGCTTTGCACCTATAAATTTAAAGTGCATCAAATAGTCATCATTTTGTGTCACCAAGGGAAATTCCTGAATCCTGAACCATTTCTTGGACTACAAGTTAATATCTGTACCTTTTTTTCTTCTATAGATCCAAACAGCAAGCAATGCAAGAAGAATGACTAGTGGGGTAACAACAGCTGCAACCACTGGTATCACAATGCTTCTGTTCTCCTTTTTGCATGGATCCAACAAACAAAGATCCGGATTTCCATCAACTCTGTATTATTAGATTAGTTACTATTAATTAGGGGGAATAGTTGAAGTTTGCGAATTCAGAAAAGAAATTGGTTTTGTTAAAGCTTCTGAGTTTGGATAAATCGAGAACCTCAAATCAAGCGATAAATTTTGTTTTCGTGCCTGTAGAGCTGCAGGAATCGACCCAGAGAGTTTGTTTCCTTCCAAATTCCTGAAAAATACATGATGGATTAGATGATAGCTTTCATTTTACCTGAAATGAGTGTAGAGTTGTGGTGTTAAAGTTAAGTAATTTACTTACAGAACACTCAAGTTTGAAAGCTGTGACAGAATTTCAGGTATTGTCCCTGTCAAGCTGTTGTGTGATAAATCCCTTAAAGAGAAAAAAGATTGTCCAGATTAGGAGAAGTGTTCCACATAACTCAAATTTTCTGAGATTTAAATTTTCTTATGCTTACAGGGACTGTAATGACTTCAGATTGAATAGTGCCAGCGATATCCTGCCTGTCAGTCCTCTTGACGATAAATTCCTGCAGGAAATCCATATTATTTAGTTAAAAAAATAGTTTCTGTCATTAGGATCTTTGTCTAGTTAGGTCAATACTGAAAAACAAATTCAGGATTGAAGTAACATAAATTTTATGACTGGTTCTACAACATTATATAACTTCCGTCTTGAATTTTTTTTTTAAGACCGACCTGACTAGAGAATTATACTCTGCCATTATATGATATGTAATAAAGATAGGAAATACTTTGATTGCTTCATTATGTGGTTAAAGTACAATCACTTACAAGGAGCTGATTTTGGGTGGATGGTAACCACTGTAACTGCAATTCAGGCCATCCCAAGAGTAATATATTGGTGCACATGGATCTCCTTGCCAGTTTTTACCCACCAAATAGCTCCTCTTGATTTTCATGATAGCGGTAACTAATATGTCGAAAGAAATTCATAAAGTAAATTGACTAATGTCTTAACTTCAATAAAAAGTAGAAATGTATCAACCAGAACATACCATCTTCTTGGTCTGTTGATTCTTGTAAGAAATCTTTAACAGTATAAATTTCCATTGCATTTAGAATAGGAGGAAGCGTAGAATTCAATGTTCTGTAAAGCCTAAATTTGAGGACGTTGCTTCCTGTCACAGGTTGTGAGGTGGATATAGTTGTTGAGTCTAAGTACTTTGGAACAACAGATTTCTCCCACAGGTTACCATTTAGTTCTATGTTAAATTCTCTATGTTGGTTCTGTGGCAGGTTTTCTAGTTCGGCGAAGTGCATATATACATAGAACTTCAAAATTGGATCTTTAGTGTCAAAACTAAACTCCAATGACTCTTTGACATTCATTGACCTGACAGCAGTTCTCATGACTGCTGGTGGCAGTCTATATTCGGATTCAACCAGGATGTCTGTAGTGGATGAGGTATTGATTGATTTGAAACCCTGGTAAGGAAACCACATTCGATCATATCTATCCTCACCATATCTGAAATGAAGAAGCAACAAACAGATATATGAATATGCGGGTACGACAAATCTCCACAAACTTGTAAACTGTAAATTGAGTCCCATTTTTATTAAAATAATTGAAAAATTGCCCCCAAACGTATCATTGCTGTATCCAATCTGAATCAGCAAGTCGAACTTGCCAAAAACCAACAGAATCAACAGATACGTCATTTGGCATATCTGACAGTGTCCTCTGATAAGCATAAGAATTTTGCTGTGAATGAAGCTAAACTGCTGGAAGAAAGAAGAAGCAAAACAGAGCTTCATATAGACAAAGCATCAAGGCAACAGAGCTAACTCTCTGATAATGATCATTTGTAATTAGCAATATTAGTTTAAGGTCCTAATAGCAACTAATCTAAGGATCAGTATTAGCTAATGTGGCCTGCCTAGTCAGCAAAGTTAGTTAGAGATTTCTGTTAGTCAGTTAGAGAATTCTAAACACACATATTTTGCATGATTAGATTCGTGTGTCTATAAGTAAAAATTATAACAGAATATTGTATTTCATTCTTGATCTTTGTAAAATAACATTGAAATATTCTCTCAAAAGTTCTTCAATGGAGTTCTTCGAATAACTTCTTTTACATATGAAAAGTCTGTGAGTCTTTTCATCGAACACATTGTTGTTCTTATCAAATATCATTCTTCATCTTTACATCCTCGTGTGTCCAACAGGAATCCAAGTCAGTTACCTCAAAAATATGGAGCTAAACCGAACAATAGTATTTAAGCACTCTAACCACCTCCACTAAGTCACCAGAAACAAATGCATATGAGGGAACTTGAACCCATCATGACTCAAAGGACAACTAACCAAGGCATTATAGCATGTTAATAACCATCAAACCTAAGAACTTATAGGAAGGGGTTCAACAATAGTATTTAAACACCCTAACAATAATATACATATCCAAATTATCTAATCAACGTTGTGAAGTGATGATGATTTACCTGATTATCTGATCGGTTGTCGAACCAACATCCAGGCGGCTGTAAAGAACCAAGGCAGCAGCAGAAGCAGATTGAGTCGTGTAGATGGAGTTATGGAAATGTCTTAGCTCTAATGTTGATATAAAAGGAATCCCTTTGCCAGTATTCAGGAGACAGACGTAGATTTCATCGGTTAACGGAGTATGTATGATCTCCTTAATCACAACATGAGAAGCATTGTCAAACTTCACAGTGTCCCATTTATTTACTCCAACATACATATCAAACTCAGGCAAGCTGTCCTGGCCATCAAAGTCTCCATACATGAACAAAGCTCGTATAAAGTAGACTGTGTCTTTGCCTTCTGGAGGATTCAATGTGTAACAGTTTCTGTTTCCTTGAGGAAAGCTTCTAACACTTTCAAGTGATTTCTGAAGAGTTTCGGACATGAACTTGGAAGATATGTTCTTATTCACTCCAGTGTTGATATATAATTCGTCCGAAATGTATTTCAACCCTGTTCTGTCATCGGTATAGCTGAAACCTACCGGTGTCCCACAATCGATGCTTATGGCAGCTATAATAATTCATACAGGCCAGAAAAAGTATTAAATTCATCCAAATTGTACAAGCGAAAATGTCGAAGAGATGTCAGATCATGTACTTACCTTCTATGTCGTCTAGTTTCCTCCTGGAATGCTGGTCAGATGCCGAAAATACAGCAGATTGATCTCCACAATATGCACTAATTTTCCAGAATGATATTACAAACATAAACCATGCCACAGAACCCCAAGCTCCTGTACTTTTTACACCCATTTCTTTCTTTCACGGAATGATTATCGTATATTGTCAGAACCTGTACTAGTGCGTGAGGAAAGGATGCGTTTGTGCGAAAATCATGACTAAAAACAAAATTGTAGTTGTTATTGATGTTTATGTAAAGGTTAAAATGGGTGACATCTATTCAGAGCGTCGAATGAGTGTATACATGAAGAATTTTTGAGTCATTGATATTGAAAACAACTAAAAACCAACATGTTTTAGTAGCCTTGAAGTTTTCGTTTCGGTCTTGACTATGAATTTAAGGCCATTGCTGGTTGATGTTCTATAGTCCACAAAGGTGTGCCTAGATACGTAGAATTTTCTAAGCTATAGTGTATATCTAGATCCATGATCATGTCTTCTGGGGTCCTAAATGTGTAAGCTGTATCTATTGTCATTTAATATGATGTGATGGAAACAAGTATAGGTGTTGAACATTAATGGAGATATTTTTATCAACTTGATAAATTGGTTCTGACAATGTCAATTGACAGATCTCAAATGTGCTACTAAAGTGATAGGAAGGGATTTGTTTGGACCATACAACAATTAATGATTTTTTGAGGCAAGTGCACCCAAGAAACTGGGCAGCTTTTGGTGTGGTGAGTCAGGGTGAGCTTGAAGCCAATACAGAGATTGAAATACAGGGAGACATATAATATAAGGCTCCTATCAAATTCAAACAGGAGAGTAGTAAAAAATAGGAATGGTGGAGAAGAGTTTTGAATATGTCAGTTTTGTAAATAACATGTAAGAAAAGGGTAATGTTATAAGTAGCTGTCTAGTTATTTTGGTAAATTAATGACTATTTGTTTTTTATAATGTCTAAGATTTTACACATGGTAGCTTTGTAAATAAAAGTAAGAGGAAGGTTAATGTAATCTGGTCTTTTGGTAAATTAATTAAAAAATGATGAGTATTTATTATGATTTTTGGCTTGCTGGTTTGGGAAAGTTAAAGTGGACAAGTGTCACGACTACAACAGTCCGATTGAAATTGGCGAGTGAGATTGGCGATGGTATTTAGCAATTCTCTATTATTATACGTTCCTTCTGTGATCAACACAATCCTAAATAAAAATTGAGGAGTGTTAGATTCACTCTTTCAACCTACTCTTTTTTCATGTGTTGACATGTGGACATTATTAAATTTTGCACATTAAACATTGAGTTTTTATAAATGGCATTATTTATTTTTTTTTAATTTATAATACAAACCAACACCTAACTTCCAAAATTGCCCTTCATTTTTAACTTTAATAAACTGTCATTTAATATCATTTTAAAATATATTAAATATATATAAATACTACATCACTATGCTCTGTATAAATCAAACCACCACAATTATGCATAATAACAATAGTGCAAGACCATGAATAGAGAGAAACGATTGAGGAGGAAGTCCAAAAAGCAAAAGTTGTGGAAAATCAAATGTGATCGGTAAAACCTAAAAACAGAAAAAACAATTTCACGATTATCAGTGTATATGTATGTGCTTTTAATTATTTGATTGTTTTAAATGTATAAATTATTAAACTGTATGGATATATGAATTTTTTTTAACATGAACAGTGAGTAACGTAAGAAAATATTTCTCATTTCATATTAAAATTCACTAATTTTTCTTATATATGTTTTGTAGGTATTCAAAAGTAAGAAGTAGTTTTTCAAATGAAAAGATGTACACTTAATTGAAAAAAATATATTGTTTTAGTACAAATATTATGTAATTGTTTTTTGGTATAAAAATTTGGTAAAAAGAAGTATAAGAAAAGTTGTAGAGTTGTATACCTGAGATTTTTTTTAAGGCTGATATTAATAATAATTTATTGAAGTTAAAGAAGAAGGGTAATCTTGGAAGTTAAGTATTGGTTTTCTTTGTAAATAAAAAGATAAATGAGGCCATTTATAAAGGTTCAATGATTAATGTGTAACAATTAATGCTATCCACATGTCATTATATGAAGAGAGAGTGAGTTGAGAGGGTGGGTTGAGAGAGTGATTTTAGCATCTCTCATAAAAATTTCATGACTAAAATTTTGTTAGTCCATTTTATGTATCTCTCTTTGATGGGCAAATGACTTTCAAGAGTTTTTGTTCCACCCATTAATAGATTCTATCCATTTAGGGTGTGTTTGGCACCTGGATGGGACAGGATTGAACGGGACGGAACGGGACTGGACATGACTGGACTGGATTGGACAACTGTTCCATATTATGTTTGGAATACCTGGGATAGAATTGTTAATTGTACTGTTTATATGTTTGGTATAGCTGGGACAAGACGGGACATGAGGTTCAAATGACCAAACTGTCTCTTGTCCTTTCGAATGTTTATAACAATTTTATTGAGTTTGAAAAAAAAACTCCTAGCTTGGTATCAGATTCTGGATTCTTTCATTGAATTTGAAAAATATCAAATATTATTGAATTAAAACTAATTAAAAATCATAAAAAGTTAATATTTTCTATCATTTCCTTACTTCATAAACACCATAAATTTTTTTTCAATGAAATTCCATAGACAAAAACAACAAATCAATTCCACAAAATTCATCCTAATAATTAATATGTTCTTAAATCAATTGAACAAAGAAAAACAAATATGGAAAAAAAATAGGGAAGAAAAAAATATGGAAAAAAATATGGTTTTCAACTAAGAACAACATTTTTCTTCAACCAAAAAAGCAAGTCAAAATCATCATCAACAACGGTCAACACCAGATTTGAGGAAAAAATTTCCAAAACAAAAGTTTCTTCAATCAAAAAACCAAATCAAAATCATCATCATCAAATAAGAACAACAAATCATCATCATCGTCAACACCACCATCGTCAAAAAACCCAAATCAAAATAACCCACCATCGTCAACACCAAACCACCGTTCTCAACCAAACCTAGTACCATCCACCACCATAACCACCATCAGATTAAACAAACCCAACCATCAGCACCGAACCCAGCATCAATCAAACCCAGAACCATCCACCACCAGCTCAACCATTGATTTCGTGGAAGGGTTTTGGGTATTGTTTCGATGGTGGGGGTTCTCCAGTGGAAAGACGGCAGCCATGGTTCGGCGGTGTACACGTGCACCGGCAAATCAAGTCGGCGATGAGTTGTGACGGTTTGCAGCGAAGAACGATGATCGTGTTGGAGAGAACTCAGAGAAGAGAGAAGAGAGAGGAGAGAGGAAAGAAAAATGGGTTTTAATTTACATAGTGGTAATTTTGGAAGATTTAAGGGTAAAAATGTCTTTTTCAGACTTGTCCATGCATGGGACAAGTCTGCCCGAGGGTTTGGGGTGGGACAATTTTTTATGGTTTTTGTCTCACCTTGTCCCGTCCCGTCCCGTCCTGTCTCAAGCTTATGACGCGCCAAACATGGGACAACAAAAAGTTATCTCACGTTATCCTGTCTTATCCCTCGTACCAAACGCACCCTTAGTGGACCACAATCCTACCTAGAATAATAACTATGCATTGTGATTTGTGAGATCTACCGAAGAGTAGAATGAATGGAGTCAATTAGGTTTCACAAGAAAAATGGGAAAAATAAAATAAAATAAGTAATCTAAAATTTTGAAGCATAAAGTGACATTGTAACACATGGGACATCGCCTGAACATTAATTATTACAACCACTTAGTTGAAAACAATCCATGGACCCAAGATAAGGAATCCTTATTCAAGGCCAAAGGGGCATAGCTCAGCTGGTAGTTGGATAAGTTTAGGGCTTGAGTAAATGACTCCTAGATCAGCGGCTCGAATCCTTAAAATGTTGAAATCTTTTAAAAAAATACATGATTCCGAAATAATAAATATTATTTTTTTTAAAAAAAGAATCCTTATTCAAGTAATACAATAATCAGAAACTTATTCATGATTCATAATTTTTTTTTTTGAACAGTTAATTTATTTAAAGACGCAAGACGCCCTCAACAACTACAGAGGATGGATATTTATGATTCACATTAATTTGCTATTATCCTTATTCAAGATAAGGATACCCACAATGATGGATGGTGTAGATCAAATTAAATAAAAAATTTAAGTTAAAAAATGATGACAAAAATTAAATGCAATACTCTCCATCCATCGATTGATGGAGAAGATCTCAGTCAATGGAGATTCGGCAGCAACATGTTGGCCGGATCTTCACCCTTTTTTTTCTTTTTTTTGTTTGCTTTTTTTTAACAGATCTCCACTTTTCATGGAAATCTTATTCTTTATTGAATATTTAAATAAAATATTTTTTTAATATGAAAAAGACAAAAATACCCCCCTCTGCCCGTTAAGTTTGACTAACGATTATGAAGGAAGTCATTGTTAATTAATGAAAAACTTTTTTTTTCTAGTTGTCACATAGCATAGCAAATTAACCTCAATGAGGTTGGCTGTAATTTGCTCTTTCATTTTCATGGGGCTTGCTTGTTAGCGGAGTTTCAAGTATCCTACTGCCAGAGAATCCACCATGCACCATTGTGATCATATGTTATGTGGCACGATCGTGATGGGGGACACAAGGTGCATCTCGCTAGCAGCACCAAGATGTTCCCTTACTTCTATCGTAATTAAATCTGCAAAGTAAAATGAAATATGTTGTGCAGCAATCTATCTTGGAAACTTCTACTCCAGTTCAGAAGTTTCTTTTTCTTTTCTTGTTAATGGGATTACTTCTTCACCTAGCGAGTCTAATTTGTAGATTGTGTTTATATATATATATATATATATATATATATATATATATATATATATATATATATAATGTCACCTCAGTGCGCACTGATAAATATTTATCAGTGCGTTGCATGGGACCATTAAATTCAATTGCTTTGACCCAGTCTGTATGCACTTGTCGGTGCTTATCCATAATCTTTGGCCTACATACAATGTACTAATTTATTTTATATCAGTACGCACTGAAGAGAAAATGAATATATATATATATATATATATATATATATATATGCTAAACTTGGTTTTCTTTGTTATAGAGTATTCATGATTAGGGATGACAATGGGTCGGGTTCGGGTCGGGTCCTATCAGACCCAGACCCAGACCCATTAAAAAAATTTGGACCCAGACCCATGAAAATTTTCGGTTTCCGGTTCGGGTTCGGGTCTGGACCCGCGGGTCTTAAGCAGACTCAGACCCGCCCCGAGGACCCACGAAATTTCATGGGTCCGGGTCTGGACCCGCGGACCCATAAAACCTTTAATATACTATAAAACTCATTTTTTTTTCGTTTTTCCTTTCTATTTTTTTTTACCTATTCAATTTTTAACTAGTAAAACATGTTCAATACATAAATAATTAACTTGAACTAAAATAGGTTAGGTCACCTAAATGTATAAAACATCGGTATTTAAGTGTTTTGTATTAATCGGGTCCACGGGTCTTAAGCAGACCTAGACCCGACCCGAACCCGAATCGGGTCTGCTATTTTGGACCCAGACCCGACCGCCACCCGAATGTGAGGACCCAGACCCGATCCATACGGTTCGGGTTCGGTTCAGTACTTGCAGGTCCGGGTACAATTGCCATCCCTATTCATGATACTTGCATATGAAATGCTCCACCATACAACCTGATTTTTCCGGAAGATACATATTTCAGAATTTTCCATCTACATTGCTAAAAACATGGAGAGGCTAGAATTTTAAGTACCATTATTAAATTTTTACAAAAAACACAGAAGATTCAAGTGCCTAACATATTGTCAGTATTGATATGAACTAATATGCTTCTAAAGAGTTCGCATATTTCCACTATATATATATAAAAAAATTCTCCTCAGTGCACACTGATAAATATATATCGGTGCCTGAATGTGAACTATTAGATTCAATTGCTTTGACCCAATGTGTATTCACTTGTCGGTGCTTATCCATAATCTACGGTCCACATACAATGAACTGATGTATTTTATATCAGTATACTTTGAGGTGAAAAGTTTGCTCTATATATATTTATGATGAGAGATTTAACTATGATCTAATATTTCTATTCTATCTAGGTTGAGGACCCTTTTCGGTTTCAAGATCCACAGGACTCATGTCGATTGAATTTACAGATTTAGACATTAAGCTCTCCGTCCTCCGAGTTTGTTGATCACGAGCGATTTCCATCTCCAAACACTCTTTCAATTCTGACACCACATGACTCATTGTTGGCCTCTTGATGGGAATATCAGGAACACATACCATTGCAGTCTCTACAGCTTTCCAGATAGAATTAGTGTCAAAATTTACTCCCGAGTCTCGGATCAATGATGCTTCTTATATCCCCTCTTTCAAGAAAGGGACAAACCCATTGAACTATATGTGTGTTCTCGCGGCCTTTAATCACAGCACGCTGGCCTGTAATTAGCTCCAGAAGAACAATTCAGAAGCTATAGACATCACTTTTATCTGTCAGTCTGTTTGACGTATAATACCTGCATAAACCAAGATTGCAACTTCATTTTCTTCTAACCGAATGCAAAATTGTTGTACAGGAAATGTGGTTTTGGAAGAATTCAATTACGTACTCTGGATCAAGGTATCCCAAAGTGCCAGCAACCGAAGTTGATACATGACTATCATTTTCATTTAAGACATATTGATAACCCGAAATCCGCAATCTTGGCCTGCATTTTCTCGTCCAACAAAATGTTGGCAGTCTTCACATCTCTGTGAATTATTGGTGGCTTGCAACCACAATGCAGATACTCTAGCCCTGCACATTTGATCCCAGTAAATGTTAGCTTGGCTTGGAAGTCTTTAAATGAGAACTTTTATATCATTAATTTGTTATTCTGTTGATAGACCTTGTGCTGCATCAACTGCAATATGAAGTCTCTCTTTCCAACTCATAGCTTCTTTGCTTTTATCTGAAGGAAAAAGATACAAGAAAGTTGTTATCCTGTTTCGAAATGTTTTGTAAAACAATTTTGAAGATATTTAAGAAACTGAATCTGTATCCGGATCGTCCACGGGAAAGAAGGACCCTCTAAAAATAACACAAGAATTTTCAATTTAACATGGCCAATACCTTGTAAATACTGCTGTAAGTTTCCACCTGCCATGTACTCATAGATGATACCCAAGTTTGTGCCGTCATTGCAATATCCGATGAAGGAAACTAAATTTCTATGATGAACTCTCATCAAGAGCTGAGCCTGCATATCCAGGTGACATGTAAATATTTGTCACAATCGCCTAATTCAAAATGTATAAATGGTTGTGTGATGCGTGTTATCATGGCTGTGTTGCACATTTTTGGTAAGGAATTCACTGTCTATAACATTCTTGGAGATTGATTGTAACAAATTGAGTTCTTGTAACTGATGAAATCATGGTTGTGATATGCAAGTATTTATAATTACAGGTGCTATTGGATGAGTCTCTATGTCTATGATTGATCAAATTAATCATTTCTTTTGCATACATTTTTGAGGTTCATGTAATTATATTTTTATTTTTATTTTTTTCTAAACAGAGCATTGTACCTCGGTTCGAAATTGCTTAGTCCCGTTAGCTGTTGACAGAGTGATCATTTTGACTGCGACTTGTCTACCGTCAAACAGATTGCCATGGTAAACTGTTCCAACCCCTCCTTTTCGGAGCACTTTGTTGAAATTATCGGTCATATTCACTATCTCAACGTATGTGAACGGTCTATTGTCTGATTTCAAATCCCCTTCCTTTTCTTCTTGAGATTTTACATCCAGCTTTGCACCTATAAATTTAAAGTGCATCAAATAGTCATCACTTTGTACCAAGTGAAATTCATGAATCATGAACCATTTCTTGGACTACAAGTTAGCATCTGTACCTTTTTTTCTTCTATAGATCCAAACAGCAAGCAATGCAAGAAGAATGACTACTGGGGTAACAACAGCTGCAACCACTGGTACCACAATGCTTTCCTTCTTCTTTTTGCTTGGATCCAACAAACAAAGATCCAGATTTCCTTCGATACTGTATCTTTAGATTAGTCGTTCTTAATTTTAGGAAAATAGTTGAAGTTTGAGAATTCAGAAAAGAAATTGGTTTTGTTAAAGCTTCATAGTTTGGATAAATTGAGAACCTCAAATCGAGCGATAAATTATCTGACCGTGCCTTTAGAGCTGCAGGAATTGACCCAGAGAGTTTGTTTCCTTTCAAATTCCTGAAAAAATACATGATGAATTAGATTATCTATCTCATTTTCCCTGAAATTATGAGTGTAGAGTTGTGGTATTAAAGCGAAGTAACTTACAGAATACTCAAGTTTGAAAGCTGCGACAGAATTTCAGGTATGATCCCTGTCAAGCTGTTGTGAGATAAATCCCTTAAAGAGAAAAAAGAATGTCCAGATTACGAGAAATGTTCCACATAACTCAACTTTTCTGAGGATTAAATTTTCTTATGCTTACAGGGACTCTAATGACTTCAGATTGGATAGTGCCAGCGATATCCTGCCTGTCAGTCCTCTCGATGATAAATTCCTGCAGGCAATCCATATTAATTAGTTAAAAAAAAAATAGTTTCTGTCCTTAGGATCTTTCTCTAGTTAGGTCAATCCTAAAAGAAAATTCAGGATAGAAGTTTAATAATTTTTGTTGAACTGATTCCACAATATTATGTAACTTCTGTCCTTAAATTTTTTTTAAGACCAAGCTGACTAGAGAATTATGCTCTGCCATTTTATGATATGTAATATAGATAGGAAATACCTTGATTGCTTCATTATGTGGTTAAAGTACAATCACTTATAGGGAGATGATTTTGGGTGGATGGTAACCGCTGTAGCTGCAATTCAGGCCATCCCAAGAGTATGGTTTTGGTCCACATGGATCCCCTTGCCAGTTTTCACCCACCGAATAGCTCTTCTTGATATCCACGATCGCAGTAACTAATAGGTCGAAAGAAAATCAGAACGAAAAATGACTAATGTCTTAACTTCAATAAAAAGCAGAAAAATATCAACAAGAACATACCATCTTCTTGGTCTGTTGAATTTTCAAAGAAATCTTTAACAATATAAATTTCCATTGCATTTAGAATAGGAGGAAGTGTAGAATTCGATGTTCTGTAAAGCCTAAATCTGAGGACGTTGCTTCCTGTCACAGGCTGCGATGTGTGTTTCGTTGTTGACTCTAGGTACTTAGGAACAACAGATTCCTCCCACAGGTTACCGTTTAGTTCTATGTTGAATTCTCTACTTTGGTTCTCTTGCAGGTTTTCAAGTTCGGCGAAGTGCATATATACATCGAACTTCAGAATTGGATTTATAGTGTCAAAACCAAATTCCAATGACTCACTAACATTTATTGGCCTGACAGCAGTTCTCATGACTGCTGGTGGCAGTCTATAGTCGGATTCAACCAGGGTGTCTGTAGTGGATGAGGTATTGATTGATTTGAAACCCTGGTAAGGATACCACATTCGATCATATCTATCATCACTATACCTGAAATGAAGCAACAAACAGAAATCTGACACGGTACGATATGCTGGTAAAACAAATCTTCAAAAACTTGTTTACGGATACAAGATATTTGTCAATTATAATAATATATATTTATATTTGAAAAATATAAAATATGAAAAGATAATTCAATCAAAATGTATTCTAAACAAAATTCAATAGCAACAAGTTCTTTCCTTCTTTTTCTTCTTCCCCTTTTCACTTTCCTTCTCTTTCTTCTTCTTCCTCTTCTTTTCTTCTTTCTCTTTTTAAACCCTTGTAATTATATATATTTTTTAAAATATTCGATTTTAACCCCAATACTTTTTAAAATTATAAATTGAGCCCCATTTTTATTAAAATAATTGAAAATTTTCCCCCAAACGTATCATTGTTGTATCCAAGCCAAATTCACAAATCAAACTTGCCAAAAGTCAACAGATACGTCATTTGGCATGTCTGACATGTGTCCTCAAGTGTCCAACAAGTATCCGAGTCAGTTACCTCAAAAATATGGAGCTAAAAGTTTAAACTTCTAGACAGAGACGTAACCAGGATTAAACATTATGGTAGGTTAGAATAAATTTTTTTTAACGACAATACGAGAAAATTTTATTAATTTTAAATAAATATACACCTAGTTAAGATGACATATTAGCGAGGTTTACCCAGTAATTGTATATCTGTATATTCTAAATAAATACATTAACAAAGTTAATAAAATAAGTAAAGTAAAAACAAATTATAAATAAACATGAAATACAAATACAATCAAATACTAATTAAGTTGAATTCAACGATTTTTCAAAAAAGAAAAACACAAAAATAAGTTATTAAATTAATCCTTATTTTTTTATTACCTTATATACAAGAAACAAGAAACGCTTATATTATTATTTACTAACAAATATATAAGAAAAATAATAACTAAAAAACTAATGTTAAACAACCAAAAACAATTAGCATAAAAAACAATCCAAATAATATGGTAAGTAGTCTATTCATTAACCACATCATTCCATGATTTGTGTGGTAATTATTTGGGTTGAATTTAGATTAATTATTTGGATTGTATAGTATTACTTTAATTAAAAACCTAAAAAAAACTTAAAAAGCATGCATATTAATTTCAATCAAAACAACAAGAAATTCATTAAACAATATTGCTATTTTGTAAATTTAAAATTAGATTAACTGATAATTAGATTATTCCTTAAATTTTATAAATTAAAAATTATAGTAATCCTAAAATCTTAATATAAAATAAAATGTTTATATTCAAAATATTCAAAAGAACATAACTTATTGGAAGATCAATTGTTGGTGTTAATAAAGAAATTTGACCAAATTTAAGTAAATATGAAAAAGGGTGAGAGAAAATAATTGTTAAAGAAAAATAAAATAAAATAGGTCACACCACCTCGTGATTCGTTAAGAAAGTATGTAAAAACACAACATATAGCACTCCTAATCCTACTACTACTGCACATCTTCCTTTTATTTACAGTAAATATAGGGTTATTATCAGTTGGGTCCTTATCTTTTTCTGAATGATCAATATTTTAAACGAGTTTGTTTTTTTAGCAATACTTTCCCTGACTTTTGAAAAGTATATCAAATAGGTTCATCCGTTAGTCAACTATCGGTCAATCTTAACATTTGTAGGGGTATTTTTGTCTTTGAACCAAGAACATGCCATGTGTCACAAAACAGATATAAAAAAAATCAATAATATATATATATATATATATATATATATATATTGAAGGAAATAGTTTATATATCAACAAAATAAATAAATATTTTTTTTAATATTTATATAAATTATCAAAATCCACACCGGCAATCCAAACCATCACCTCCACCAAATCAACACCACCACCATCTTCAAACCCACACCACCACCAATCCGTCACCACCTCGAATCTGTCACCGCCAATCCGCCACCAAATCGACAACCAAATCACCTCCACCAAGTCAACACCACCACCATCTTCAAACCCACACCACCGCCAATCCGCCACCACCTCGAATCCGTCACCGCCAATCCGCCACCAAATCGACAACCAAATCACCTCCACCAAATCAACACCACCACCATCTTCAAACCCACACCACCGCTAATCCGCCACCACCTCGAATCCGTCACTGCCAATCCGCCACCAAATCGACAACCAAATCACCTCCACCAAATCAACACCACCACCATCTTCAAACCCACACCACCGCCAATCCGCCACCACCTCCAATCCGCCACCGCCAATCCACCAAATCGACAACCAAATCCACCAAATCGACAACCAAATCCACCAAATCCACACCTCCAAATCGACAACTCCAAATCCCACTGCCGATCCCCTTCTCTTTCTCAAGCCCTCTTCATCACATCACCATCTAATTGAAAATCAAAGAAACAAACGATCCCTCATCCTCCTCCTCCGGGTTTGATCTCACAGAACTCTGATCCCTCCTCCTGCTTCTGGTTCGTTCTCAAGCTCCAGGAAATAGAATTTTTTATTGGTTTTTTATTTTTATTCATTAACAAAGATTGATTTTTTTTATTTTTTTTTTAAATAATTGTATTTATGTTTCAAATACAATCAAAGAAAACACCTAATTGGGTATGGGTTTTTTTATTTATGATGGGTGGTGGTTGAAGCTTAGGTTTGATTTGTGTTTGGATTGTTGGATGAGATTTGTGGTTGTGTTTTTTGAATTGATTTGTGGTAATTTGTGGTCAAAGAAATCACTTGGGTCTCCGGTGTGGATTTAGAGTTGTCGATTTCAGTTTACCTTTGAAGAGATTCCTGCTTGATAGTGATGAATATCACAGGAGCTGCTCCTGATGATGATGATGATGATGATAATGGGTTTTGTTAATTTAATTTTAATTAATTTTTTATTTAATTCTTAATTTTTTATTTAATTTAATACTATTTAAATAATATTTATTTGTCTTTTTATAAACTATTTAATTAAAGTTAAAGGGTAAAATAGTCAATTTATCTATTCTGTGATGTTTGACCGTTTAAAAAAATATCAATAGGACCTATTTGATATACTTTTCAAAAGTCAGAGAAAGTATTTCTAAAAAAGCAAACTCGTTTAAAATACTGATCATTTAGAAAAAGATAGGGACCCAACTGATAATAACCTGTAAATATATTCATTATTAATTTTTTTTATTCATTAGTAAAAAAAATTTAACTTTCCAATTTTTTTAAGAAAGGCTAAGGTGGGCTTGAGCCCACCCTAGCCCCAATGACGGTATGTCCCTGCTTCTGGGAAGAACCGAACAATAGTATTTAAGCACTCTAACCATACACCCCCACGTCACTAGAAACAAATGCATATGAGGGAACTTAAACCCATGACTCAAAAGACAACTAACCAAGGCTTTATAGCATGTTAGTAACTATCAAACCTAAAAACTTATAGAAAAAGAGTTTCAACAATAGTAATTAAACACTCTAATAATATACGGTACATATCCAAATTATCTAATCAATGTTGTGAAGTGATGATGATTTACCTGATTATCTGATCGGTTGTCAAACCAAAATCCAAGCGGCTGTAAAGAACCAATGCTCCAGAGGCTCCAGAAGCAGATTTAGGCGTGTAGATGTTGTTATGGAAATGTCTTAGCTCTAATGTTGATATAAAAGGAGTCCCTTTACCAGTATTCAGGAGACAGACGTAGATTTCATCGGTTAACGGAGTATGTATGATCTCCTTAATCACAACATGAGAAGCATTGTCAAACTTCACAGTGTCCCATTTATTTACTCCAACATACATATCAAACTCAGGCAAGCTGTCCTGGCCATCAAAGTCTCCATACATGAACAAAGCTCGTATAAAGTAGACTGTGTCTTTGCCTTCGTTAGGATTCATTGTATAACAGTTTCTGTTTCCTTCAGGAAAACTTCTGACACTTTCAAGTGATCTCTGACGAAGAGTTTCAGACATGAACTTGGGAGATATGTTCCTATTCACTCCAGTGTCGATATATCCTTTGTCCAAAATGTATTTCAACTCTGTTCTGTCATCGGTATAGCTGGAACCTACCGGTGTCCCACAATCGATGCTTATGGCAGCTATAATAATTCATACAGGCCAGCAAAAGTATTAATTCAATTCCATAATAGTTCATACAGGCTAGCAAAAGTATTAATTCATCCGAATTGTACAAGCGGAAATGTCGAAGAGATATCAGATCATGTACTTACCTTCTATGTCGTCTAGTTTCCTCCTGGAATGCTGGTCAGAAGCCGAAAATACAGCAGATTGATCTCCACAATATGCACTAATTTTCCAGAATGATATTACAAACATAAACCATGCCACAGAACCCCAAGCTCCTGTACTTTTTACACCCATTTCTTTCTTTCACGGAATGATTATCGTATATTGTCAGAACCTGTACTAGTGCGTGAGGAAAGGATGCGTTTGTGCGAAACTCATGACTAATATCAAAATTGTAGTTGTGATTGATGTTTATGTAAAGGATAAATCGAGCGATATCTATTCAGAGCGTCAAAGTTTTACATGTGGGATTTGATTTTCAATGAATACAAAATTTTATATATGAGCCAACCTATAGCTACTGACTTATTAATTTTAAACAAAACAAAATATTAATTGCCATGGACATCGGTGAATCGAGCTGCTTCACAAGGCAATAGCATTGGAGAGAACACCATGGCAAAGATGAGGAGAGAAACCAGGACAGACCTTGCAGAGTTTCTTGCTGCCATAGCTTTAATTGAGGCTGCAAATTAAAAACAAATCTGTAACTTATATCAGTTATGTGTATATATGATTAGATTATCATTGCATATGAAGCTTATTTATACATATGTACTAGTTGATTATATTCCACTGTTTTGAATTAAAAATAAAAATATTGATTTCTCACCAATAACCTCATGTTTTTCAAAGTCATCTAGACTTCTACCATGAAGTTACGCACTGCATAAAGTGTTTGAATTGATTCCACCATTTTGTATTTCTTCTTTTTGTAAAATTTGGTTCACACTAATTTATTTAGGCGTGTTTTTTACTTTTTAGTTTTGATGAAATCAATTTTTTGGAAAGGAATTTGGATGTTTTTATACACACCAACAATACTTCATAATCGAAGTTACATAACATCGTGGAATCAGTTCCACAACATTATAAATTATACATTTAGTTATATAATATATTGGAATTGATTTAATAAGATTCCATAACGTTACGTAACTTTGATTCTGAAAAAAAATTATGATCCACCTGAATAAAGAATTACTAACTTGATAATTGCACGTGTTTTTGTTAATTTTTTTTTAGAAATTAAGTATTCTCGAGTGTTTATACAAACAATAATGCTACACATCTCACCTATAATCCCATCATTTTCATCCCAACACATGTGGTATCTGAGGTGTCTTTTGGTGTGTAGACACACATTAATTGGTATTTATCTCTCTTACCCATATATTCACTCACCAATTAATGTGTGTCCACTCACCTAGTGACACCCCAGCTGTCACATGTGTTGGGATAGAAATATTGAGATTGTAGTTTGAATGTTTAGAATTATTGTTATACAAAACGTACAATTTTTCCCCAAAATTAAAATGTCCGAAAGTTTTCTCTTATTATAATCAAAGTAGTTAGGTAGAAACTTGATTAGTACTTAAAATATATATATATATATATATCTTGACTATAGACTTAAATTCATAAAGTATTAATGGTGACCGACTTGGAAGAGAAGACTTTTGCTTACCCCTATGATGGGGGGTGAGCATTACCTCCCTCCCCAATACATGAAATGTGTCCAAGGAGGGGGTATTTTTATCTAAAAACTCTCATGTGTTTGGACAAAATTACCCTCTTTCTAGACACATGTCATGTATTGGGGAGGGGGTAATACTCACCCCCTCTTCATGGAGGTGAGCAAAAATGGATTCGACTTGGAATTATGAGAGCTGACTTATACGGTTACACTTGACAAGCAATCTTATTCATGTTCTAGGAAGTCACTTGGAATCTGTCACTAATTTTTCTAATTAATTAACGACATTGTATTGTGATATGGATGACATGTCATTTATTTATCTGACCAGACAAGTTTGGCTATTAAAATTGAATTTGGATCATCTACTGATCTGATTTTTTTCTTAACCTCACATAATCTCATGACACATAAGTATTGCAATGAATGAGCTGTTAAGATGTGATTGGTTTTCACAATCACTTTATCGATCAACAACCAATCACATACTTTAAAAAAATCGGGAAAAAAAATCAGATCAACAGAGGATCCAAATCCATTAAAATTATGGATTCGAATTGTGTCAAATATATTTATATTTATGATGAAAAATATATATATATATATTCTTTAATGTTATGGAAGAAAAACTTAAAAGTTGTTCAATACCTTCTTGTTTTCATCTTGTCAAATATGCGATTATTTTTGCTCCTTAGATAGTTTATAATAAGATAAATTTGAAATAAAATATGGGGTAAAAAAGGTTGAATAAACTTCATTTGCCACGTCTCCAGGGATATAGCTCAGCTGGTAGATGGACGAGCGTGAGATTTGGATAAATGACTCTTAACTCTGTTGGATATGGCTTGAATTTCCAATGGTTACCAAACGAGATTCACCAATGCGAAGACTTCCTGGAGACGTGAGACACGTTTGGAAGTATGAGATCGAGATTGAGGGAGGCTTGAAGACCGAAGAAGAACTGAAGAAACGAATTCTGAAGAGAACCGCTACATGGACCGCGCTGCGGACACATGCATAGGGAGCGGTACAGACAGCGGTACATTCCAGTGAGTAGAGCGCGGTGCAGACCGCGGCGGAGGCAAAGACACCAACCGCGGTATTCTGAGCGGTGGACATCAGTAGCTTTCCGCGGTCCAGGTCGCGGGTGGCCAACCGCGACCCAGACCGCGGTAATGACGGATTTTACCCAGATCAGGAATGTTGGCGATAAAAGGAAAGGTTTTCTTCTGGAAGTTCTTATGTTTATTGGAATAGGAAAGTCTTATGCTTATAGAATAAGGATTTCGCCTTTACAAGATAACTTGTCATAAATAGGAAATATTATTTATGTGAAACAAGGAAATCTTGTATGTATAGGAAAAGGATTTCCTTGTTAATTTAAACTCCCTGTAATTCATATAAATATACCATAATAGCTAGGCTATTGGGTGTGGAGCAAATTAGCAATTATTTAGAGAGATCTCAAAGAGAGCATTGGGTGTAATTGAGTTTGGGGTTAGAGAGAGAAAAATCCTGAGAGTGAAGTTGTAACAATTTTCTTCATAGTGGATTGATTTCTTGTCGTCCTGACGGCCGTGGTTTTTTTTCCCGATTTGGGTTTCCACGTAAAAACTCTTGTGTTGTGTGTTTGGATTTATTTTCTTCTTCATCTTAATTCTTTTGCTATTGTTTGTTTGTGTTCTATCCGGCAACGCTTCCTCGTAGTGACGTTTGTGCGCTAACAACTGGTATCAGAGCCCCGGTTGCTTGATAGTGTTTAACAAACTAGATATGGCAAAGTTGATGAGATTCGAAGTTGAGAAGTTCGATGGAAAGATCAACTTTGGCTTGTGGCAAGTTCAAGTCAAAGATACGTTAATTCAATTGGGCTTACACAAGGCGTTGAAGGGCAAGCCAACCTCTACGAACCCTGAAGGCTCTAGAGATCTTAGTAAAGAAACGGCTGGTACTAGTTCTGGAAAACCTGTGATGAGCGATGATGATTGGGAGGATTTGGACGAGAGGGCTGCAAGTGCGATACGATTGAGTCTAGCCAAGAATGTTCTTGCAAATATTCATGGAACATATTCAGCGAAAGAACTTTGGGAGAGGCTTGAAGAATTGTATCAATCAAAGACCGTCTGCAACCGATTCTACCTGAAGGAGCAGTTTCACATGCTGCAGATGTCTGAAGGTACGAAAGTTTCTGATCATCTAGGAGTGCTCAATGGGATAGTTTCCGAATTAGAGTCAATTGGAGTAAAGATTGATGAAGAAGACAAAGGATTAAGACTAATCTGGTCCCTTCCACCATCCTATGCTCACATGAAGCCAATCTTGATGCATGGGAGTTCAACCATATGTTTTGGAGATGTAGCGAACAAACTAATCTCTGAGGAACGAAGGCTAAAGAGTGAAGGTAAAACTTCTGATAACTCTGCTCTTCTAGTTGACAGGAAGAAGGGAGACTCCAAAAGAAAAGTCACTTGTTGGGGATGTGGACAGTCTGGACACATAAGGAAAGATTGTAAAAATAAGAAGGCAAGTGCGGCTAAAGGCTCCAAAGAGGGGGATCCGGCAATCACCTCTCTTGAGTATGACGACTACAGCGATGCCCTCTAAAGGGGCATAAACATCCTCATGGCATGACCGCTAGTTGCCATAAAAGAGGATGTATTGCTGATAGCGGGTCCACAATTGCACACGGACATTGGTTAGGAGGTGATGCAAGGTGTGTGGTCGACAAGGTTGTCGATGGCTGAACGAACTCCCTGGAAACCTAACGTGAGGAGTTGCACCACAATTTCAGCAAGGTAAATTTCGACATGTGCCGGTGAAATCTTGGGATGGGTGTTCCTAAGTGGTTATACCTAGTGGTGGGTATGTTGATTCTCGGTGTTGAGAGTCGTAGCTATGGACGAAGTTTTTTGGGAATTCTCGCAATAAGGGAGGATTGTTGGATATGGCTTGAATTTCCAATGGTTACCAAACGAGATTCACCAATGCGAAGAATTCCTGGAGATGTGAGACATGTTTGGAAGTATGAGATCGAGATTGAGGGAGGCTTGAAGACCGAAGAAGAACTGAAGAAACGAATTCTGAAGAAAACCGCTACATGGACCGCGCTGCGGACACATACATAGGGAGCGGTACAGACAGCGGTACATTCCAGTGAGTAGAGCGCGGTGCAGACCGCGGCGGAGGCAAAGACACCAACCGCGGTATTCTGAGCGGTGGACATCAGTAGCTTTCCGCGGTCCAGGTCGCGGGTGGCCAACCGCGACCCAGACCGCGGTAATGACGGATTTTGCCCAGATCAGGAATGTTGGCGATAAAAGGAAAGGTTTTCTTCTGGAAGTTCTTATGTTTATTGGAATAGGAAAGTCTTATGCTTATAGAATAAGGATTTCGCCTTTACAAGATAACTTGTCATAAATAGGAAATATTATTTATGTGAAACAAGGAAATCTTGTATGTATAGGAAAAGGATTTCCTTGTTAATTTAAACTCCCTGTAATTCATATAAATATACCATAATAGCTAGGCTATTGGGTGTGGAGCAAATTAGCAATTATTTAGAGAGATCTCAAAGAGAGCATTGGGTGTAATTGAGTTTGGGGTTAGAGAGAGAAAAATCCTGAGAGTGAAGTTGTAACAATTTTCTTCATAGTGGATTGATTTCTTGTCGTCCTGACGGCCGTGGTTTTTTTTTCCCGATTTGGGTTTCCACGTAAAAACTCTTGTGTTGTGTGTTTGGATTTATTTTCTTCTTCATCTTAATTCTTTTGCTATTGTTTGTTTGTGTTCTATCCGGCAACGCTTCCGCGTAGTGACGTTTGTGCGCTAACAAACTCAGCGACTAAAATCCTACCAATAGTAAAATGATTTAAAGAAAAATATTTGGTCTAATTAGGTGGATAAATAGATACCGTAGAAGAAAAAAAATTTCATTTGCCACTATATCACATGAGTGATTGTTATAATTTCGTAGTTTAACCAGTAATTTGTTTGCCCTCACCTACAGATCCAACATTAACATAGAGCATCATAGATATTACACTTGATTAAGAAATAATGTTAACACCGGCCGCTCAGTCATTAATTTTCTCAAATTACACCTTTTCCTGGGTTTGGATTTCTTTAAGGGTGTCAACTTAGTTGAGATGTCTTAAGTTTTCTTTGATGTTTTTCCCCTTTTGTTGGATTTTGCTCAAATTTTTTTTTTAAATAAACAACTAAAAATCTAAAATTTGATATACCATCCAATGTGATTTAGTGGTTAATGACACATTGTCTCACAATAGGTGATATATCAAAATAAATAAAAAAAGTCTAAAATTATTAATAACCTTTGTTAGCTTCTTGATGTAGTTAGTAACATAAAGAGTGACAATACACCTACTAAAATTGTATGAAATCTCAAATTAGTATTTATTATTGTGGAATGTTGTAGAATGTTATGGATTCTTCACCACAAATACCATTTGCATTGGTGTCACCACGTGGAGAAATGTTAGGTTTTGCTCGTATTCTCAAGTGAACCCAATGTGAACCAAACGAGACTCAACTGATATTGGAACTTCCTGGAGACGTAGGATACGTTTGGAAGTTAGAGTTGGTGTTTGAGGGAGCTTGAAGACCGAATAAGAACTGAAGAAACGGATTTTGGAAGAAACCGCGACTTGGACCGCGATGCGGACAAGCGCATGGATCGTGGCACAGGGAGCGGTCAATTCCAGTATGTATAGTTCGGTGTAGACCGCGGCGGAGGCAAAGGCACCAACCACGGTATTCTGAGCGGTGGACTTCAGTGGCTTTTCCGCGGTGTAGGGAGCGGGGTGCACACCGCGAGCTAGACCGCGGTAATAGTGGATTTTGCCTAAATCAGGAATGTTGCGCTAAAAAAGAAAAGTTTTCTTCTAGAAAGTTCTTGTGCTTATTGGAAAAGGAAAAAGAGTTTGTCTTCATGAAGAATAGGAAAGTCTTATGCTTGAAGGAAAAGATTTCTACTTACAAGAAGACTTGTCATAAATAGGAAATAGTATTTATGTGGAACAAGCAATTCTTGTATGTTTAGGAGTAGGATTTCCTTTTATCTTAAACTCCCTATAGCTAGTATAAATAGACCTTGTAATTAGGTTATTTGGTGTGGAGTCAAATGAAACACCATGTAACATCAGAGAGTGGTGAGATCCGGGAGAGAGACCCAAGGGAATATCCGGGGAGGGATCCAAGGGAATATCAGTGGATCAAGTTAGAGATCCGTGGGTGATATTCAGGGGAGACCTAGGGGATATTGGGGGGTTCTTGGTGAGGATCTTGTGAGCGTCGTTTGGGTTTGAGGTGTGAGAGAGAATCCTGAAGTATATGATTGTAACAATTTATCATATAGTGGAACTTTCTCTGTCGTCCTGACGGCCCGTGGTTTTTTACCCGATTTGGGTTTTCCACGTATATCTTGTGTTGTGATTGGTTTATTTTCTCTTATCTTATTTTTTCTGCTATTGACGTTATTAATTGCTATGAGTTATGAGCGTATATTAGGCATGACGTTTCCGCGATCATCGGTTCAAATCCCTAACAAGAAAAACCAAATCCCCACTTTAACTCTTAATCTTATCTTTTGTGAATAGTGGCAATATTGTTGGCCTTTTCTTATTGTTTGCTAAAGTCTATAAATAGTTTCTTTGTTTTAATCTTGTTGATAATCCAACAAGTAACTCCACTTTGTATATTTTACTAAAAGGCAACGAAAAAACATTTAGAGAAGCTCTTCTCCTTTCATTTTATCTCATATTATTATTTCATCTATATTTCATCTGTTCTTCAATTTAATTATAGCATTTATTTATTTATTTCAAAATTTCAACATTAACATTACATAAAACTATTAAAATGATTAATAAATTGTAATACAATTTTTAATATTTTAAACATGTATAATTTGGGGAATGGTATAATGACTAAGGATAGATGGCTGTGAATATGTTAATTCCCATAAAATATCAAATTCTTCACCACCTCTCAATATAGTTTGGTGGAAAAGAATGTTAATTCACTCTGACAATATAATCGATCTCATGTTTGAGTTGCTGTAATTGTATAAAAAAAATATTCATATTCTTGAACATATATCATATTTGTGTTGATTTCCAATCTTAACCATGTATATCATAGAATAATAAACAAGCAATATTATTCGTTTGACATATCAGGATACCTCTTCAACAATATTACAAACGCTTCGATATGTGATCCGGCTTATATGAAAAAAAAAAACCACACACAAAGATTCAAGATGATAAATCAATCCATATTAAAAAAAGTAAAACGTTATGAAATACAAGATATATTTAAGTCTTCTATGATGCTTTTCTCTTCTCTTTATTGATACAATTCATAAAATATATATATATATATATATATATATATATATATATATTGTACTAGTTTATTATTGTACATTTAAATGCTATTTCGGCTATGGACATAAATCACTGAAGACCCATTTTTTGGACTGACGATCAGCAAAAAATACGATTAAAAAAAATTCAGATACACGACTATATATATATATATATATATATATATATAAATCACTTATGGAGGATCATCTTTGGTCTAAGAATATTCAGCAACCGCACTTGCAACATTGACCTGGTGGTGCAGGTTCGCAGCACACGCAATGCAGGCAATAGAGTGTTGGTGGTTTCTTCATTCGCATTACTCCATTGATGCCTGCAAAGAACAAATTATAAATCAACATGAACAGATTGTTATCAAGTTGGCTCAATGCCACCATTATCTTCTAGCGGTTTTTACTGACATCTTGCCACCATCATCATTTAGCAGCCACTTGGTAATGTGCAGCAGTATTTGTTGACAAATGGGGAAGCCATTTTTGTTGACAATTGAGGCTTGATTGTCTTAGATATTTCTTCTATAAAAGAAACCTTCAGCAAGAAGAGAAAATAAGGCAGAGTTAGGCAAGGCAAGAAGCAATTCGTATTTGAGCTTCCAGAGAGAGTTCTTGAGAGTTTTAAAGAAAAAAACTCTGTTTTTGTAATTCTGAAATATATTAGTTTGCTGCCACCCGTGGACGTAGGCAATTGCCGAACCACGTAAATATTTGTGTCTTTATATTGTATGCATTTTTTCTGTTTAACTTCTGGCCATTTCCGCAACAAATTGGTATCAGAGCTTTGGTTTTTGGTAAAATCCAAAAATTTCAAAGTACTTGAATCGCTGTTCGGAGGGTACCGTTGTGTTCCTCTCAAAAATACGATTCCAACGCCGGTGACTGCATCTCAAACGGAGCTCAAACGAACTCTCTAGCTTCGGTCAAAAATCGGTCACCTCTATAAAAATTTCTAGAAATTTTCTGAAGATTTTTTTTCAAGGAAGAAGACGATACTGTAGCGCCACGTCATCACTCAGTCATCCGCCACATTAGCTCCCAGTCATCCGCCACATCAGGAACAATCATCGACACGTCAGCAGTGATTCATTACCACGTCAGCGACATGACATCAAAAAGCTACGTCACAAGTTAGGGAATATTCTGTTACCATCAAAGAATATTCCGTTATCCATAGAATATTCCGTTAGCCTAATAGAATATTCCTGAGTCAACTCGGTCCAGAAGTGTTTTTTGCTTAACTCAGTGTACTGTTCACCCGTTTTCGACCGTGTCAAACCTATTTCCAACAATTTCGACTGTTCCGGACGCAACCGTGCCATCAATTTCAGCTAATTATGCTTGTAAGTACTAGTTTTACTTAGTCAAGCTTTATTAACTCTATTTTCGGGCACGATGGAAGATCCAAAAGCTGGAGAAATCTTGGAACAGTCAACTGAACCTCAGACATCGGCATCAACCAGCAGTTCTTGGCAAAGAAGCTCGATATCAAATGTGAAGTTTGATATTGAGAAGTTTGACGGCACCAACAACTTCGGCATGTGGCAATGCGAAGTTCTGGATCTGTTATTCTGAGAAGGATCCGATATTGCCTTGAGTTCCAAACCCGAGAATATTTCCGATAAAGATTGGAAGTATGTAAATCGTCAAGCCTGCGGCACAATTCAGTTGTGTTTAGCTAAGGACCAGAAGTACTTTGTCATGAAGGAGACTATGGCATCAAGTCTCCGGAAAAAAAGTTGGAGGACAAGTACATGACAAAAAGCATAAAGAACCGACTCTACCTGAAGAAGAAGCTTTTTCATTTCCAGTACAAGAAAGGTATTTCTATGATTGATAATTTGGATTATTACAATAAAATTCTCGCCGATTTACAAAATTTAGATGTTGAAATTAGCGACGAAGATAAGGCACTACTGTTGTTAAATTCTCTTCCTGAAACATATGAACACTTAACCACAACTCTGTTATATGGTAAGGATGAGGTTAAATTCATAAACGTTTCTAATGCTCTGGTGAATAATGAGTATCAGAAGAAAGATCGGCTTTATCACAGAGAATCAACATCAGAAGCGCTAACTGTTGCCCGAGGCAAGGCAAACAACAGAAGATCTGGAGTATCTAGTGAGCGTGGTAAATCTCGCTCGAAATCAAGAGGAGCATCCCGCTCAAAGACAAGTGGAGAATCATCGTATAGACGTCCTGCGAAGGACGAGTGTGCCTATTGTCACCAGTAAGGGCACTGGAAGAAAGATTCTCCAAATAAAGACAAATCTAATGTGAATATTACAGATAAAGCTGATGATAGGGAGGATTCAGCTTTTACAGTTTCATCATCAGACAACCATTCTGATAGATGGATTATGGATTCCGATTGTTCCTATCATATGTGTCCCAACAGGCAGTGGTTCTCAAGCTTCCAGGAGCTTGACGGAGGAGTTGTGCTTATGGGCAACGACAACACCTGCCAGACGAAAGGGATAGGAACTATCCGATTGAAGATGCACGATGGTACAATCAGACGACTAACAAACGTCAGATATGTTCCTGATCTGAAGAAGAACGTCATTTCAGTAGGGGTCTTAGACTCTAGCAGTTACAAGGTGACCTTGGAAGATGGAGTCATGAAGGTTGTACAAGGTGCATTCTTGGCAATGAAAGGTACTCGACAAAGAAATCTATATTTTCTGGACGGGTACACAGTCATAGGGAGAGCAACCGTCTCCAGCAGTTCCGACGATGAGTCATCTAATATTTCCCGACTCTAGCATATGGGTTTAAGGCATGTCGGTGAGAAGGCTTTGCAAGGTTTGGTGAAGCAAGGTCTCCTGAAAGGTGCAAAGACAGGTAAACTTGATTTCTGCGAGCATTGTGTCATGGGCAAGCAGACAAGAGTGAAGTTCAGCACCGTCATTCATCGTACAAAAGCAACACTGGATTACGTTCACACTGATGTTTGGAGGCCTTCCAAAAATGCTTCATTGGGAGGTAAACATTATTTTGTGACGTTTATTGATGATTTCTCCAGGTATGTTTGGGTATACACCATGAAGCATAAAGATGAAGTTCTGGATATCTTTCTTCAATTGAAGAAGATGATTGAAACCCAGACAGGCAGAAAGATTAAAAGACTCAGATTAGACAATGGCGGGGAATACAAATCAGATCCTTTCATGAAATTTTATCAGGATGAAGGGATAATCAGACACTTTACAGTTCCCGGCACGCCACAGCAGAACGGTGTAGCAGAACGAATGAACCGTACTTTGGTGGAGAAAGTTCGATGTATGCTTTCTCAATCCGGCCTGAGCAATACATTCTGGGCAGAGGCTTTGGTGTATGCATCTCATATAGTCAATCGACTACCTGCTACCGCACTTGATGGGAAAACTCCTAAGGAGGTATGGTTTGGACAACCTGTTTCGGATTATGATCGATTGCATATATTCGGATATCCAGCATACTTTCACGTTATAGAATCCAAACTAGATCCTAGGGCCAAGAAAGTTGTTTTTTTGGGCTCTAGTGAAGGACTTAAGGGATTCAGACTATAGAATTTTGAGTCAAAGAAGATCATCTTAAGCCGAGATGTTACCTTTGATGAATTTGCAATGCAGAAACAAATACCTCCAGATACAGAGAATGAGAATCCAAATTCTCTACGACAGATGGAGTTTGAGACTCCTAAAAAGTCAGAAAAGGCTTCTCCTACAGTCAACCGTCCTGATGATGATTTTGATAGTCCATACGAGATATCAATTAAGGTGGAGGCTTCAGAACCATTATCTGAGATCAGACAACAACCAGAGTCCATTGCCACCAGCAGACCGAAGAGAGACATTCGGATTCCCGCCCGTTACACAGACATGGTAGTATATGCTCTTCCACTAACTAACGATGATGTTCCGTACACATACAGAGAAGCTGTGCTCAGTACAAAAAATGTCAGGTGGAAGAAGGCGATGGATGAGGAGATGTAATCACTTCACCAGAATGAAATTTGGAAGTTGACGCCACTTCCAAAGGGAAAAAGAGCTATATGGTGCAAATAAGTCTATGCCAAGAAGGAAGGTGCTTTTGGCGAAGACAGGATCAGATACAAAGCCAGATTGGTAGCAAAGGGTTACGCACAGAAGGAAGGAATAGACTACAATGAGGTATTCTTACATGTTGTCAAGCATTCGTCTATTCGGATCCTATTGGCTTTGGTTGCACAATTTGATCTCGAGTTAGTTCAACTCGACATGAAGACTGCATTCCTCCATGGTACTTTGACCGAGGAAATCTATATGTCTCAGCCAGAAGGGTTCAAAGTTCCAGGACGTGAGAATTTGGCTTGGAAGTTGAGCAAGTCTCTATATGGTTTGAAGCAATCACCGAAACAGTGGTACAAACGGTTTGATAGCTTCATGATGACTCAGAAGTACACACGCAGTCATTTTGATCACTGTGTATACTTTCACAAACTCCAAGATGATACATTTATCTATTTGCTCTTATATGTGGATGATATGCTGATAGTATCTAAGAGCACGGTAGAGATCGACAGGCTGAAGGCTCAATTGAGCTCAGAGTTCGACATGAAGGATCTTGGAAAGGCAAAGAAGATATTTGGTATGGAGATCAAAAGAGACCGAGCAAAAGGGACCATCTGTTTGACCCAGACTCAGTATTTGAAAACTGTACTTCAGAGGTTTGGCATTGATAGCAAGACTAAACCTGTAAGTACACCGTTAGCTTCACATTTCAAACTGAGTGCACTGATGTCACCAACTACTGATGATGCAAAAAGGCAAATGGATCATGTTCCATTTGCAAATTTTGTTGGTGCCTTGATGTATGCAATGGTGTGTACGAGACCCGACATTTCACACGCCGTAAGTATGGTGAGCCGTTACATGCACAATCCTGGTAAAGGCCAGTGGCAAGCAGTGAAATTGATTCTATGGTACATTCAAGGTACTGTAGATGTTGGTTTGAAGTTCGAGAGAGATCAGACAATTGACAAACATATCATAGGATACGTTGATTCTGATTATGCTGGTGATATTGACAAACGCCGATCTACTACTGGTTATATGTTCACTATGGCAGGAGGACCAATAACTTGGAGATCAATTTTACAGTTAATAGTGGCTTTTTCTACTACTGAGGCAGAGTATATGGCTGTAACAGAAGCTTTCAAAGAAGCCATTTGGTTTCGTGGTTTGATCAGGGACTTGGGTATTGTTCAAGAAAATGTGGAGATTTTCTGCGACAGCCATAGTGCCATTTGTTTGGCAAAGAACCAGGTCCATCATAGCCGCACCAAGCATATAGACGTCTGTTACCACTTTATTCGGGAAATAGTAAATGAAGGGAATATTTTACTCCAGAAGTTCGGTACTGCAGACAATCCTGCAGATATGTTAACAAATGTGGTAACTGGGATCAAGTTCCAACATTGTTTGGGCTTGATCAATATCTCTCAAGCTCGTAGCGCCTAAGGGCGAAATGGAGGTAGCATTGATTGGTGGATTCTCGCCAAGGTGGAGAATGTTGTCAAGTTGGCTCAATGCCACCATTATCTTCCAGCAGCTATTACTGACTTCTTGCCACCATCATCATTCAGCAGCCATTTGGTAATGTGCAACAGTATTTGTTGACAAATGGGGAAGCCATTTTTGTTGACAATTGAGGCTTGATTGTCTTAGATATTTCTTCTATAAAAGAAACCTTCAGTAAGAAGAAAAAATAAGGCAGAGTTAGGCAAGGCAAGAAGCAGTTCGTATTTGAGCTTCCAGAGAGAGTTCTTGAGAGTTTTATAAAAAAAAATTATTTTTTGTAATTCTGAAATATATTAGTTTGCTGCCTCCCGTGGACGTAGGCAATTGCCGAACCACGTAAATATCTATGTCCTTATGTTGTGTGTATTTTTCTATTTAATTTCTGGCCATTTCCACAACACAGATCACTCAAACAATCATTATTGTTAAAACATAGAGATGTCAAATAAACAGGACAAATCAAATTATATATTTATTGTGTTCAATCTGCATTTATCGAATCATAACTACACTATATAGATTCTAAATTATATATATACGAAAGCTATATAATATGAATCCAGATTAATATATCTCAAAAGTTATTTATAATTGGCGGTCTAGACTAGACTTGAACACAAATTGATCAAATTAAATTATACGAAAAAGCCGAAATATGGAAACCTGACCCGATTTTAAACAACAAATAAAGTTTTGTGTATGAGATTACCATGAACAGGGGTAAATAGAACTGCTTGGCAAGGCAGAATTGGAGAGAACACCATGGCAAAGATGAGGAGAGTCACCAGCATAGACCTGGTAGAGTTGCTTGCTGCCATAGCTTTGAAGAAAAAATTGTAATTACTGATTTTTGTAGATATATAGTTTAATTATGTTTAGATTATCATTGCATGTATGATGTATATTTATAGCTAATAGTTGGTGCAGTACTATTTGAATTAAAAGATTGATTTCCCGCTTGTATTTAATTAGATAAAAGTCGGTCTTCGTTGTGACTTACAAGCTTATGCAACATCCCGTGTTTTTATTTCTCATTTAGACGTTTACAATGAAGTTTCTTTTTCTTGAAATGTTTGAAGAGAGACCTCCTCCATGTTCAAAGTCTTCCTTGAAATGTTGAATTATACAACTTGTTTGGGAGAGGTTTTTGTGTTTTATTTATATATTTTACTATGACAAAATAAGGTTTTCGAAAAGATAGGATATACCACTGGATCAACATAATCTGCTATATTTGAAAGTGTTTTTAATACCGTCTGAAAGTATACTCTTAGCTTGGAAAACTAATAATAATTAGATCATATTTACCGAGAGGAAAAATGAACTTAATTCCTAATTTATTGTTATAATATTTACTAAAATTATTAGAATCAAGTTACGTGTACGCGGCACAAATCAGAATTACATTTCCATCAACAAACGTGCTCTTATAGAGAAACACTTATGGAGAAACACTGTATAGATATGAAAGTGTTCTCGAATTTCAAAGTGTTTTACCAAATTGATGTTTTGGGAATTTCCGGAATTTCTTCCTTGTTACAATCAAATTTCGGGTTGGAAAGTTGACTTGGACTAAAACCAGCTCTCTTGTTCATTTTCTAGGAAACCACTTTGAATCAATCCACAAATTTCCTGTTAAACGACGTGTATTACACAGCAGAATGGTGTAGATTATAAGTCGTTTAGTCAACGGTAACCAAGTTGACACGTTTGTATACAGCATATTAAATTCATGCGAATGCATGATAGTTGTATTGATAAATGTCAATTGTCACTTATTAACATTCGTATATATAAATCATCAAGTGTACGTTTCTTTACAAAGGATTGACTATAGAAACAAGCAAAACTGAACTTTATAATATCATAGAGTGAGTTATATAATGTTATAATCATTTATACAGTGAACTTGTTACGGATGACCATATCACTACCGTAACATATCCCATTATATGATGTTACCCTGTAAAAAAAAAAGCAAAAGAACAAAAAATACAAAGTGCAAAATTCCCAAATGAGATAAGAAAGTGAATAGCAATTGTAAACATGTTCATTTTGGGCCGATGTTATATTGTAACTGTTTTTGGGCCAACTCAAACTTGGACTAAATGGAAGCAGAATGGGCCATGTAGAATCAACGAGAAGGATAGCTTTTATTAGAAACTGATATCACTCAAAACAACAAAACTACAACATTTTATTTTTCTTACAAGATTTTCAAACATCTAACACAGAAACTAAACTCTGCTGACATCTAAAAATGTCACTCATATACCCCTTATAACTTGTAACTTCTCTAGTAATCAACCATGGTATACAGACTGATTCAAAGCTTCGAATATCCCCCCAGAATTCACCAGTTTAGCTTCACCGGAAAGTACTGTAACGAGATGATGATAAATTCATATTAAGAACCGAAAAGGAGATCATCATTAAAGAGCTACACATAATCGAACGGTGATTTACCTTTTCGATGAGGGAAAGATAGTACGGCTTGACCTTTTCGACATCTACCTGGACTTTGCTCTTGCTGTAGAGGTCATATTTGCTGTGCAGGAAAACATTAGATAAGAACAGACAGAAAGCACTTTTAAATAAAGTGATTTTAGCAAGTACTGAAAGTGCTTCCAAAGGCATTATTAAGTGAATTTTAAGCTTGCTTGAATACTTGCAGCCACTTCAGATTCTCAACATCCTCTTTGTTCATCAAGTGCTTATATGCTCCTGATCTATGTAGCGCTGCAATATCATGAAAATCCTAGCATGAATATTTAAAATTAAACAGAAACATTTATTTATAAATTTCAAAAATTGTATATGCTCTCTACTTACAATAGAATGAGTGATATCTGATGATGAAAAGGGCTGCAGAAGGCAGAGTTGTTTTATTCTCTTTGGCCACCTATTGAATTCGACAGGACGTGAAAATTCGTTCTGCTCATGTAAATTTACGAAAAAATAAACTATACGAGTAATATGATCATGTTTGAAAAATTACCAAATACATGTAGTCATCGTGCCCCCACGACATCATTATATTGTTCAATCCGCATCCTTCGGAGTAAACTCCATAGTCGGTGTTGTAAGCAGAGTTGTTGTAGTCTGCATTTTCTTTGAAATACTGCAACAAAAAGAATAAAATCTGAATCAGAAATTTGTTATGGCCAACAAGGAAGATATACCAAGTCAAAAATTAAAGGAAACTTAAGGACCTTGTGGTGGACAATTGATTCATCGAAAGCACATCCGACAGGGAACGTATCACCTGTAATATAGATATGATATCAGTACACACTGAAATGGTAATAAGTAACATCAGTACTATTTTCTACGAAAATTCAAATGCGACTCACCGACAACTGCCCATTGAGGAAGCCCTCCAAAGCTAGGATGAAGCAACACCTTACCGAGATCTAAAACAATAAGAGTGTTATTTCAACTAAAATGTATAAAAGGTCGATGAAATTTATCCTGGAATATACGAAAACACGGAAAGAAACATAGCATACCATGAATTAGGCCAGTCAAGTGCAGCCAATCTTCATCAGGATAGTCCTTTCGAATGGCCTCTGCGGTCTGCAACAAGTGCTCAATCTGAGGCTCATCCAAGTCCGGATCACTCTCGTCCACCACATCGTTGAGAAGCTCGCAACACTCCCATATGCTCATCTCCACTCTGTTCAATTTTCCATACTCTTCCCTCATCTTCCTCACCTGCACGCAATATATAATTTCCTTATATTTGACTTGCACAAAATACACAAATTTTTATTTTTCAATGTACAAAAAATGACTGGGAAATGAAATGCTTACGAAGTCATATGTCTGGCTAATGTGATTGATTCTGTAGAAATTCTCAACTTCCTTTTGCCTCACACTTTCAGCATCATAGTCTCTGTATCCATATATCATATATGATTGTTAGATCAAATTAGTGACTATTGACTTCATAACGTTACAGATTAAACTAAACTATTCAAGAATGAAAAAAAAAACGTACAGAATCTCATATCTGACCTCTACATATAAATATGTCAAAAGAAATTTATCTAGCTGTGAGAGACTTTTGATTAATAGTTAAGACAAAGAGAGACAATTTAGATACTGATATATGTTCATATATAGTCATGTTAAGAGTCAAATAGATCCAAAGTTGTATCAATCTTCAGATATAGAGAGAATATCTCTCTTGTGGGACAATAGTGATAATGATGATAAGGGAAAACTTCAAAATTTTCAACTACATCTCCAATAATAATCCATCAAGTCTCCAAGTTTCTGTTCCATGGAGGTCAAACTGAGATTAAAAGTCCTGAATTTACAAAATTATTATTATTTAACATAAATGGCCAATATTAATATGTTGATTAAGCGGATTAATTTTTAATTAAGCAAAAGAAACTAGTTAACTACCTAAAAGTGTGGCCAAAGGAATTGGTGTGTGGCACCAGAAATCCACCATCTAACAAATGTGTTTTCTCATCAATTTGAACCTTCTGTTCCTGTGCCTCATCAACTCCTCCTGATCATAATTAAATATTAATTAACATTTAATCCACAATAAATATAACAATATTCTTCTTCTCATCCAAGATTTACAAGAAAAAAATTATGAAAAAATGGAAAAAAAAAAGTTTCCTAGATTAAACTTATCAAAAACCCACAATAAATCAAACAAAATCCTTGTTTAAAATATAAGAAAATTTGTTATAATCTACATAAATATAATGGAATTTAAAGACACAATAAAAGAAAAATAATTACCAAATTGAGGGTGATCAATGAGGATAGTCATCCTGAATCAAAAATAATAACCTGGAAGAAGAAGGTGATAATAAAAAGAAAATGTGGAAGTGTATTTGGTTGCATATTGGGGCTTGAAAAGTGGGAGGTATTTATAATTGGCCGGAGAGTCCTTCCCTGAGAATTCGCAGGTCCTGAGTCCTTCCCTGAGAATTCGCAGGTCCTGAGTCCTTCCCTGAGAATTCACATGTTCTGTGTCCTTCCATGAAAATTTGAACTATTTTATTTTCCTCTTTCTCTCTCTTATTATATATGTATTTTGTATCTATCACTTTGATATTTATCCTAAATATATAAATAAAAGGTGTCATGCTCATGCATCACTTAATATTATTTTACAAATTAAAGAAATCCAAAGAATGTTGACAGACCAGTGAGAGTCCCATGCAAGGTGGCAACTAGGCTTACTGGCTTACAGAGAAATACATAAAAAAACAGACAAGATTATTTCTGCTGCTTTGACAATAAATTTTTTTAAAGTGATGTTTGAGAGCAGTATTTAATATATATATATATTCTTTATAAAAAATGAAAAATTGATATATGAATCTAATGGAACCTGACTAGATCAACATTTATAAGTACGGTCTAGAATAATTATAGTGAATGAGTTTTCTCTTATTTTTTGATTTAATGTATAAAGGTGGTACATGAACCTCTATCGTATAAGGCCCTGTTTGGGAGAGCTTTTCATAGGCCAGGAAGCTCTTTTGAGATCCAAAAGCAGCTTTTGTGGCTGTTTGGATGAAACATGAAAAGTGCTTCTTGACCTTGGAAGCTCTTTTACAAGAAGCATCAGCACATGTGCTTCTCATGGAAGGGCTTCTAGGAAGCCAAATGAACAGTTAAATGATACTTTCATATTGCCAATTTTACCCTTATTGGTATAAATAACAAACAAAAAATTCCACTTGTATCCTGAATCCAATTCCAATTGAAAGGGCCTCTCTCTCATCTATCTCGTCTCTCTCACTCATTCAACAAAAAGAAACCCAGAAACCAAACTAATATCTGTGAAACTCCATCATCCACAGACCATCGTTGCCACAAAACTCCACAAATCTGGCTTCCCTCGCCGCAGCGGTGATAGAGAAAGAAGAGCGATCGATTTGCAATTGCGGCGAATGAGCCAACCAAAACGAATTTGTTTCTCCTTAAGAAAAAAAAATGAATCTGTTGCATCTAAAACAACCATCAAAGCACATATCAACAGAAAATTTCTTGAAAGAAAAAAAATTCAATTCAAGCCAACCTCAAGTCATATTAATCACTATCCATCATCATTATTCAAATTCAAACCCAAATCAAACATTTGCCGAATCAGATAACAAAAACCATCACAAGAACCCATAACAAATATCACATTCAAAAACAAAAATCAACACTCAGACAAACAAACTCACATATCACAAGTGGGTTTCTATCGATCTATCACCAAATCACAAGTGGGTTTCTTACAAGTGGGTTTCTTACAGAGTAGCCGATAGATGGAGAAGACGAGAACCAACTCCATCACCGGAGATGGAAACCCAGTTTGGGTCTCCATCTTTAATCATCGACGATGGCGATGGGAGACCCAACTGGGTCTGCATCTACTGGCTATGTCAAAATCATGATGAAAAAAAAAGTGTGTTGGGTTTGAATGAACAAAAAACACAGTTGTGTTTCCAGGTTTTTAGATGATTTTTTTCTTTAATTGATTTGATGTTTGTGGATGGTGTGTTTTTGTTGAAGAAGATGAATGTTTGGTTGGTTGAGAGATATCAGTTATGCTGTCGTGGGTTTTGTTGGATGACGAATTGGAGTTGTGTGAAGAAGTTGACTATTTTTTTTTCACCAGATCTCATCCATTTCTGATTTTTTCCGTTTTAAATTACATTGATTTGGCGAGGGCAAGCATGTGGAGGTTTGGGGTTTTGATATATGTGGTGATGTTGGAACCTGGAGGTGCTTGACAATGGTGATGGTGTTTGAGGTAGCGGGGAGATGCGGCGATGTAGATAAACAACGGGAGGAGGGGATGGACCGCGGTGGTCTGGAACAATAGTGATTTCAGGGTTCGAATGGGCAGCAGAGTTGGGTTCGACGGCGAAGTTGGGTTGGGCGGAGCTGGGTTTTGTGAAAGGTGTGTGGTGGATTTGGCGGTGGTGTTGTGCTTTTAGTGGTGGTTTGGAGGTGGTGGCACGATTTTAGTTCTAGGTTGTGTGGATTTTGGTGTTAGGTTCTGGAAATGGATTTGGTTGAATCTGGGTTTGATCGAATATGTTGAATGTAATTTTAAAGAATGTTTTTTTATTATTTTGATGGTTTTTTTTACCCATTTAATTGTTTTATTTAAAAAAAATGGTAATAAAAAATAGTATGGAGATGGGCTGGCCAAATTGCTCTGTCAAATCCCATATTCATTTTAAGGGCATGATTAGAGAACTAAATCCTGAAATGGTACTATGATAAAGAATGTTATTTCATCTCATATGAAATAAATTTTTATTTAAAAAATGTACATATATTATTTATTCCAATTAAGGTAAAATTGTTATATCATATCTAGAAGTGATTTTAATTAATTACAACCAAACATGTTTAAAAGCTCTTCTTCAAGGGTAAAAATGTCATATCATAATTAGAAGAGATTTTAAAATGTTGCAACCAAACAGTCTTAAAAGCTCTTCCTGAGACAAAAGCTCTTCTAAAATATATCATCCAAACAGGAACCCAAAAGCTCAGACTTTTACTTCTCTTCTTCTACTGACAAAAGCCAAAAGTAAAAGTTATCAAAAACGGGCCCTAAAAGGGAGGAAATAAGCACAACTTCTTTTAGAGGAATTTTTATTTAGTTATGTGTTGATACATGCGGTTGAAAGGGATGTAGGCTGCATGTTAAAAAAAAAATAGACATCACATTGAAGGGCCATTTGATAATAATCTTTCAAGTCCTTATCAATGAATTGAACTAGCTAGTTATATTTTTAATTTGTTAAAAAGGTTTTGGACTTTAAAGGGGCTCACATCAAACATGGGTGGAAATTTGAATTTGGATGGGTTAATCAAAAGAAGTCTTGTAAATTTATTAGTACTTGTTAGCATGTGTAAATATTCAACTCAAAAGCATTTTAATAATATAAAAAAAAAATCCAAAACCCCCAACCGATTTTTAAAATTTGTTATTAGCTTAAAAAATTCAAAGTAAAATCATTATATTTTAAGGTACTAATTATGTCTTCAACAAACATATTAAGGTTACTAATTATAAATATCCAAAATCAATTTAGCAAAAAATAATAAATGAGTGAATTTATTCTCAACAGTTATATACAGCTCTTCTTCCACGTTTGGGATGAGAGGCTGATTTACCATATTCGGTGATTTCTCTTGGTGTGTGAGTATATATAACAGGCTGTACAAAGTGTGTTTGAGGGTTGGTACATTCTGATTTGATTGGTGTCTTAATATAAAATAAATAGTAATAATAAATTAAAGAACGTGTGATATTTAATTTTTAAAATTTAAAATTAAATTTATTACTTCAATATTTATCCCTTTTTATTTGTAGGGTAAATTACATAAACCTACCTAGACATTAGACCTAATTACACGCTTATTCAACTTTTGTTCATTATTACACTAACATCGCTTTCCGTTAGTGGTACACCAATAGATATTAACAGTTGAGGGAAAAACGTCTTTTGTGTTGTTAAAATGACAAAATTATAATTTATTATTTATATAATTATTTAATTAAATAATTATTTGAACAAAAAAACATGGATGCAGGAGATCTGATCTCCTCCATCCATAAGCAATCTCCACAATTGAATTTTTTTTTTTGAGTTGTTGAAAATAAATTCTAGAATCCTTCCGGATAGAAAAAGAAAATACATGTAGAAAACAAATGGCACGTTCGGTATTGTTTCCAAAACATGTTTTTTTATTTTATTTTTTAAGTCACAAAAATAGAACAAACTTGTTCGGTGGATGGTTTCCTAAAACAAAACTAGAAAACACGGAGAACGGTTTCTCACATTTGATGAACAAAAAAGTGAGAAAATTGAGAACACCAATTTAACGTGCTCAGTATTCTTACCACAGACCCATCAAGATATGAGAGTTGAAGACTTTTTTTTAACAATAAAATTTTATTCAAACCAGAGCAAAAACCACAAGCACCGTAAAAACCCCAGCAAAGCAAACCACCAGAGTAAAAACCACAAGAACTACAACACAAACCTCCAGAACAATAGGGGAACCAAGGCCAGAGAGAAAAATAGAGCAAGCCATCACACAACACAACATGCCAACACCCCACCATAACAAAACACGCCTACACCACACCACACCACAATACGCCTACACCAAACCTTACGGGCACATAACACCAGACAAGAAAAAAGAACAAAAAAACAGAGGATCAGAAAATGAGATCTTGAGAGAGAACAAGAGATCCGACGACCTTCGCGGCTGTTGAATACTTAAAGAAAAAAAAGATCTGAGAGTGAGAGAGAAGAAGATCTGTAGAAAAGTATAAGAGAGAAAGAGAAGAAGAAGAATTCTAGAGAATTCTAATTATAATTCTAATTATATATATATTAATACATAAATCTAAAGTAATAATTATCATGTTACTGATTTTCAGATATTGATATTCAAACATCATAAATATAAACCAAACACATCATCCATATTTCAGAAATTATTATTATATAATACAACATATATTATACCAGACACGTTTTTTATATTTTAATTCTCCAAATGTCGTTTTCAATCATTGCTACCAGACGCATTTTCGAATCCGAAAAATTCAAAAATTAATTTTTCAAAAACAAATAAAAACGAGAAAACAAAAAACGAAAAAATGAAAACGTTACCGAACGGCGCCAAAGTAATTTAAAAAATAATTTTTATTTTATATAAAAAAAGCAAAAGAATAAAAAAAAACGTTGGAAAGAGATCTGGAAGACCAGGTATCTTCCAAACACCATTTTCTCCATCTCAAATGGAGCTTCTCCATCTGTGATAGGACTCGCAGATGGAGCGTTCCACCGGATCTGCGATGGATCTTGCAAATGGAACAGGGTCCATCAGAGATGGAGCGTTCCATCTCTCCATCGATGGAGCTTGCAAGTGGAGCATACTCCATCGTTGGAGCGGTTCTGTTCCATCGATTTTTGGTGGCTTTTCTCCAGCTCTAATTCCATTTGCTAAATCTTGATCCGAAGCTCCTCCAAATTGAAGTTCCATTTTTTGTTTGTTCAGAATATCAGCTAGTTCACTTCGCCGCAAACGAAAATGAAGGTCCTCAAACCAGCTTGCCGAGGCCACCAAAAATCGGGTCGTGAGAGTTTTTCTCGGTGCTTAAAGAAAGTTGAGAGTTTGTTTCAATGGAGGAGGAGGTGGTGGTGGTTGAAAATTTTTCTTCTTCATGTTCACCAACCATTTCCATTCATTCCAACTCTTTGTAACTCTCTTTCTCTCTCTATTACTATATTATGTAAAAATATATAATTTTCATCGGTTATTCTAATACTTTGAATTCAATCTTTTTATTAGTTTGGTTGGAATAGAAAAAGAAGTCTAATTGAAGGGTTGAGCTGAGTTATTGGTTTTTTAAATTTTGGATTGTGTTTGGAAAGTTTCTTTTAAAAAATGGAATATATCGATTTTTTAAAAAATTTGTTATTAAAGTAAATAAATTAATAATAATAAAATAGACACTATAGGCATTTTGGATTTCTTACATGGAAAGGAGAGTCAATGGTTAAGTTTAATGTTGACCACTAACGGCAGGGATATTAGTGCAATAATGAGCAAAAGTTAAATATGTGTGTAATTAGGTCTAATGTCAAGGGAATTTTGTACAATTTACCTTTGTTTGTAATCCAACGGTGAGGAAATGTAAATAAATTCAAAGGTAGATGACAATCCTTTTGTATTGTAAGGAAATGGACGAGCAGATATCACACTGGAGAAAATTCTCAATGCTTTAGATGCATTGATAAGTGGTTCAACCAACCACTAAATATGTCATATGTAGCCGACGTATGATTATATTAATATAGTATATGTGTATTTCTTGTCATATATCATATTTTCAATATCACCGATACTCCGAAGATTTTGTTCTCATGATGTGTTGTAGTACTTTTTTGGCCAAATTGTACAAATCTCCTGCCTAATTGCACGCGTAAGCAATTTTTGTTCAAGATTTTATTCACGTTCTTCTATTCATTGACTATATTTTTGATGTGGAATAACTAAAATATCCATGGTTACTTATTTTATCCTTTTATTTTATTATTTTTTTTAAAATTAATATTTAAAGTAACAAATTAAAAGAGAAAAAACAATCCTTCATTCATATTCTTTTCTAAATTGTTTTACTTTTTTTCTTACATTTTCTCACTTGCCAAACACCACAATTTTTTTTTTCTATATCACAACCATTTACACAACAAATTTTTAATCACTATAAAACTTTCTTCTTCAATCCAAATTTCTTCAATCAAATTCCACTAACAAAAACAACAAATCAATTCTAAAAAAAACCACAAATCTCATCCACTAATTCATATCTCCTTCAATGAATTTCACAAATAAAAATAATAATAACATTAATATATAATCTGGAAAAAAAATAAGCATATTTGATCCATCAAAGAAGCATATCGACTCCATTGATGAAGCATGTCGCTCATCTATCAAAGATGGAGTTGCTTTATCTACAATGGATATCATTCCATCTGAGATGGAGCGTTTGCTTTATCTTAGATGGAGTTTGGAGGAGATCTTAATAATTTCTAAATCTCTTATCAATAATTTTATTGGAAATTTTTTTTGCTTTTAAAAATTGTTGTAAATTATTTCACGGAAGGAGGACATCGGATCTCCTCTGTTCAAATAATTTATTAATTAAATATTTTATAAATAATTAATAAGGATTTATCACTAAAGGCAGGGGATGTTAGCACAAATTTGAGTACAATTGTCTATAAATACAATTAGGCCCAATATAATGGTATTGGTGCAATTTATCCACTTCTTTATCATAATCGGGTCAGACTTGAGTTGGACACTTGGACACTACAATTTCAAAAGCTTCATGTGACCTAAACGTGGATCCCACTTGACGTGGCACCGAGTCAAGAACCCTGATTTTTCCTCTTTCTTGTCTTCTTTGTGCTGTCGCCTTGTTTTATACGGCAGTTGCTATTAACAACTACCCACTTTCACTGTGTGCAGGGGCATCATAAATTATCTGACGGTGCATATTATTTTATGAGAAAATTTTATATAAGACGGTCCTATTGCTACTCCGGGAGATTATTCAATGTAAATGTATTATTTATATTAAAATTATAAAATTATAATTTAAAATTATCATAATGCACACTTAAATTGGAAGGTTCCACCAAATGCAAATGTATCACTTATATTGAAAATATAAAATTATAATTTAAAATTACCACATGACACATTTGTATTAGAAGGTCTTACTAAATATCAACGAGACCGTTCTATATAAGATTTTATCTTTATCTTATATGTATAACGTCGGCCTCATGGATGACCATATACGTGTGATTGTCTGCCACGTGTGTGGTTCTCCGCACAAGATGAGTCTCAATGCGGTGACTGAGACTTTTTGGGCAAAATGTTTATTTATTTTTTATTTTTGCGGTACTTCAAGAGTTCAAGTTTTTAAAACAAACAATGTTAAAATAGGAAATAAAATAAATAATATCAAAGGTTTGGTTTTTTTTTTTTTTGGAAGTAATCAAAATTGACTTTTTGAAAATTTGGGTCATTTTCCTAGGTAGATGATAAGTTATGTCAAAGACTATGTATAAGGAATTAAAAGTCTATAGGAATTACACTAACTTTTACGTTAATGAAGTGTTAAAAAGAAAATAAAAAGGCGGTTGCCTTGGTGGTCCAAGGCTTGGGATGAAACACAAGTCCTTGGTTCGAATCCTATCCAGACGGGGGTGAGTCCTGATTTACCCACTTATATCATTGTGGGGTCAGTGGTACGGGTCGAAGTTTCTTATCTGTCCTACTATGTATCCAACATACAGACCGGTAGAGTATACAGGCCAGACTTATGTCACGCAGTTGAAAGAGGATGGAAGAATTTGTGTCCGGATGAAGTTCGGGATCTTCGTTACCAAAAAAAAAGTGTTAAAAAGAGTATTTTGGAATAATACGCTTGCACTGGATTTTTTTCCATTCTAATGTTCAATATCAAATTTTACACCAAAATTTTAAATTATTATAAAATTTTAAATTGATTAAATATATAATTAGTACGTAAATCAATTAAATTAAATATACATATCAATATGGGTGTCATTTTAAATATCTCAACAAGATCTTTTCAACGATATAGTATGAAAGGGTTAATTAGTAATTATAAAAAATAAAAATAAATGATATAACATATATAAAAAATAAAAATAAAAAAGAATTTGGTGTAGCTACAGAGCAATGTGCACCGTAGCTACACCAATTTCTTTTTGTTGGTGTTTTTAGTGTATTGATTGAAGAGGATTTTTACATAAAATTGATGTTTTTGGTGTGAACGGTATACTGGTTGGAGTTGCTCTGAGCAATTAAATTATAATAAAGAGTGCTATTGTGCTAGAATAACTCTCTTAGCCCATTCTCTCAATTCACCCTCCCTTTCTCAATTACCCTTTATTTATTTACCAAATTGCCATCCAATATCCGTTTTTTTTTTACAAAAAGAAATTTATAATAATAACAAAGGCAGTTTTTTAAAAAAAAATTAACAAAGATATTTAGTTCTTCATAGTGATATAAGGAAGAAAAAAAATCAATATAGAAATTTAATACAACACAATAAATTTATTTAATAAAAAAGCTATTAAAAAATTACATGTAACAATTGTGGAAGATAATTTATGTTTGAAAATAATGAGAGTTGGAGTGAAATTCAAAACAAAAAAAGTTCAATGGTTGACATGATTGATAATTTGGGAACCGCATAAAATAAAATTATTTTAAAAAAAAACTTGATACAATATTAAAAAAAACAAGGGATAATTTAGAAAGTTGGTTGTTTGTTTGATTTGTAAATAAATAGAAGAGGCTGGTCATTTATAATGGCTTCAAATTTAAAATAGAGAAATAAATGTTGTCCACATATCACATTATAAAGAGAGAGAGTTAAGAAAATAGATTAACCAATTGAGAGATTGATTCTAACACTCTTCAATTATAATTTAAAATGTTTTTAGAATTACTTTTATACGATTTTTGAATATTACAATATTTCCAATTTCGAGGAGGGGACACAACATCATGACGTAGATATGAAAAAGATATCACTTGTAAACCTAGTATTGTCATACTTTTTTGTTTTCTTTTTCTTTTTCAAGAAAATACTTTTATGTTGTTAAAAACACTAATAAGTATTTACAATGTTTAATTGGATTATGTAAAAATGATATCATTAACTCCCAACAATAAAAGTGAAATTTGTACAAACTCTTGTTACATTATAAAAAGCTCAGTAACTTTCGTGTCATTTTTTTTAATCAGGCATAGATTTGATAGACGGTTTTTTGAAATCAACCGTTATAAATATGATTCGGATCTGAAAATCTGTCGATATCAACCTACATAAATAGGATATAAAACTTTCATTACAGGGGAATGATCTCATCATATTTTATGATTTATGAGAAAAATCAAAATGTATGACTCGAATCCATATCATAAATGTGAAAAGAATAGTCCAAAAATACTAAATGTTCGTTTGGTTGAGCTTTCTACTGCCTTAAAAAGTTTACAAATGTCTATTTGAATTTTTTAGAGTTGTTTGGTTAGACTTTCGAGATTGTCTATTTTAAATTGAGTAGAGACTAGTTGAGTTTAAACATCTACTAGGCAAAAGCTACTGGGGAGATGTTTTTCCAAATAGACATTTAAAAAAAAAGTTTACCAACTAAACAATTATAATTTTTTTTAAATAAAAAATCTTTTTATAATAGATCTACTACAAATAGATCTTTTACTAATAAAAGTTTTTCAAAGACCCAACTAAACAAGCTCTAAAAGTGATATACAATATAGTGTAATGTTGTATGCCTCTAAATATTTTAAGAAATCCATACTAAAGTAGGATAAGCTTTAGTACAAACTATTTTATATCCACATCATTCCTACATTGACAAAATTTAATTAATTAATTTTGATGAAATTTGTTATGTGTGTTTAGAAAGGAAATATATTTATAAAAGTATTTGAAAATTTATCAAATACGAGAACTATTTTTTTTTCCAATATTTCTCATGTTTCCCTACTTTTTATAATTGACTTTTGGGTTACAAAATTTAAGAAAAATAGTTTCCAAACTTAAAAGAATTTTAAATACTTTCAATGAGCATATCTCATTTTCCTTAACTTCCATGCAAAAAAAATCTTAACAAGATTAGTTAAATTTCATCCAAATGTGGACGGTGTAATATTATAAAATTGGCACTTGAATTCCTATATTAAAACATATCTCCCTTTCATTTGATGTCTAAAAAGTTTTTTTTTTTAAATATCTTTACACATTCTCAATTAATAAAGAAATCTTCAATGAAGAAAAAATACTAAATTATTGTACATTAATCTAGCTAATAATATCTTATTACATGTATTTCTTTTAAAAGAATTTACTAATTATATGATTTTTTTTAAATCTATAAATAGATACATATACAATAAGAATTTATTGAAGAGCAAAATTCATAAATAGACATAAAATTAAGGGAAAATTCAAAACTATTGCTTTTCAATAAGTTTTCTTTTTTTATCCAAAAGAAATGTTTTTCGGACAAGTTTGCCCTTAATGCATATCTGATGTGGCACTCAATGCACGGTGATTTTATTTGAAAATTTGAAATCATTAATGAAATACAAAATCTAAAAAGTAAAAGAAATTAGAAACCATTTTGGCGTGTAAACTTGGGAAAAGATAGCGGCTTTGAGAAAGTGGTATTTTACAGTTCGAAAGTGGTTTTTAGAGAGAGAAAACAGTGTGGATTGAGAAAGAAGACCGGAGACGGGATTAGTTTGTCGCCGACGAACTGTTCATCAACAAAGAGTTTCGTTGTGGAGATAGAAAGACTATGTAGGTATGTGCCTTATTTCGATTAAAGATTGTTGAACTTTAGGTTATATTTTTGTGAACAATGTCTGTGTTTTGTATGATTGCACGCTGTAGATTAAGCTTCAAATTACCCAGAATGATTACACGCTAAATTGACTTTACAATCGAGCGTGTAAACCCTAACGCAAGTCATTGTGTTTGTTATACAGCGTGTAAACACTTGTATGTTGGATAGTAGATGACTTGTTATGTTATAGAAGTCTAGATAGGTATTATATGTTTGGTACTAGATCAATTGTTATTTATATTCTACAGCGTGTAATGTAAAGTTTTTGGGTTTGCTTTCTGTGAGTATGTAAATGGCCCAGAATGGTTACACGCTAAAATGGGAATACAATCGAGCGTGTAATCCTTTGTACAATACAGCGTGTAACGATGGTTAATCTATATCATGTAAAGATTGCAATTTTTAGTTCACGTTGAAATGGGATTGCAATCACTCGTGTAATCCCTTTTATAATAAAGCGTGTAATGATGTTTAATGTATAGCGTATAAAGGTTACACGCTAAAATGGGTTTACAATGTAGCGTGTAACCCATTGTACAATAGAGCATGTAAAGATGTTTTATGCACATCGTGTAAAGATATTTCTGTGAACTTTGTAAATTATCCAGAATGGTTACACGCAATAGCTTACAATTAAGTGTGTAAACCATTGTATAATCCATCGTGTAAACATTTTGATTGTATATCGTGTAAAGATTGTTAGCATACTTTTATTGGATCTTTTTCTGTGTGTCATCTTGATGTTAACTATTCTGGGAATATTTTCAGGTTTTAACCAGAGAATGAGAACATACAAGAGACTAAGAACAAACCAGAGAGATTTGATGGCAGAGAATCAAGACCGAGCAGAGAATGAAAATGTTGCAGAGAATGTGAACCCACTAGAAGCTGAGAACCTACCAGTGACAGGGAACGTACCAGAGAACGAGCATGTACAAGTGACTGAGAACGTACCACAGAATGAGAACGTAGTAGGGACTGAAGAGGCATAAGAGAACGGAGACCTAGATCAGTATTTAGTACACCCAAGGAATACGTGGGCGTATGACATAACGATAACAGTGCATTGCAAACTGAAATTGATAGATGAAATTAAGACGGTGTCGGCGGACTGTGGTAAGTTGGATGATTTCAAGGAAAGTTGTTTCGGGCATTACTTAGATATGCCACATTACACGAGGGGTTTATTTCAAACGCAGTACATACATAACCTATTGCTCCGCCAAATTCGGTTCCCGAGTGCCAACAATGACGAGATGTGGTTTGCTTTGGGGAAGACCAAGGTTAGACTAGGAAAGAGAGAGTTTTGTTTGTGCACTGGGTTGAGGTTTGACGTTTTACCGGATATATTTATTTTTGAGAGATTACGTTCCAGTGCAGGATGGGATCCACATTAGATATTTTGGCGGGGACTGAAATTTATTATTGGCCGATCTTATGAACCGATTTTTGAGGGGGGGGGGGGGGGGGGGGGGGGGGGGGTTTGAGCAGAAGGGTGATGGTTTGTAGATGGCATTTGTGTTGTTTTCGAACAACATGCTATTCTGGCAGGATTACCGGAGACAAGTCACGTACTAGCTACTGTCGTTGGTTGAGGATATAGAGGCCTTTAATTTGTTCCCATGGGGACATTACGTTTTCAAGATGACATTGCACTACATCTGAATCGGTTTTAAGGTGCCAGAGCCAATGGGTCCTGCTAGAAGATACAACATTTACGGTTTTATTTGGGGAGTTCAGGTATCCTGCAAATAGCAGAAAACTATTATTTTTTGTGAACTAAGTAATTTTATTCTCACGCTAAACTGTTTTTGTTTTGGTAGTTTTGGGCAATGGAGGCCATCCAATCGATGCGGAAGAAATTGGGCAACCGATTCGCTCCCCAGGGACGCCCCCGTTTTAAAAAATGGGAATTTATCAAACTGGGATCACATATGAGTGAGTCATGGTTGAAGAAAGAGCTTGAAGGAAAGGTAAATATAATTTCGGATGGTTATCTAAATATTTGCTATATTTTTTTTACTGATTGACATTTTACTTGTAATTTTCAGCTCACTGGATTACCCGAGATCTCTCCTACTCGGATGGAGGTAAAAGAGGACTATTGGTTAGGCATTGATGACGACTTGTCTGAAGGTCCTCAGTTTGTACAGTTGAAGGATTTGGGGAACAAAGAGGACGGAAAAGAGCGTGGGGGACGGAAACGAAACCGATACAGAGGTCCTGATGAACCAATTAAAAGACGGCAGAACTTGTGAGATACGTCACCACCTAGGCACACCACTGGGGAGGACAGTGACAGGCGCACCACTCGAGATGGTAGTGACAGACCTGATATGTCACCCCCTTTGTTTTCAGACTGTGGCATACCTGTTGAGGACCCACACTAGCCTGTACAGCATCCGTCGTCTGGCGATAACCGGAGGACTTTATCTCCTACTCGTCACGTACCTCCATCTCCTACTCGTCAGCGTCCTCCATCTCCCACTCCTCAGCGTCCTCCATATCATTGTACACGACACTCAAGTGCACGGGTAATTTTTTTTCTCATGTTATGTTTTTTTTCGTTTCAAATAACATTACATGTTCATTATTATTATTGAATTTCAATTATCTTTCTTAGGGATCGACCTATACTGTAATTCCAAATCAACTACTTGACCAGGTGCGCATCATCGTACGTGAGGAGGTCCAAACGACGATGGAATCTGAGTTTACAAAGTTTCGGGCCGACTTTTTCAAGATGTTTTCTAATCAGGTATGTATATATAGTTGTATTATTTTTCTACTTGTACAAATTTGTTGATATTATCAACACACATTATCAATTGGACAGTTTAAGTAACGTGTTTCCATTTTTGACAGATACCCTCTCGTTTCAGCACGGAGGATTATGCAGAACACGATGACAGTGATAGAGAACCTGCATTTCAGCTGAACACTGGCTTTGGGGTTTATGGTACACCCACGACCGAGATAGCCCCCACCACCGAGACAGCCCCCACCACCACCAAGACCACCCCCATCACCGAGACAGCCCCCACCACCACCGATATAGCCCCCACCACCACCGAGACAGCCCCCACCACCACCGATATAGCCCCTACCCCCGAGACAGCCCCCACCACCGAGACAGCCCCCACCACCATAGAGAGAGCCCCCACCGCCCCCGAGACAACCCCCACTATACATGCCCCGGTACCACCCTCAGATGACATACATACCCTTCTCCCACTGTCACATCAGATACGTACCCCTCCAACACTATCTACAAAAATCCAACCCGAAACATCCAAAAGTGGTAAAGCCGAAACATCCAGTCGAGGCGGTAACAGTCCAATTCCACCACCACCACTATTTGACCAGACTAAAATTGTTCGAGAGCGACTATTGTCAAAGTGGTTAAGAAGTCCTTACACAGATCCCTTCAGAGCACAGAAGAAGGTGGAAGTAGCCGAGCAATATACCGCCTTTATGAATGCTTCGGGGTTGTTGTAGTAAGTGCTTCACGGTCATTTTTCACAGTATTATAACAACCCACAGCATGGTTGGGCAATGACCATGTGGATGCATACATCAACTTGCTGTGTAAGTGAAAGCAAGACCTAGTCAAAGATCGAAGCTTTCCACGTAAAGTAGCTGTACTTGATTGCGCTTTCTTCGTAAGTACATGTTACTTAATTGAGCTTTCTTCGTAACTACTGGCAGGATTCTTCCTTGGTTATGCTAACTGACCCGTTATGTAACTTCGTTGCAGGAATACCTAAGCTCAATTTGGCATAAATTTCAGCCAAATTTCCATAGACCATTGCCGAAACCATTCTACCTGAAGGATTTCGAAGTCCCGACAGACTTGATTATCTATGCTATCGGGGAGAAACCAGCCCGGGGGACGCCATGGGTGGATGTTGATGACGAAGATACTTTAATTACTCAATTGAATACATATTTAGTCACTGTATCTATCAGCTGAAACAACTTTGTTTGTAACAGGTTTTAGTCCCTTGTAACGTGGGAGATAACCATTGGGTGTTATGTGTTGTTCGTCTCAACAATTGGGTAATTACAATTTTTGACTTAAACGCACAGCTACAGCCTAACTACCCGAGGTAGAGAGAACAGCAGGTTTTGCCTCTACGTCGCTTGTTCCCACTCATTTGCAAGGCGTCTGGTTACTATGATGTTAGTAAACGGCGTCCGTAAAATATGAATTGTATGAAGGCTGTCAGATTGGCCCCCCACCTATTCCCATGTCAGACAGACGGTG
>CM065639.1:62635672-62773865 GCA_033220585.1 Dipteronia sinensis
GGTTTGTCCCTGTTTTAAGAAGAACCGAACCATAGTATTTAAGCACTCTAATATACACCCCAAGTCAATAGAAACAAATGCATATGAGGGAACATAAACCCATGACTTAAAAGACAACTAACCAAGGCTTTGTAGCATGTTAGTAACCTCAAACCTAAAAACTTATAGAAAGAGGTTCAACAATAGTATTTAAACACTCTAACAATATACGGTACATATCCAAATTATGTAATCAATGTTGTGAAGTGATGATGATTTACTCATTTACCTGATTATCTGATCGGTTGTCGAACCAAAATCCAAGCGGCTGTAAAGAACCAATGCTCCAGAGGCTCCATAAGCAGATTTAGGCGTGTAGATGTTGTCATGGAAATGTCTTAGCTCTAATGTTGATATAAAAGGAGTCCCTTTGCCAGTATTCAGGAGACAGACGTAGATTTCATTGGTTAACGGAGTATGTATGATCTCCTTAATCACAACATGAGATGCATTGTCAAACTTCACAGTGTCCCATTGATTTACTCCAACATACATATCAAACTCAGGCAAGCTGTCCTGACCATCAAAGTCTCCATACATGAACGAAGCTCGTATAAAGTAGACTGTGTCTTTGCCTTCGTTAGGATTCATTGTGTAACAGTTTCTGTTTCCTTCAGGAAAACTTCTGACACTTTCAAGTGATCTCTGAAGAAGAGTTTCAGACATGACTTGGAAGATATGTTCCTATTCACTCCAGTGTGGATATATCCTTCGTCCGAAGTGTATTTCAACTCTGTTCTGTCATCGGTATAGCTGGAACCTACCGGTGTCCCACAATCGATGCTTATAGCAGCTATAATAATACATACAGGAGCAAAAGTATTAATTCATCCGAATTGTACAAGCGAAAATGTCGAAGAGATATCAGATCGTGTACTTACCTTCTATGTCATCTAGTTTCCTCCTGAAATGCTGGTCAGAAGCCGAAAATACAGCAGATTGATTTCCACAATATGCACTAATTTTCCAGAATGATATTACAAACATAAACCATGCCACAGAACCCCAAGCTCCTGTACTTTTTACACCCATTTCTTTCTTTCACGGAATGATTATCGTATGTTGTCAGAACCTGTACTAGTGCGTGAGGAAAGTACTAGTGCGTGAGGAAAGGACGCGTTTGTGCAAAACTCATGACTAAACAAAATTGTAGTTGTGATTGATGTTTATGTAAAGGATAAATCCAGCGATATATTTCAGAGCGTCAAATTGGTACATGAAGACGTTGAGTCATTGATATTGAAAACAACTAAAGACCAACTTGTTATAGTAGCCTTGAAGTTTTCGTTTCAGTCTTTATTATGAATTTAAGGCCATTTCTGGTTGATGTTCTATAGTCCGCATAGGTGTGCCTAGATACATAAATTTTCTAAGCTATAGTACGTATATCTTGAACCATGATCATGGCTTCTGGGGTCGCAAATGAGTAAGCTGTATCTATTGTCATTTAATATGATGTGAAAGAAACAAGTAGTAGAGGTACGTGTGTTGACATTAATGGAGATTTTTTTTTTATAAACTTGATAAATTGGTTTCTGAAAATGTTAATTGACAGGTCTCTATTAACACTCTAAGGTGTTTGTTTAAAGTACACAGAGAAGATTCAGCTCTGTAAATGAAGAACATGAATAAGCTCCATTAACGGAGGGATAGAGTTTGTTATTTCTTTTTCAGGAATTGAGTTTACAATATCTGAATTCAATCATATACAACACTCTGCTTTTAACATACTAAAAACGTTTTCAGGAATTCCAGAATTCTTCTAACTAACTCTAACAAACTAATCCCACATCAGCTATTTCAACAAACTCTGATTATCAACAATTAACTATACTTTAACTAACATTAGTCCATCACCAGCTATCAGGGGCATGATCAGCTGATGATTGATATTGTTTGTTAAGTGCTTTTGTAACACTTTGATGCTCTGTTATCTTCAAAATGCTAAGCATGCTCGTTGGCTTCCTCTTGTCTACAGCATAATCTATATGCTTATCATACAACAATTATTGATTTTTGAGGCAAGTGTACCCAAGAAACTGGGCAGCTTTTGGTGTGGTGCAGGGGCGGAACCGGAATAGTAGATTGGGGGGGGGGGGGGGGGGGGGGGGGGGCAAATGATAAAAACTTAAAACTTATAGTATTAAAATGTAAAATTTATTTTTTATAAAAAAAAAATTTAAAACTTTTTAACTATAAATTATTTTTTCCATTGTGGTCCGCCCCTGGTGTGGTGGGTCAGGTACGTGAGCTTGAAGCCAATACAGAGATTGAAAATGTTGGCAAATGTTGTGAATCTGGACCAATAAAAGATATTGAAGGTCATTGTCCAATAAACTAATCTTTTAGATCATTTACAAGCATTTGAACATTAATAAGTGATATCAACACGATTACATATACGACAATTCTTTTAGATCGTTACAGGCAGCTGCTCCTAATAAAAGTCAAGAAAATATTTGATATCCATAGATTCCTTTTTTGATCAAATCATTCTTAAAAACATTTCAAGACCGAAGTTACATATCTACAACAATTCGAAATTAGACGTTTAGTTAGTAGTTCCATAACTTCGATTCTAAAATTTTCAGGATTGACCTAATTAGAAAATTATTATTATTATTATTAACTTCGATTCCAATACTTTTATCTAATATTTACATCCAATTTGATGCGGCACTTAACATGGCACTTCCTGTCAGCTGTCACATCATCACACTACCATATCATCACAACTCCTAATCTTTTCCAAACCCTAATTTTTAACTCAATTCAATTTGTAAATAATTTTATATGTAACAAAAAACAAAATATAATGCTTTTTTTATCCTATTGAACAAAATCAACAACAAAAAAAGGTTGGAGAGTTCTAGAATTGAAGAAATTTGAAACAATTTCCAGATTTCTTCATACAAAATTAAAAGTTGAGGGGATCTGGACAAAAAAAATTAAATTTTTTTGAAGATCAAACAAAATTAACAAAAAAAATAAGATTGAACTTGAAGAAAACTGGAAAAATATACAAAATAAAAAAATAAAAATAAAAAACCTTTGAAGGGATGTGGAAATATTTCAATCCAAGTTGATGATGATGATGATGTCCCTCCAGCAATCTCTTTCAATCCAATTAAGTACATTAAAAGTTGGAATATTAAAAGTCAACCGGAATATTAAAAGTTTTGTCTCTTATCGAGCAATATTTTGGCTGAAAATCCATTTGTCACAGAGAAATCGTGGTAATGATCGATGATGATGTTGTTGTAGTATGTGATTATACAAAAGCAAATTAAATTAGATTTCTTTGAAACATGGAAGTTGTTTTAACAATTTAGACAAACTGAGTTACAAGCATCAAAGAAAAACAGATATGCAGAAGCTACCATTATCTTGAATCCAATATCAAGTTTCTTCTGGACATTATTTGAATGTAACAGTACTGTTTTAGATTCTCTAGCACAATTGTTAACAGGTCTGGTCCATTATTTTTCAATCTAGGCCTAGAGTATCACATTAACATGGTGGTTGTGGACTTTTATCGAACAGCTACCGGGCACATGTTGTGTTCATATGGAAGAACAATAATCCAGCAAACCAACCTATGACACCGTACCTCCGTTTGAATGGTGTAAAATCCGGAGAGTTTGAGGAGATGGATTTGCATCTGTTGTGTTTCGAAGAGGATTCTGAATTTCTGATGGGTGTTCAATTCCAGATCTCTTCAACTTTTTTTTTTGTTTATTTTGTTCAACAGGAGGAAAAAGCATTATATTTTGTTTTTTTTAATATATAAAATTTTGTACAAAGGGAGCTTCTCCTTACGATCCACAAAATATCTATTTACAATTCAATTTAATTTTTTTTATTAATGATAATTTTAATCTGAATTAAAATTACTAAACAAGACAAAAAATTCTAAAGACACTACAAACTAATTAAATTATTAAAAAAAGAAATTCTCTCTCCATAAATTATTAGATTAAATATTATGTATTAAACTCTCTATCCTAAATCTGTTATTACCATATTAAATACTCTTTCCTAATTACTCTCTCTTTCTCTCCATATTTAAAAAAAAATCTCATCTACATACTTTCTCGATCAATCTCTGGTCAATAGTTTAAGAAAAAAAAATTATGAATATTTTAGTTTTTTACTAATGGTAATAAATAAATAAATATATATATATATATATATATTAAAAAGTCAATACAAATACCTTATTTTTCAAAAAAAAAAAGATATATATATATATATATATATATATATATGAAAACTTGATTTGTTGCAACTAGATTCGATTAAACTCTGAATTTCTAAAACTAATGAAAGAAATAAAATTCTCGAGGCAATCACATACCTACAAAAGTAATAAAAAGTATTTTCATATTTCAATTTTTTTTTTTGAAAAACATGGTACTTGTTTTTTGAGTTTTTTTTTTAATATACACATATATACGGTTCTTAAAAATCAAGTTTATTCGTAAGTTTTTTTTTAACCGTTAGTCTTGCTTGAGAAAGAATTGAGATAGAAAATTAGAAATATGTATCGGGGGAGAGTTTAATATGGTGATTAAAAATTTTAGGAGAGTGTTTAATGTAATATTCAATCTAATGATTTAGGAGAGATAATTTTTTGTAATATTTTAATTCAAAAAAAAATTACTCCTCAGATGAATCCAAAACTACGACGGTTCGTCCTAACTTTTATTAAAATAAAATGGAGTGTCTTTAGAAATTTATATTTTTAAAATTGAGTGTTTTTAGAATATGAGAGCCAAAAGATAAAAAAGATAATCTTGGAACAAGAGGAAGTGTCTTTAGAATTTTTTTAAATTTAAATTTTGAGAATGGGGTGTCTTTAGAAAAGAAGAGTTAAAAGAAAAAATTGGATTATAAAAAACTCTCTCATTTCAAATTGAATGAAGTTAAAAATTAGGGTTTGGAAAAAATTAGGAGTTGTGATGATATTGTAGTGTGATGATGTGACAGGTGATAAGGAAGTGTCATGTCAGCTACGACGTTAAGCTGGAAGTAAATATTTGATAAAAGTGTTGAATGTCTACTATTATCCTATTATTATTATTATTATTATATAGTCCTTCTCTGACCTAAACATTCCAGAATAAAAATTTAATGACTAAAGTTCATTGGTCCATTTAATATATCTTTCTTTGACCGGCAGATGGCTTGCTTTCAAGAGTTCTAGTTCCACCATTTAATAGATTCTATCAATTTAGTGGACCACAATCCCACCTTGAATAATAACTATGCATTGTGATTAGGGAGATCTACCAAAGAGTAGAATGAATGGATAGAATAAGTAATCTAAAATTTTGAAGCATAAATTGACATTGTAACACATGGGACATCGCCTGAACATTAATTATTACAATCATTTAGTTGAAATCAATCTATGGATCCAAGATAAGGAATCCTTATTCAAGTAATACAATAAGGGTAGTGTTAACCTGTGCCCTAACAACAATAAATATACTATACATGAAAAGTATTTATTACATAAAAACATTAATTGTATCGATTAATACAAAAAACATAATAAATACATTCCAATTATAGTATATTTATGGTTGTTAACCATAAGCTTAACACTACCCATACAAATAATTGGAAACTTATTCATGATTCATATAAATTTGCTATTATCTGTGGGTCTCATGAACACAAGCATCAAAGTCCAGGATGAATTTTTGAGGCTTTATGAATGGGGACCCGGCCAGTTTTGGAGTCCTGAGGTTCAGCTACCGGAGCACCATCGGCAACATTGGCCTGATGGTGCACCTTTACAACACATGCACTGTGGACACATGGGTACCTCTTTCGGGCTCAAAAAATAAATAGCACTTTTTGGAAGTGGCATTTCAACATTGTCACTGCTTTAATAACTTATGTTTAAAAGACACCTATTATGGTGAACGGACAAAAATACCCTCAATAGTTGTTCCACATCAGATTTCTTACTTCAGTTTACAGTGAAGTAGAGAGAGAAAGTCCAGTTGAAACTCAGGCAATCACTCAAACGGTGACGAAATGGCGCTACGCAGATGCATTCGGGGGTTGAGTTTTTTTTTTTCAATTCATGAAAAGGCTCGGAGCCTTCATGAAAAAGCTCGGAGCCTTCATGCAAAAGGCTCGGGCATTTCATGAAAAAGTCTCAGATCCTTAACCAAAAGGCTCGGAGCCTTTGGCAAAAGTCTCGGAGCCTTTAGAAAAAGTCTCGGATCCTTTACTAAAAGGCTCGAAGCCTTTGGCAAAAGTCTCGGAGCCTTTGGAAAAAGTCTCGGAGCATTTAGAAAAAGTCTTGGATCCTTTACTAAAAGGCTTAGAGCCATTGGCAAAAGTCTCGGAGCCTTTAGAAAAAATCTCGAATCCTTTACTAAAAGGCTCGGAGCCTTTGGCAAAAGTCTCGGATCATTTACTAAAAGGCTAGGAGCCTTTGGAAAAAGTCTCGGATCCTTTACTAAAAGGCTCAGAGCCTTTGGCAATGCAAAAGTCTCGGAGCCTTTAGAAAAAGTCTCGGATCCTTTACTAAAAGGCTCGAAAAAAGTCTCGGACCCTTTGAAAAAAGTCTCGGAAACTATATTACAAGTCTCTGAGATTCAAACTTCACAGATTCAAACTTAACAAAACCAGCTTAATGTTTACAAAACGAACTGTTAAAGCGTTACAAGACTCAGAAATGCAGGATTAAAAAAGAAGTATTTCAGAAATATATTACCTTGTTGTTCGAAAGAAGGTCGAGAAGTTTATTTTCAGACAAGGTTGTTGTAGAGAGAGAAAGAGAGGAGTTACTGACTTCAGTGTTCCAAGTGTGGAGATGGAAGTACAAAGCCAATAAAAAATGATTATTTAAGGGCAATTTTGGTAGTTCACCATAATAGGTACCTTTTAAACATAAGTTATTAAAGTAGTGACATGGGTGCAACGTCAGTTGGAAAAGGTGACATACATCACCATTTCCAAGTACGTCTTTTCTCATCACTGCATTGATACCTCCTGCAAGGGTACATGCACACATATAATACATTATCATCATAACTCATCAATCAAAAAATGACATTGTAAGGTGCAAGATCACGCATGTTTTTTTTATTTGATCTTACACGTATGATAATCAGTTTTCTAACTACCAATTAAATTGGTTGTTGGATGTTTACAAAACTTATTGTCGGATGTGATATACTATGACTCCGCACGAAAAATGAACATGTGTGATCCAGAATCTGATAATTTCCAAAATAATCAATATAATTAACTTCTAAAGATATATCTCTATCATAAAAAGTGAAATGGTCAATAGTTCACAATTTGTGTGACAATATTATATAAAGAAAAGAGTTGTATTTTTCTTTCCACATCATGTGTGTAGGGTAAGGTTAAATTGAGTCTTGAGATATTGAAAGCTAAAGCTATCAGGTAAAAGTCCAATAATAGTATTTAAGTTCTAATAAATTGACGTAGCGGAAGTTAGATAATCTCGAATTCACGAGAAAGTTGTGTTCAAAGAACAATTTTTTATCGATGAAAATTAATTAATACAACCTTCCTGACTCTTTGTTTAAAAAGAAAATAAAAATAGTATCCTAAACGTACTGAAAAACTAATATCAAACAAGTTTGATTTATTCCCAACACTAACACCTAACGACTTGCAAAATAAGAAAACTCAACTACCAAATAAACTAACTTCAATCTCCACGGCACACAGCTGCAACCTCCCCATGTTCCCCATGTCCTACATCAGCATCCTCCTCTTGGAAACAAACTCGTCCCGAGTCATCCGAATACAAGGGCACGTCCTTGTGGTACTCCGAAAGATCGGCTACATTGAACGTATTGGAGATGTTCCAATTATCTGGCAGCTGTAAGATATAGGCATTGTCATTAATTTTCTTGGTGACTCTGAAAGGTCCATACTTTCTTTTATGTAGCTTAGTTCGGATTCCAGGAAACCGATTTTTCCGCAAACAGGCCATCACCAAATCTCCCTCTACGAACTCTTTCTTACGCCGATGCCGGTCTGCAGCAATTTTGTAAGCAGAATTAGCAACCTCCAAGCTAGCTTACACTTCCGAATGTAGTTGTTGAATCCATTCAGCTAGATTTTCTCCAGCTCTACTGACTTTCGGTTGGATTGGTAATGTGACCAGGTCCAACGCGTGTTTTGGCTGCTGAGTATATACGACTTCGAAAGGAGTTTTACTCGTCGAGCGATTGGTCATACTGTTGTATGCAAATTCTGCTTGAGCCAGGTCAAGGTCCCATCGTTTTGGCTTTTCTCCACTGATACATCGCAACATGTTTCCAAGAGTACGGTTCACCACCTCCATTTGGCCGTCCGTTTGTGGATGGAAAGCACTGTTAAACTGTAATTGGGTGTCAAATTTCTTCCACAAGGTCCTCCAAAAATGGCTTACGAATTGGACATCACGATTTGCCGTGATGGTCTTTGGAACTCCATGCAAACGCACCACTTCGAGAAAAAACAAGTCGGCAACATGGCTTGCATCGGCAGTCTTTTTACAGGCGACGAAATGCACCATTTTTGAAAACCGGTCGACCACCACCATGATGGAATCTTTTCCCCTCTGAGTTCGTGGTAACCCAAGCACGAAGTCCATTGATAAATCTTCCTAAATTGTCTTCGAAATGGGTAGGGGAGTATACAAACCGGTATTTTGGGACTGTCCTTTTGATTCCTGACATACCCGACAGTTTTGAATAATTTTCCCCACGTCTCTCTTCAGCTGAGGCCAGTAATAATGGTCGGCGATCAACATGATTGTCTTGTCACGTCCCAAATGGCCACCCAATCCAGCTCCATGAAGTTCCCGCACAATCTGCTCCCGCAATGACCCTTTTGGAATGCACAGTTTATTGGATTTAAATAAAAACCCATCATGTATCAGGAAGTCACCTACATTTTGGTGGGTGCTGCACTTGTCCCACACCTCCTTGAAGTCCTCATTAGTGACATATTGGTCTTTCAAAGTCTCAAAACCAGTGATCTCAGCTTCTACCGTCACCAGCAGTGTGGTCCGCCTACTCAATGTGTCGGCGACTTTGTTCATCAGTCCAGCTTTGTGCTTTAGGGAGAAGGTAAATTTCTGCATGTATGTGATCCACCGTGCATGCATGTTGTTCATGTGGTGTTGGTTGGTAATGAATTTCAGAGCTTGATGATCACTGTACAACACGAATTCCTTTTGGATTATAATGCTGCCAATGCATGAGAGCTCGGTAGACAGCGTAAAATTCTTTCTCGTAGGTCATCCATCTCTGTCTTGCGTCACTTATTTTTTCACTAAAGAATTTCACCGGTCTGCCCTCTTGAGATAAAACGACCCCAATCCCCTTCCCTGAGGCATCACAATCGACTTCGAATAACTTATCAAAATATGGTAATGCGAGGACGGGTGCTATGCTTTGTTTCTCTTTCAGTAGCGCGAAGCTCATTTCTTGCTCTTCGGCCCAACGGAAACAACCTTTTTTTGTGCATTTAGTCAATAGTGCCGCTAGGCTGCTGAAGTTTCGAATGAACCTTTGGTAGAACGTTGCTAACCCATGGAAACTTCGCACGTCTGTCACCGTTGTTGGGGTCGGCCATTCACGAATTGCCTTGACCTTGGCCTCATCCACTTGGACCCAATTCTTTCCCACGACAAACCCCAAGAAAACCAGCTGGTTTTGTAAGAAGCTACACTTCTTTTTATTCACGTACAGGTGATTTTTTCGCAGTACTATTAGCACTTCCCTCAGGTGTCTCAAGTGTGTCTCTTCATCAGGGCTGTAAATAAGAATATCGTCGAAGTAAACAACAACAAATGTGCATGAGAAAGGTCTCAGTACCTGATTTATAAGCCTCATAAAAGTGCTTGGAGCGTTGGAGAGACCGAATGGCATCATAGACCATTCGTACAACCCTTCGCGCGTTTTAAACGCGGTTTTCCACTCGTCTCCATGCATAATCCGAATCTGATGGTACCCGCTTCACAGGTCGATTTTGGAGAACACTTTCGCTCCTCCTAATTGGTCGATCATGTCTTGGATTGTGGGTATCGGGTGCTGGTAACAGATGGTAATTTTTTTGATTGCTCGGCTGTCGATACACATTCGCCAGGTACCATCTTTCATGGGTACTAGTAGCGTAGGCACTGCACAAGGGCTCTTGCTCTCCTAGATGTATCCCCCCTATAACAAATCATCAACTTGATCTTGTAGTATCTTGTGTTGTTGTGGACTCATCCTATAGTGTGCTAGGTTTGGTAGGCTTTCTCCTAGAATCAGATCAATTTGATATTGTATTTCTCGCATTGGTGGTAATCCCATTGGTAGCTCTTTCGGTGTCAGGTCAGAAAATTCGGTCACCAAAGGGAGGACCTTTTCGGGATTGTTTCCTCTTCCATGTCATCCTCTTGAGCTAGCAGCGCACAAGCTTGGCATTCCTCTGTCACATGTCTTGTTGCCACGGCTAGGAAATTTTCTCCCTCCTCTTGCCGAGCCTCTGCCTTCAAAGTAGGTGGTTTTAATATGATTTGTTTTCCTTTCCACCAGAATTCATAGGTATTGGCTCTTCCTTTGAAGCTGATATCCATATCATATTGCCATGGTCTTCCTAACAAAATCTGGCAAGCATCCATAACCACTACATCATACACAACCTCATCTTGGTAATTCTTACCAATTGATAGCGGTACCCTGCACACTTCATTGACTACATCAGCAGCGCCTTCCACCTTTCGAATCCAACGCATGCCATAGGGTTGCGGGTGTTTCTCAGTGGACAGTTTCAGCTTTCGAACCAGCTCTTTGGACACCAAGTTCTCTGAACTACCGGTGTCGATCACTACCTTCGCTATCACTCTATTGATAAGGGCATTGGTTCTGAAGACTTGATGGCGAGTCGAAATTTCTGGTCCCTTTTTTGGTGTCAAGAAAACCCTTTGAACAATGCAATTTATTTTTTCGTCTCCACCTTCTTCTGCTTCCAGATTTTCCGCCGAGCTGGGATGTGCAGATTTCTTTATTTTTTTTTGTCTGACTTCCACTCGGTCGATGTATCACCATTCCAATGAAGTCGTCCTCCTCACCCTTCTCAATTCCGTCGACCACCTCTGTTTCATGGCCATCTTCTCCTCCTTGTTCACAATCACCTTCAACAAAATTGACAACAGGCCTCCATGGGCATTGATTCGAACGGTGCCCAGGCTGGTGACATCTGTAGCATATCAAGGGCATTGGTTTAGCATAAGGGTTCGGTGCTTGTTGTACAGCAGAACTCCTTGGTCGACTTTCAGTAGTCATGACCTTAGTGGCTGGTTCAGTTGTGGGTGTTACTTTGCTTGGACCAGCTTGGAACTGCTGATTTGCGAACCTGGTTCGCACAGGAGGTGCTCGGATTGGCTCTTCAGCCTTTCGTGACAAATCGAAAGCTTGCCCGAGTGTGAATGTATTAAGCATCTTCATTTGGTCTTGTATTTCCCGTTTCAAGCCTCCTCTAAACCTTGCGATTTGCATGTTTTCTTTGTCCGGCAGCAAGTTCCGTGAATTTAGTCGAATGAACTCATCGATGTATTCTTCAACAGTCTGATTCCCCTGTTTGCAGTTCTGTAATTGTACATATAAACGCTGCTCATAATCAGGAGGTAGGAACTTACCCATGAATTTATTCTTCATCTTCTCCCACGTTGCAATCGGAGGTTTACCGTCCAGCACTCGTTTGTTTTTCAGGTACTTCCAATATGCTGCAGCCGATCCTTTCAATTTATTGGCCACCACCTTGAGTTTCCGGTCTTCAGAACAGTCCATCACTCCAAATCCAGTCTCAACCTCGTCAATCCAAGAGAAAAACTCATCCACGTTCTGTGTTCCTTTGAAGATTGGCATCTCCACATTAAGTTTATAATCTCGGTCACCTTAGGTTCTCCTTGGAGCCTGATCTTCAGATTCCATCAACTGAGAATTTGGGGACGAAATCATGGGTAGCGATGGTGTATTTTGGACTTGTGGTATGTTTTCAAGATTACGAGTCAAGGACGTCGGGCCACGAGTGATCTCATCTGCCCCTCTACGTCGCTGGTCGCCTACCCTGTTGCCATTAGGGGACAACGCCTCTAATCTTTGAAGAACCTCCTCAAGCTGAGCCTGTAGTAATGGAACTCCATCGAGTAGCGGACGAATGTCATTGATGGCGGCAGTAAAAACCCTGGTTGCTATTGCCCTTATTCGCTGATCGTCGTCAGTCGAACGATTACTCCCAATATCGCCGCGCGCCATCAGAAATTTTGCTGAGAGCTCTGATACCACTTGACGTAGCGGAAGCTAGATAATCTCGAATCCATGAGAGAGTTCTCGAATCATCGAGAAAGTTGTGTTCAAAGAACAATTTTTTATTGATGAAAATTAATTAATACAACCTTCCCGACTCTATGCTTAAAAAGAAAATAAAAATAAAATCCTAAACGTACTGAAAAACTAATATCAAACAAGTTTGATTTATTCCCAACACTAACACCTAACGACTTGCAAAATAAGAAAACTCAACTAACAAATAAACTAACTTCAATCTCCACGGCACACAGCTGCAACCTCCCCATGTTCCCCATGTCCTACATCATAAATTATACACATTAGATATAATTTTAATGGTTAAAAGTGCATTACTAACTATCTCAACATTAACTAAACTAGACCATGAGTGCAATCAACTGGTGTTTCTACATAGATATGGTCAATCCTAAACTTGGGTTGGATGAGATTTTGTGAAAATATAAACAAATTTATGGTGGTGAGAGATGAGATTTAATGGTTAAAAGTAGGGGTGTGCAAAAAACCGCTAAATCGAACCAAACCGACCAACCCAACCCATAAAGTTTGGGTTTGTTCGATTACAAATATAAAAAATTGGTGGTTCGGTTTATCCAAAGGATAAACCGATTAAAGGTGGTTCTGTTTGAGTTGAGTGAAATAATTCACCAGCCCAAACCAAACCATATATTTTTAAAAGTAAAACTAAAATATAAAACTCAACTACGTTTTCTATTCAGTCTAGGTTTTATAACTTTTACTGATTATTTTAAGCGTTTACGGTTTATTTATTTGTTTTGATACAATTCTTCTGATTGATCGATGTCTTAAGGTTTCAAAAGCATAGGTGTTGTAAAACATATCTTTAATCAGGGTATATATACATGTGTGTGTATATATATGTATAATATTTTATGTTATAATTTTTTTTATTTAAATATTTTTTATAATATAATTCCAAAAAAAAAAATTGAGTTCTAATATAAACCAATAAACCTATCCAAACTAGCCCGGCCTTTTTTGGTTTGGTTTGAATCGGTTTGAAAAATCACATTGGTTTGGTTTGGGTTGAAATATAGTCAAACCGATCCATATTGGTTTGGTTTGACATTTAGCTTCAGCCCAAACCAAACTGAAAACGTACACCCCTAGTTAAAAGTGCATTACTAACTATCTTTTTTTTCTTTTATTTTTATAAAGGACAAAAAGATAAAAACACCCCTCTAACATTAAATTTGACTAACGTTATGGAGGTCATTGTCAATTAATGATAAAATTGTTTCTGGTTATTAAAGAGCAAACCTCAAGGAGGTTGGCTACAATTTACTCTTATCATTTTCATTGGTTTGTTAGTTGGGTACTGTTAATTAAGTATCCAGTGAATCCACGTCCATGCACCATTGAGTCCATATGCTATATATATGGCAGATCGTGATGGATGTTTCCCTACTCTTATCCTAAATAAATCTGCTAAGTAAAATGAAATATGTTTGCAGCAATCTCAATCTTGAAAACTTCTACTCAAGTTCAGAAGTTAATTCTTTTTCTTTTCTTGTTAATGGGGTTACTTCTTCACCAAGGGAGTCTAATTTGTAGATTGAGTTCAGATATATACATGCTAAACTTGGTTTTCTTTGTTATAGAGTAAACCTGAAACTTGCATAATATGCTCCACTATACATCCAGATACCGCAGGGGATACATATTTCAAAAATTTCCGTCTACATTGCTAATAACATGGAGAGGCTAGAATTTAATGTACCATTTCCTGGAAAACATACAATCAATTTTTTACAAAAACAAGACAGAATATTCAAGTGCCTGGATAACTAATTAATATGCTTTTAAATAGTTGCATATATATATGAGATAAGAGATTTAACTATGATCTGATCTTTCTATTCTATCTAGGTTGAGGACCCTTTTCGGTTTCAAGATCCAATGGACTCATATCAATTGCATTTATAGACTTCGACATTAAGCTCTCTGTCCTCCAAGTTTGTTGATCACGAGCGATTTCCATCTCCAAACACTGTTTCAATTCTGTCACCACATGACTCATAGTTGGCCTCTTGATGGAAATATTAGGAACACATTCCATTGCAGTCTCTACAGCTTTCCAGATAGAATTAGTGTCAAAATTTACTCCGAGTCTCGGATCAATGATGCTTCTTATATCCCCTCTTTCAAGAAAGGGACAAACCCATTGAACTATATGAGTGTTCTCGCGGCCTTTAATCACAGCACGCTGGCCTGTAATTAGCTCCAGAATAACAATTCCGAAGCTATAGACATCACTTTTCTCTGTCAGTCTGTTTGACATATAATACCTGCATAAACCAAGATTGCAACTTCATTTTCTTTTAACCGAATGCAAAATTGTTGTACAGGAAATGTGGTTTTGGAAGAATTCAATTACGTACTCTGGATCAAGGTATCCCAAAGTGCCAGCAACCGAAGTTGATACATGACTATCATTTTCATTTAAGACATATATTGATAACCCGAAATCCGCAATCTTGGCCTGCATTTTCTCGTCCAACAAAATGTTGGCAGTCTTCACATCTCTGTGAATTATTGGTGGCTTGCAACCACAATGCAGATACTCTAGCCCTGCACATTTGATCCCAGTAAATGTTAGCTTGGCTTGGAAGTACTTAAAATGAGAACTTTTATATCATTAATTTGTTATTCTGTTGATAGACCTTGTGCTGCATCAACTGCAATATGAAGTCTCTCTTTCCAACTCATAGCTTCTTTGCTTTTATCTGAAGGAAAAAGATACAACAAAGTTGTTATCCTGTTTCGAAATGTTTTGTAAAACAAGTATTTCGAAGATATTTAAGAAATTGAATCTATATCAGGATCATCCACAGGAAAGAAGGACCCTCTAAAAATAACGCAAGAATTTGCAAGTGAACATGGCCAATACCTTGTAAATACTGCTCTAAATTTCCACCTGCCATGTACTCATAGATGATCCCCAAGTTTGTGCCATCATTGCAATATCCGATGAAGGAAGCTAAATTTCTATGATGAACTCGCATCAAGAGTTGAGCCTGCATATCGAGATGACATATAAATATTTGTTGCAATCGCCTACCTAATTCAAAAATTAGAAATGGTTGTTTTGCAATAGCCTAATTCAAAATGTAGAAATGGTTGTGTTGCAATCGCCGAATTCATATTGATTGTAACAAATTGAGTTCTAGTGATTGATGAAATCATGGTTGTGATATTCAAGTATTTTTAGGTGCTATTGGATGAGCCTCTATGTCTATGATTTGGCTACATTAATAATTTCTTTTCATACATTCTTGGAGGTTCATGTGATTATATATATATATATATATATATTCTAAACAGAGCATTTTACCTCAGTTCGAAATTGCTTAGTCCCTTGAGCTGATGACAGAGAGAGCATTTTGACTGCGACCTGTCTACCGTCAAACAGAGTGCCATGATAAACTGTTCCAACTGCTCCTTTTCCAAGCACTTTGTGGAAATTATCGGTCATATTCACTATCTCAGTGTATGTGAACGGTCTATTGTCTGATTTCAAATCCCCTTCTTTTTCTTCTTGAGATTTTACATCTAGCTTTGCACCTATAAATTTAAAGTGCATCAAATAGTCATCATTTTGTGTCACCAAGGGAAATTCCTGAATCCTGAACCATTTCTTGGACTACAAGTTAATATCTGTACCTTTTTTTCTTCTATAGATCCAAACAGCAAGCAATGCAAGAAGAATGACTAGTGGGGTAACAACAGCTGCAACCACTGGTATCACAATGCTTCTGTTCTCCTTTTTGCATGGATCCAACAAACAAAGATCCGGATTTCCATCAACTCTGTATTATTAGATTAGTTACTATTAATTAGGGGGAATAGTTGAAGTTTGCGAATTCAGAAAAGAAATTGGTTTTGTTAAAGCTTCTGAGTTTGGATAAATCGAGAACCTCAAATCAAGCGATAAATTTTGTTTTCGTGCCTGTAGAGCTGCAGGAATCGACCCAGAGAGTTTGTTTCCTTTCAAATTCCTGAAAAATACATGATGGATTAGATGATAGCTTTCATTTTACCTGAAATGAGTGTAGAGTTGTGGTGTTAAAGTTAAGTAATTTACTTACAGAACACTCAAGTTTGAAAGCTGTGACAGAATTTCAGGTATTGTCCCTGTCAAGCTGTTGTGTGATAAATCCCTTAAAGAGAAAAAAGATTGTCCAGATTAGGAGAAGTGTTCCACATAACTCAGATTTTCTGAGATTTAAATTTTCTTATGCTTACAGGGACTGTAATGACTTCAGATTGAATAGTGCCAGCGATATCCTGCCTGTCAGTCCTCTTGACGATAAATTCCTGCAGGAAATCCATATTATTTAGTTAAAAAAATAGTTTCTGTCATTAGGATCTTTGTCTAGTTAGGTCAATACTGAAAAACAAATTCAGGATTGAAGTAACATAATTTTTATGACCGGTTCTACAACATTATATAACTTCCGTCCTGAATTTTTTTTTTAAGACCGACCTGACTAGAGAATTATACTCTGCCATTATATGATATGTAATAAAGATAGGAAATACTTTGATTGCTTCATTATGTGGTTAAAGTACAATCACTTACAAGGAGATGATTTTGGGTGGATGGTAACCACTGTAACTGCAATTCAGGCCATCCCAAGAGTAATATATTGGTGCACATGGATCTCCTTGCCAGTTTTTACCCACCAAATAGCTCCTCTTGATTTTCATGATAGCGGTAACTAATATGTCGAAAGAAATTCATAAAGTAAATTGACTAATGTCTTAACTTCAATAAAAAGTAGAAATGTATCAACCAGAACATACCATCTTCTTGGTCTGTTGATTCTTGTAAGAAATCTTTAACAGTATAAATTTCCATTGCATTTAGAATAGGAGGAAGCGTAGAATTCAATGTTCTGTAAAGCCTAAATTTGAGGACGTTGCTTCCTGTCACAGGTTGTGAGGTGGATATAGTTGTTGAGTCTAAGTACTTTGGAACAACAGATTTCTCCCACAGGTTACCATTTAGTTCTATGTTAAATTCTCTGTGTTGGTTCTGTGGCAGGTTTTCTAGTTCGGCGAAGTGCATATATACATAGAACTTCAAAATTGGATCTTTAGTGTCAAAACTAAACTCCAATGACTCTTTGACATTCATTGACCTGACAGCAGTTCTCATGACTGCTGGTGGCAGTCTATATTCGGATTCAACCAGGATGTCTGTAGTGGATGAGGTATTGATTGATTTGAAACCCTGGTAAGGAAACCACATTCGATCATATCTATCCTCACCATATCTGAAATGAAGAAGCAACAAACAGATATATGAATATGCGGGTACGACAAATCTCCACAAACTTGTAAATTGTAAATTGAGTCCCATTTTTATTAAAATAATTGAAAAATTGCACCCAAACGTATCATTGCTGTATCCAATCTGAATCAGCAAGTCGAACTTGCCAAAAACCAACAGAATCAACAGATACGTCATTTGGCATATCTGACAGTGTCCTCTGATAAGCATAAGAATTTTGCTGTGAATGAAGCTAAACTGCTGGAAGAAAGAAGAAGCAAAACAGAGCTTCATATAGACAAAGCATCAAGGCAACAGAGCTAACTCTCTGATAATGATCATTTGTAATTAGCAATATTAGTTTAAGGTCCTAATCAGCAACTAATCTAAGGATCAGTATTAGCTAATGTGGCCTGCCTAGTCAGCAAAGTTAGTTAGAGATTTCTGTTAGTCAGTTAGAGAATTCTAAACACACATATTTTGCATGATTAGATTCGTGTGTCTATAAGTAAAAATTATAACAGAATATTGTATTTCATTCTTGATCTTTGTAAAATAACATTGAAATATTCTCTCAAAAGTTCTTCAATGGAGTTCTTCGAATAACTTCTTTTACATATGAAAAGTCTGTGAGTCTTTTCATCGAACACATTGTTGTTCTTATCAAATATCATTCTTCATCTTTACATCCTCGTGTGTCCAACAGTAATCCAAGTCAGTTACCTCAAAAATATGGAGCTAAAAGCTTAAGCTTATAGAAAGAACCGAACAATAGTATTTAAGCACTCTAACCACCTCCACTAAGTCATCAGAAACAAATGCATATGAGGGAACTTGAACCCATCATGACTCAAAGGACAACTAACCAAGGCATTATAGCATGTTAATAACCATCAAACCTAAGAACTTATAGGAAAGGGTTCAACAATAGTATTTAAACACTCTAACAATAATATACATATCCAAATTATCTAATCAACGTTGTGAAGTGATGATGATTTACCTGATTATCTGATCGGTTGTCGAACCAACATCCAGGCGGCTGTAAAGAACCAAGGCAGCAGCAGAAGCAGATTGAGTCGTGTAGATGGAGTTATGGAAATGTCTTAGCTCTAATGTTGATATAAAAGGAATCCCTTTGTCAGTATTCAGGAGACAGACGTAGATTTCATTGGTTAACGGAGTATGTATGATCTCCTTAATCACAACATGAGATGCATTGTCAAACTTCACAATGTCCCATTGATTTACTCCAACATACATATCAAACTCAGGCAAGCTGTCCTGACCATCAAAGTCTCCATACATGAACGAAGCTCGTATAAAGTAGACTGTGTCTTTGCCTTCGTTAGGATTCATTGTGTAACATTTTCTGTTTCCTTCAGGAAAACTTCTGACACTTTGAAGTGATCTCTGAAGAAGAGTTTCAGACATGAACTTGGAAGATATGTTCCTATTCACTCCAGTGTGGATATATCCTTCGTCCGAAGTGTATTTCAACTCTGTTCTGTCATCGGTATAGCTGGAACCTACCGGTGTCCCACAATCGATGCTTATAGCAGCTATAATAATACATACAGGCCAGCAAAAGTATTAATTCATCCGAATTGTACAAGCGAAAATGTCGAAGAGATATCAGATCGTGTACTTACCTTCTATGTCATCTAGTTTCCTCCTGAAATGCTGGTCAGAAGCCGAAAATACAGCAGATTGATTTCCACAATATGCACTAATTTTCCAGAATGATATTACAAACATAAACCATGCCACAGAACCCCAAGCTCCTGTACTTTTTACACCCATTTCTTTCTTTCACGGAATGATTATCGTATGTTGTCAGAACCTGTACTAGTGCGTGAGGAAAGTACTAGTGCGTGAGGAAAGGACGCGTTTGTGCAAAACTCATGACTAAACAAAATTGTAGTTGTGATTGATGTTTATGTAAAGGATAAATCCAGCGATATATATTCAGAGCGTCAAATTGGTGTACATGAAGACGTTGAGTCATTGATATTGAAAACAACTAAAGACCAACTTGTTATAGTATCCTTGAAGTTTTCGTTTCAGTCTTTATTATGAATTTAAGGCCATTTCTGGTTGATGTTCTATAGTCCACATAGGTGTGCCTAGATACATAAAATTTTCTAAGCTATAGTACGTATATCTTGAACCATGATCATGGCTTCTGGGGTCGCAAATGAGTAAGCTGTATCTATTGTCATTTAATATGATGTGAAAGAAACAAGTAGTAGAGGTACGTGTGTTGAACATTAATGGAGATTTTTTTTTATAAACTTGATAAATTGGTTCTGAAAATGTTAATTGACAGGTCTCTATTAACACTCTAAGGTGTTTGTTTAAAGTACACAGAGAAGATTCAGCTCTGTAAATGAAGAACATGAATAAGCTCCATTAACGGAGGGATAGAGTTTGTTATTTCTTTTTCAGGAATTGAGTTTACAATATCTGAATTCAATCATATACAACACTCTGCTTTTAACATACTAAAAACGTTTTCAGGAATTCCAGAATTCTTCTAACTAACTCTAACAAACTAATCCCACATCAGCTATTTCAACAAACTCTGATTATCAACAATTAACTATACTTAACTAACATTAGTCCATCACCAGCTATCAGGGGCATGATCAGCTGATGACTGATATTGTTTGTTAAGTGCTTTTGTAACACTTTGATGCTCTATATAATAAGGCTCTGTTATCTTCAAAATGCTAAGCATGCTCGTTGGCTTCCTCTTGTCTACAGCATAATCTATATGCTTATCATACAACAATTATTGATTTTTTAGGCAAGTGCACCCAAGAAACTGGGCAGCTTTTGGTGTGGTGCAGGGGTGGAACCAGAATAGTAGAATTGGGGGAGCCAAATGATAAAAACTTAAAACTTATAGTATTAAAATGTAAAATTCATTTTTTATAAAAAAAAATGTACAACTTTTTTAACTATAAATTATTTTTTCCACTGTGGTCCGCCCCTAGTGTGGTGGGTCAGGGTACGTGAGCTTGAAGCCAATACAGAGATTGAAAATTAGTTAGTAGTTACGGAACTTCGATTCAAAAATTTTCAGGATTGACCTAATTAGAAAATTATTATTATTATTATTAACTTCGATTCCAATACTTTTGTCTAACATTTACATTCAATTTGATGCGGCACTTAACATGGCACTTCCTGTCAGCTGTCACGTCATCACACTACCATATCATCACAACTCCTAATCTTTTCCAACCCTAATTTTTAACTCAATTCAATTTGTAAATAATTTAATATATAACAAAAAACAAAATATAATGCTTTTTTATCCTATTGAACAAAATCAACAACAAACAAAGGTTGGAGAGTTCTAGAATTGAAGAAATTTGAAACAGTTTCCAGATTTCTTCATACAAAATTAAAAGGTGAGGGGATCTGGATAAAAAAAATTAAATTTTTTTGAAGATCGAACAAAATAAACAAAAAAAATAAGATTGAACTTGAAGAAAACTGGAAAAATATGCAAAATAAAAAAATAAAAAATAAAAAACCTTTGAAGGGATGTGGAAATATTTCAATCCAAGTTGATGATGATGATGATGTCCCTCCAGCAATCTCTTTCAATTCAATTAAGTACATTAAAGTTGGAATATTAAAAGTCAACCGGAATATTAAAAGTTTTGTCTCTTATCGAGCAATATTTGGGTTGAAAATCCATTTGTCATAGAGAAATCGTGGTAAAGATCGATGATGATGTTGTTGTAGTATGTGATTTTACAAAAGCAAATTAAATTAGATTTCTTTGAAACATGGAAGTTGTTTTAACAATTTAGACAAACTGAGTTACAAGCATCAAAGAAAAACAGATATGCAGAAGCTACCATTATCTTGAATCCATATCAAGTTTCTTCTGGACATTATTTAAATCTAACAGTACTGTTTTAGATTCTCTAGCACAATTGTTAACAGGTCTGGTCCATTATTTTTCAATCTAGGCCTAGAGTATCACATTAACATGGTGGTTGTGGACTTTTATCGAACAGCTACCGGGCACATGTTGTGTTCATATGGAAGAACAATAATCCAGCAAACCAACCTATGACACCGTACCTCCGTTTGAATGGTGTAAAATCCGGAGAGTTTGAGAAGATGGATTTGCATCTGTTGTGTTTGGAAGAGGATTCTGAATTTCTGATGGGTGTTCAATTCCAGATCTCTTCAACTTTTTTTTTTTGTTTATTTTGTTCAACAGGAGGAAAAAGCATTATATTTTGTTTTTTTTTAATATATAAAATTTTGTACAAAGGGAGCTTCTCCTTACGATCCACAGATTATCTATTTACATCTCAATTTAATTTTTTTTATTAATGATAATTTTAACCTAAATTAAAATTACTAAACAAGACAAAAAAATTCTAAAGACACTACAAACTAATTAAATTGTTAAAAAAAGAAATTATCTCTCCATAAATTATTAGATTAAATATTACGTATTAAACTCTCTATCATAAATATGTTATTACCATATTAAATATTCTTTCCTAATTACTCTCTCTCTCTCCATAGTTTAAAAAAAAATCTCATCTACATACTTTCTCAATCAATCTCTTATCAATAGTTTAAGAAAAAAAATTATGAATATTTTAGTTTTTTACTAATGGTAATAAATAAATAAATAAATATATATATTAAAAAGTCAATACAAATACCTTATTTTTCAAAAAAAAAGAGATATATATATATATATATATATATATGAAAACTTGATTTGTTGCAACTAGATTCGATTAAACTCTGAATTTCTAAAACTAATGAAAGAAATAAAATTCTCGAGGCAATCACATACCTACAAAAGTAATAAAAAGTATTTTCATATTTCAATTTTTTTTTTGAAAAACATAGTACTTGTTTTTTGAGTTTTTTTTTAATATACACATATATACGGTTCTTAAAAATCAAGCTTATTCGTAAGTTTTTTTTTTAACCGTTAGTCTTGCTTGAGAAAGAATTGAGATAGAAAATTAGAAATATGTATCGGGGGAGAGTTTAATATGGTGATTAAAAATTTTAGGAGAGTGTTTAATGTAATATTCAATCTAATGATTTAGGAGAGATAATTTTTTGTAATATTTTAATTCAAAAAAAAATTACTCCTCAGATGAATCCAAAACTACGACGGTTCGTCCTAACTTTTAATAAAATAAAATGGAGTGTCTTTAGAAATTTATATTTTTAAAATTGAGTGTTTTTAGAATATGAGAGCCAAAAGATAAAAAAGATAATCTTGGAACAAGAGGAAGTGTCTTTAGAATTTTTTTAAATTTAAATTTTGAGAATGGGGTGTCTTTAGAAAAGAAGTGTTAAAAGAAAAAATTGGATTATAAAAAACTCTCTCATTTCAAATTGAATGAAGTTAAAAATTAGGGTTTGGAAAAGATTAGGAGTTGTGATGATATTGTAGTGTGATGATGTGACAGGTGATAAGGAAGTGTCATGTCAGCTACGACGTTAAGCTGGAAGTAAATATTTGATAAAAGTGTTGAATGTCTACTATTATCCTATTATTATTATTATTATTATTATTATTATTATTATATAGTCCTTCTCTGACCTAAACATTCCAGAATAAAAATTTAATGACTAAAGTTCATTGGTCCATTTAATATATCTTTCTTTGACCGGCAGATGGCTTGCTTTCAAGAGTTCTAGTTCCACCATTTAATAGATTCTATCAATTTAGTGGACCACAATCCCACCTTGAATAATAACTATGCATTGTGATTAGGGAGATCTACCAAAGAGTAGAATGAATGGATAGAATAAGTAATCTAAAATTTTGAAGCATAAATTGACATTGTAACACATGGGACATCGCCTGAACATTAATTATTACAATCATTTAGTTGAAATCAATCTATGGATCCAAGATAAGGAATCCTTATTCAAGTAATACAATAAGGGTAGTGTTAACTTGTGCCCTAACAACAATAAATATACTATACATGGAAAGTATTTATTACATAAAAACATTAATTGTATCGATTAATACAAAAAACATAATAAATACATTCCAATTATAGTATATTTATGGTTGTTAACCATAAGCTTAACACTACCCATACAAATAATTGGAAACTTATTCATGATTCATATAAATTTGCTATTATCTGTGGGTCTCATGAACACAAGCATCAAAGTCCAGGATGAATTTTTGAGGCTTTATGAATGGGGACCCGGCCAGTTTTGGAGTCCTGAGGTTCAGCTACCGGAGCACCATCGGCAACATTGATCTGATGGTGCACCTTTACAACACATGCACTGTGGACACATGGGTACCTCTTTCGGGCTCAAAAAATAAATAGCACTTTTTGGAAGTGGCATTTCAACATTGTCACTGCTTTAATAACTTATGTTTAAAAGACACCTATTATGGTGAACGGACAAAAATACCCTCAATAGTTGTTCCACATCAGATTTCTTACATTCAGTTTATAGTGAAGTAGAGAGAGAAAGTCCAGTTGAAACTCAGGCAATCACTCAAACGGTGACGAAATGGCGCTACGCAGATGCATTCGGGGGTTGAGTTTTTTTTTTCAGTTCATGAAAAGGCTCGGAGCCTTCATGAAAAAGCTTGGAGCCTTCATGAAAAAGCTTGGAGCCTTCATGCAAAAGGCTCGGGCATTTCATGAAAAAGTCTTAGATCCTTAACCAAAAGGCTCGGAGCCTTTGGCAAAAGTCTCGGAGCCTTTAGAAAAAGTCTCTGATCCTTTACTAAAAGGCTCGAAGCCTTTGGCAAAAGTCTCGAAGCCTTTGGAAAAAGTCTCGGAGCATTTAGAAAAAGTCTTGGATCCTTTACTAAAAGGCTTAGAGCCATTGGCAAAAGTCTCGGAGCCTTTAGAAAAAGTCTCGAATCCTTTACTAAAAGGCTCGGAGCCTTTGGCAAAAGTCTCGGATCATTTACTAAAAGGCTAGGAGCCTTTGGAAAAAGTCTCGGATCCTTTACTAAAAGGCTCAGAGCCTTTGGCAATGCAAAAGTCTCGGAGCCTTTAGAAAAAGTCTCGGATCCTTTACTAAAAGGCTCGAAAAAAGTCTCGGACCCTTTGAAAAAAGTCTCGGAAACTATATTACAAGTCTCTGAGATTCAAACTTCACAGGTTCAAACTTAACAAAACCAGCTTCATGTTTACAAAACGAACTGTTAAAGCGTTACAAGACTCAGAAATGCAGGATTAAAAAAGAAGTATTTCAGAAATATATTACCTTGTTGTTCGAAAGAAGGTCGAGAAGTTTATTTTCAGACATGGTTGTTGTAGAGAGAGAAAGAGAGGAGTTACTGAGTTCAGTGTTCCAAGTGTGGAGATGGAAGTACAAAGCCAATAAAAAATGATTATTTAAGGGCAATTTTGGTAGTTCACCATAATAGGTACCTTTTAAACATAAGTTATTAAAGTAGTGACATGGGTGCAACGTCAGTTGGAAAAGGTGACATACATCACCATTTCCAAGTACGTCTTTTCTCATCACTGCATTGATACCTCCTGCAAGGGTACATGCACACATATAAATACATTATCATCATAACTCATCAATCAAAAAATGACATTGTAAGGTGCAAGATCACGCATGTTTTTTTTATTTGATCTTACACGTATGATACTCAGTTTTCTAACTACCAATTAAATTGGTTGTTGGATGTTTACAAAACTTATTGTCGGATGTGATATACTATGACTCCGCACGAAAAATGAACATGTGTGATCCAGAATCTGATAATTTCCAAAATAATCAATATAATTAACTTCTAAAGATATATCTCTATCATAAAAAGTGAAATGGTCAATAGTTCACAATTTGTGTGACAATATTATATAAAGAAAAGAGTTGTATTTTTCTTTCCACATCATGTGTGTAGGGTAAGGTTAAATTGAGTCTTGAGATATTGAAAGCCAAAGCTATCAGGTAAAAGTCCAATAATAGTATTTAAGTTCTAATAAATTGACGTAGCGGAAGTTAGATAATCTCGAATTCACGAGAAAGTTGTGTTCAAAGAACAATTTTTTATCGATGAAAATTAATTAATACAACCTTCCTGACTCTTTGTTTAAAAAGAAAATAAAAATAGAATCCTAAACGTACTGAAAAACTAATATCAAACAAGTTTGATTTATTCCCAACACTAACACCTAACGACTTGCAAAATAAGAAAACTCAACTACCAAATAAACTAAATTCAATCTCCACGGCACACAGCTGCAACCTCCCCATGTTCCCCATGTCCTACATCAGCATCCTCCTCTTGGAAACAAACTCGTCCCGAGTCATCCGAATACAAGGGCACGTCCTCGTGGTACTCCGAAAGATCGGCTACATTGAACGTATTGGAGATGTTCCAATTATCTGGCAGCTGTAAGATATAGGCATTGTCATTAATTTTCTTGGTGACTCTGAAAGGTCCATACTTTCTTTTATGTAGCTTAGTTCGGATTCCAGGAAACCGATTTTTCCGCAAACAGGCCATCACCAAATCTCCCTCTGCGAACTCTTTCTTACGCCGATGCCGGTCTGCAGCAATTTTGTAAGCAGAATTAGCAACCTCCAAGCTAGCTTACACTTCCGAATGTAGTTGTTGAATCCGTTCAGCTAGATTTTCTCCAGCTCTACTGACTTTCGGTTGGATTGGTAATGTGACCAGGTCCAACGCGTGTTTTGGCTGCTGAGTATATATGACTTCGAAAGGAGTTTTACTCGTCGAGCGATTGGTCATACTGTTGCATGCAAATTCTGCTTGAGCCAGGTCAAGGTCCCATCGTTTTGGCTTTTCTCCACTGATACATCGCAACATGTTTCCCAGAGTACGGTTCACCACCTCCATTTGGCCGTCCGTTTGTGGATGGAAAGCACTGTTAAACTGCAATTGGGTGTCAAATTTCTTCCACAAGGTCCTCCAAAAATGGCTTACGAATTGGACGTCACGATTTGCCGTGATGGTCTTTGGAACTCCATGCAAACGCACCACTTCGAGAAAAAACAAGTTGGCAACATGGCTTGCATTGGCAGTCTTTTTACAGGCAACGAAATGCGCCATTTTTGAAAACCGGTCGACCACCACCATGATGGAATCTTTTCCCCTCTGAGTTCGTGGTAACCCAAGCACGAAGTCCATTGAAAAATCTTCCTAAATTGTCTTCGAAATGGGTAGGGGAGTATACAAACCGGTATTTTGGGACTGTCCTTTTGATTCCTGACATACCCGATAGTTTTGGATAATTTTCCCCACGTCTCTCTTCAGCTGAGGCCAGTAATAATGGTCGGCGATCAACATGATTGTCTTGTCACGTCCCAAATGGCCACCCAATCCACCTCCATGAAGTTCCCGCACAATCTGCTCCCGCAATGACCCTTTTGGAATGCATAGTTTATTGGATTTAAATAAAAACCCATCATGTATCAGGAAGTCACCTATATTTTGGTGGGTGCTGCACTTGTCCCACACCTCCTTGAAGTCCTCATTAGTGACATATTGGTCTTTCAAAGTCTCAAAACCAGTGATCTCAGCTTCTACCGTCACCAGCAGTGTGGTCCGCCTACTCAATGTGTCGGCGACTTTGTTCATCAGTCCAGCTTTGTGCTTTAGGGAGAAGGTAAATTTCTGCATGTATGTGATCCACCGTGCATGCATGTTGTTCATGTGGTGTTGGTTGGTAATGAATTTCAGAGCTTGATGATCACTGTACAACACGAATTCCTTTTGGATTAAGTAATGCTGCCAATGCATGAGAGCTCGGTAGACAGCGTAAAATTCTTTCTCGTAGGTCGTCCATCTCTGTCTTGCGTCACTTATTTTTTCACTAAAGAATTTCACCGGTCTGCCCTCTTGAGATAAAACGACCCCAATCCCCTTCCCTGAGGCATCACAATCGACTTCGAATAACTTATCAAAATATGGTAATGCGAGGACAGGTGCTATGCTTTGTTTCTCTTTCAGTAGCGCGAAGCTCATTTCTTGCTCTTCGGCCCAACGGAAACAACCTTTTTTTGTGCATTCAGTCATTGGTGCCGCTAGGCTGCTGAAGTTTCGAATGAACCTTTGGTAGAACGTTGCTAACCCATGGAAACTCCGCACGTCTGTCACCGTTGTTGGGGTCGGCCATTAACGAATTGCCTTGACCTTGGCCTCATCCACTTGGACCCAATTCTTTCCCACGACAAACCCCAAGAAAACCAGCTGGTCTTGTAAGAAGCTACACTTCTTTTTATTCACATACAGGTGATTTTTTCGCAGTACTATTAGCACTTCCCTCAGGTGTCTCAAGTGTGTCTCTTCATCAGGGCTGTAAATAAGAATATCGTCGAAATAAACAACAACAAATGTGCATGAGAAAGGTCTCAGTACCTGATTTATAAGCCTCATAAAAGTGCTTGGAGCGTTGGAGAGACCGAATGGCATCATAGACCATTCGTACAACCCTTCGCGCGTTTTAAACGCGGTTTTCCACTCGTCTCCAGGCATAATCCGAATCTGATGGTACCCGCTTCACAGGTCGATTTTGGAGAACACTTTCGCTCCTCCTAATTGGTCGATCATGTCTTGGATTGTGGGTATCGGGTGCTGGTAACAGATGGTAATTTTTTTGATTGCTCGGCTGTCGATACACATTCGCCAGGTACCATCTTTCTTGGGTACTAGTAGCGTAGGCACTGCACAAGGGCTCTTGCTCTCCTGGATGTATCCCCCCTATAACAAATCATCAACTTGATCTTGTAGTATCTTGTGTTGTTGTGGACTCATCCTATAGTGTGCTAGGTTTGGTAGGCTTTCTCCTAGAATCAGATCAATTTGATATTGTATTTCTCGCATTGGTGGTAATCCCATTGGTAGCTCTTTCGGTGTCAGGTCAGAAAATTCGGTCACCAAAGGGAGGACCTTTTCGGGATTGTTTCCTCTTCCATGTCATCCTCTTGAGCTAGCAGCGCACAAGCTTGGCATTCCTCTGTCACATGTCTTGTTGCCACGGCTAGGAAATTTTCTCCCTCCTCTTGCCGAGCCTCTGCCTTCAAAGTAGGTGGTTTTAATATGATTTGTTTTCCTTTCCACCAGAATTCATAGGTATTGGCTCTTCCTTTGAAGCTGATATCCATATCATATTGCCATGGTCTTCCTAACAAAATCTGGCAAGCATCCATAACCACTACATCATACACAACCTCATCTTGGTAATTCTTACCAATTGATAGCGGTACCCTGCACACTTCATTGACTACATCAGCAGCGCCTTCCACCTTTCGAATCCAACGCATGCCATAGGGTTGCGGGTGTTTCTCAGTGGACAGTTTCAGCTTTCGAACCAGCTCTTTGGACACCAAGTTCTCTGAACTACCGGTGTCGATCACTACCTTCGCTATCACTCCATTGATAAGGGCATTGGTTCTGAAGACTTGATGGCGAGTCGAAATTTCTGGTCCCTTTTTTGGTGTCAAGAAAACCCTTTGAACAATGCAATTTATTTTTTCGTCTCCACCTTCTTCTGCTTCTAGATTTTCCGCCGAGCTGGGCTGTGCAGATTTCTTTATTTTTTGTCTGACTTCCACTCGGTTGATGTATCACCATTCCAATGAAGTCGTCCTCCTCACCCTCATCAATTCCGTCGACCACCTCTGTTTCATGGCCATCTTCTCCTCCTTGTTCACAATCACCTTCAACAAAATTGACAACAGGCCTCCATGGGCATTGATTCGAACGGTGCCCAGGCTGGTGACATCTGTAGCATATCAAGGGCATTGGTTTAGCATAAGGGTTCGGTGCTTGTTGTGCAGCAGAACTCCTTGGTCGACTTTCAGTAGTCATGACCTCAGTGGCTGGTTCAGTTGTGGGTGTTACTTTGCTTGGACCAGCTTGGAACTGCTGATTTGCGAACCTGGTTCGCACAGGAGGTGCTCGGATTGGCTCTTCAGCCTTTCATGACAAATCGAAAGCTTGCCCGAGTGTGAATGTATTAAGCATCTTCATTTGGTCTTGTATTTCCCGTTTCAAGCCTCCTCTAAACCTTGCGATTTGCATGTTTTCATTGTCCGGCAGCAAGTTCCGTGAATTTAGTCGAATGAACTCATCGATGTATTCTTCAACAGTCTGATTCCCCTGTTTGCAGTTCTGTAATTGTACATATAAACGCTGCTCATAATCAGGAGGTAGGAACTTACCCATGAATTTATTCTTCATCTTCTCCCACGTTGCAATCGGAGGTTTACCGTCCAGCACTCGTTTGTTTTTCAGGTACTTCCAATATGCTGCAGCCGATCCTTTCAATTTATTGGCCACCACCTTGAGTTTCCGGTCTTCAGAACAGTCCATCACTCCAAATCCAGTCTCAACCTCGTCAATCCAAGAGAAAAACTCATCCACGTTCTGTGTTCCTTTGAAGATTGGCATCTCCACATTAAGTTTATAATCTCGGTCACCTTAGGTTCTCCTTGGAGCCTGATCTTCAGATTCCATCAACTGAGAATTTGGGGACGAAATCATGGGTAGCGATGGTGTATTTTGGACTTGTGGTATGTTTTCAAGATTACGAGTCAAGGACGTCGGGCCACGAGTGATCTCATCTGCCCCTCCACGTCGCTGGTCGCCTACCCTGTTGCCATTAGGGGACAACGCCTCTAATCTTTGAAGAACCTCCTCAAGCTGAGCCTGTAGTAATGGAACTCCATCGAGTAGTGGACGAATGTCATTGATGGCGGCAGTAACAACCCCGGTTGCTATTGCCCTTATTCGCTGATCATCGTCAGTCGAACGATTACTCCCAATATCGCCGCGCGCCATCAGAAATTTTGCTGAGAGCTCTGATACCACTTGACGTAGCGGAAGCTAGATAATCTCGAATCCACGAGAGAGTTCTCGAATCATCGAGAAAGTTGTGTTCAAAGAACAATTTTTTATTGATGAAAATTAATTAATACAACCTTCCCGACTCTTTGCTTAAAAAGAAAATAAAAATAAAATCCTAAACGTACTGAAAAACTAATATCAAACAAGTTTGATTTATTCCCAACACTAACACCTAACGACTTGCAAAATAAGAAAACTCAACTAACAAATAAACTAACTTCAATCTCCACGGCACACAGCTGCAACCTCCCCATGTTCCCCATGTCCTACATCATAAATTATACACATTAGATATATTTTAATGGTTAAAAGTGCATTACTAACTATCTCAACATTAACTGAACTAGACCATGAGTGCAATCAATTGGTGTTTCTACATAAATATGGTCAATCCTAAACTTGGGTTGGATGAGATTTTGTGAAAATATAAACAAATTTATGGTGGTGAGAGATGAGATTTAATGGTTAAAAGTAGGGGTGTGCAAAAAACCGCTAAATCGAACCAAACCGACCAACCCAACCCATAAAGTTTGGGTTGGTTCGATTACAAATATAAAAAATGGGTGGTTCGGTTTATCCAAAGGATAAACCGATTAAAGGTGGTTCTGTTTGAGTTGAGTGAAATAATTCACCAGCCCAAACCAAACCATATAATTTTAAAAGTAAAACTAAAATATAAAACTCAACTACGTTTTCTATTCAGTCTAGGTTTTATAACTTTTATTGATTATTTTAAGCGTTTACGGTTTTTTTATTTGTTTTGATACAATTCTTCTGATTGATCGATGTCTTAAGGTTTCAAAAGCATAGGTGTTGTAAAACATATCTTTAATCAGGGTATATATACATGTGTGTGTATATATATGTATAATATTTTATGTTATAATTTTTTTTATTTAAATATTTTTTATAATATAATTCCAAAAAAAAAAATTGAGTTCTAATATAAACCAATAAACCTATCCAAACTAGCCCGGCCTTTTTTGGTTTGGTTTGAATCGGTTTGAAAAATCACATTGGTTTGGTTTGGGTTGAAATATAGTCAAACCGATCCATATTGGTTTGGTTTGACATTAAGCTTCAACCCAAACCAAACTGAAAACGTACACCCCTAGTTAAAAGTGCATTACTAACTATCTTTTTTTTCTTTTATTTTTATAAAGGACAAAAAAGATAAAAACACCCCTCTAACATTAAATTTGACTAACGTTATGGAAGTCATTGTCAATTAATGATAAAATTGTTTCTGATTATTAAAGAGCAAACCTCAAGGAGGTTGGCTACAATTTACTCTTATCATTTTCATTGGTTTGTTAGTTGGGTACTGTTAATTAAGTATCCAGTGAATCCACGTCCATGCACCATTGAGTCCATATGCTATATATATGGCAGATCGTGATGGATGTTTCCCTACTCTTATCCTAAATAAATCTGCTAAGTACAATGAAATATGTTTGCAGCAATCTCAATCTTGAAAACTTCTACTCAAGTTCAGAAGTTAATTCTTTTTCTTTTCTTGTTAATGGGGTTACTTCTTCACCAAGGGAGTCTAATTTGTAGATTGAGTTCAGATATATACATGCTAAACTTGGTTTTCTTTGTTATAGAGTAAACCTGAAACTTGCATAATATGCTCCACTATACATCCAGATACCGCAGGGGATACATATTTCAAAAATTTCCGTCTACATTGTTAATAACATGGAGAGGCTAGAATTTAATGTACCATTTCCTGGAAAACATACAATCAATTTTTTACAAAAACAAGACAGAATATTCAAGTGCCTGGATAACTAATTAATATGCTTTTAAATAGTTGCATATCTATATGAGATAAGAGATTTAACTATGATCTGATCTTTCTATTCTATCTAGGTTGAGGACCCTTTTCGGTTTCAAGATCCAATGGACTCATATCAATTGCATTTATAGACTTCGACATTAAGCTCTCTGTCCTCCAAGTTTGTTGATCACGAGCGATTTCCATCTCCAAACACTGTTTCAATTCTGTCACCACATGACTCATAGTTGGCCTCTTGATGGAAATATTAGGAACACATTCCATTGCAGTCTCTACAGCTTTCCAGATAGAATTAGTGTCAAAATTTACTCCGAGTCTCGGATCAATGATGCTTCTTATATCCCCTCTTTCAAGAAAGGGACAAACCCATTGAACTATATGAGTGTTCTCGCGGCCTTTAATCACAGCACGCTGGCCTGTAATTAGCTCCAGAAGAACAATTCCGAAGCTATAGACATCACTTTTCTCTGTCAGTCTGTTTGACGTATAATACCTGCATAAACCAAGATTGCAACTTCATTTTCTTCTAACCGAATGCAAAATTGTTGTACAGGAAATATGGTTTTGGAAGAATTCAATTACTTACTCTGGATCAAGGTATCCCACAGTGCCAGCAACTGCGGTTGATACATGACTTTCATTTTCATGTAAGACATATATTGATAACCCGAAATCTGCAATCTTGGCCTGCATTTTCTCGTCCAACAAAATGTTGGCAGTCTTCACATCTCTGTTAATTATTGGTGGCTTGCAACCACAATGCAAATACTCTAGCCCTGCACATTTGATCCCGGTAAATGTTAGCTTGGCTTGGAGGTATTTAAAATGAGAACTTTTATATCATTAATTTGTTATTCTGTTGATAGACCTTGTGCTGCATCAACTGCAATATGAATCCTCTCTTTCCAACTCATAGCTTCTTTGCTTTTATCTGAAGGAAAAAGATACAACAAAGTTGTTATCCTGTTTCAAAATGTTTTGTAAAACAAGTATTTCGAAGATATTTAAGAAATTGAATCTATATCAGGATCGTCAACAGGAAAGAAGGACCCTCTAAAAATAACGCAAGAATTTGCAAGTGAACATGGCCAATACCTTGTAAATACTGCTCTAAATTTCCACCTGCCATGTACTCATAGATGATCCCCAAGTTTGTGCCATCATTGCAATATCCGATGAAGGAAGCTAAATTTCTATGATGAACTCGCATCAAGAGTTGAGCCTGCATATCGAGATGACATGTAAATATTTGTTGCAATCGCCTACCTAATTCAAAAATTAGAAATGGTTGTTTTGCAATAGCCTAATTCAAAATGTAGAAATGGTTGTGTTGCAATCGCCGAATTCATATTGATTGTAACAAATTGAGTTCTAGTGATTGATGAAATCATGGTTGTGATATTCAAGTATTTTTAGGTGCAATTGGATGAGCCTCTATGTCTATGATTTGGCTACATTAATAATTTCTTTTCATACATTCTTGGAGGTTCATGTGATTTTATATATATATATATATATATATATATATTTTCTAAACAGAGCATTTTACCTCAGTTCGAAATTGCTTAGTCCCTTGAGCTGATGACAGAGAGAGCATTTTGACTGCGACCTGTCTACCGTCAAACAGAGTGCCATGATAAACTGTTCCAACTGCTCCTTTTCCAAGCACTTTGTGGAAATTATCGGTCATATTCACTATCTCAGTGTATGTGAACGGTCTATTGTCTGATTTCAAATCCCCTTCTTTTTCTTCTTGAGATTTTACATCTAGCTTTGCACCTATAAATTTAAAGTGCATCAAATAGTCATCATTTTGTGTCACCAAGGGAAATTCCTGAATCCTGAACCATTTCTTGGACTACAAGTTAATATCTGTACCTTTTTTTCTTCTATAGATCCAAACAGCAAGCAATGCAAGAAGAATGACTAGTGGGGTAACAACAGCTGCAACCACTGGTATCACAATGCTTCTGTTCTCCTTTTTGCATGGATCCAACAAACAAAGATCCGGATTTCCATCAACTCTGTATTATTAGATTAGTTACTATTAATTAGGGGGAATAGTTGAAGTTTGCGAATTCAGAAAAGAAATTGGTTTTGTTAAAGCTTCTGAGTTTGGATAAATCGAGAACCTCAAATCAAGCGATAAATTTTGTTTTCGTGCCTGTAGAGCTGCAGGAATCGACCCAGAGAGTTTGTTTCCTTCCAAATTCCTGAAAAATACATGATGGATTAGATGATAGCTTTCATTTTACCTGAAATGAGTGTAGAGTTGTGGTGTTAAAGTTAAGTAATTTACTTACAGAACACTCAAGTTTGAAAGCTGTGACAGAATTTCAGGTATTGTCCCTGTCAAGCTGTTGTGTGATAAATCCCTTAAAGAGAAAAAAGATTGTCCAGATTAGGAGAAGTGTTCCACATAACTCAAATTTTCTGAGATTTAAATTTTCTTATGCTTACAGGGACTGTAATGACTTCAGATTGAATAGTGCCAGCGATATCCTGCCTGTCAGTCCTCTTGACGATAAATTCCTGCAGGAAATCCATATTATTTAGTTAAAAAAATAGTTTCTGTCATTAGGATCTTTGTCTAGTTAGGTCAATACTGAAAAACAAATTCAGGATTGAAGTAACATAAATTTTATGACTGGTTCTACAACATTATATAACTTCCGTCTTGAATTTTTTTTTTAAGACCGACCTGACTAGAGAATTATACTCTGCCATTATATGATATGTAATAAAGATAGGAAATACTTTGATTGCTTCATTATGTGGTTAAAGTACAATCACTTACAAGGAGATGATTTTGGGTGGATGGTAACCACTGTAACTGCAATTCAGGCCATCCCAAGAGTAATATATTGGTGCACATGGATCTCCTTGCCAGTTTTTACCCACCAAATAGCTCCTCTTGATTTTCATGATAGCGGTAACTAATATGTCGAAAGAAATTCATAAAGTAAATTGACTAATGTCTTAACTTCAATAAAAAGTAGAAATGTATCAACCAGAACATACCATCTTCTTGGTCTGTTGATTCTTGTAAGAAATCTTTAACAGTATAAATTTCCATTGCATTTAGAATAGGAGGAAGCGTAGAATTCAATGTTCTGTAAAGCCTAAATTTGAGGACGTTGCTTCCTGTCACAGGTTGTGAGGTGGATATAGTTGTTGAGTCTAAGTACTTTGGAACAACAGATTTCTCCCACAGGTTACCATTTAGTTCTATGTTAAATTCTCTATGTTGGTTCTGTGGCAGGTTTTCTAGTTCGGCGAAGTGCATATATACATAGAACTTCAAAATTGGATCTTTAGTGTCAAAACTAAACTCCAATGACTCTTTGACATTCATTGACCTGACAGCAGTTCTCATGACTGCTGGTGGCAGTCTATATTCGGATTCAACCAGGATGTCTGTAGTGGATGAGGTATTGATTGATTTGAAACCCTGGTAAGGAAACCACATTCGATCATATCTATCCTCACCATATCTGAAATGAAGAAGCAACAAACAGATATATGAATATGCGGGTACGACAAATCTCCACAAACTTGTAAATTGTAAATTGAGTCCCATTTTTATTAAAATAATTGAAAAATTGCCCCCAAACGTATCATTGCTGTATCCAATCTGAATCAGCAAGTCGAACTTGCCAAAAACCAACAGAATCAACAGATACGTCATTTGGCATATCTGACAGTGTCCTCTGATAAGCATAAGAATTTTGCTGTGAATGAAGCTAAACTGCTGGAAGAAAGAAGAAGCAAAACAGAGCTTCATATAGACAAAGCATCAAGGCAACAGAGCTAACTCTCTGATAATGATCATTTGTAATTAGCAATATTAGTTTAAGGTCCTAATAGCAACTAATCTAAGGATCAGTATTAGCTAATGTGGCCTGCCTAGTCAGCAAAGTTAGTTAGAGATTTCTGTTAGTCAGTTAGAGAATTCTAAACACACATATTTTGCATGATTAGATTCGTGTGTCTATAAGTAAAAATTATAACAGAATATTGTATTTCATTCTTGATCTTTGTAAAATAACATTGAAATATTCTCTCAAAAGTTCTTCAATGGAGTTCTTCGAATAACTTCTTTTACATATGAAAAGTCTGTGAGTCTTTTCATCGAACACATTGTTGTTCTTATCAAATATCATTCTTCATCTTTACATCCTCGTGTGTCCAACAGTAATCCAAGTCAGTTACCTCAAAAATATGGAGCTAAAAGCTTAAGCTTATAGAAAGAACCGAACAATAGTATTTAAGCACTCTAACCACCTCCACTAAGTCATCAGAAACAAATGCATATGAGGGAACTTGAACCCATCATGACTCAAAGGACAACTAACCAAGGCATTATAGCATGTTAATAACCATCAAACCTAAGAACTTATAGGAAAGGGTTCAACAATAGTATTTAAACACTCTAACAATAATATGAATATCCAAATTATCTAATCAACGTTGTGAAGTGATGATGATTTACCTGATTATCTGATCGGTTGTCGAACCAACATCCAGGCGGCTGTAAAGAACCAAGGCAGCAGCAGAAGCAGATTGAGTCGTGTAGATGGAGTTATGGAAATGTCTTAGCTCTAATGTTGATATAAAAGGAATCCCTTTGCCAGTATTCAGGAGACAGACGTAGATTTCATCGGTTAACGGAGTATGTATGATCTCCTTAATCACAACATGAGAAGCATTGTCAAACTTCACAGTGTCCCATTTATTTACTCCAACATACATATCAAACTCAGGCAAGCTGTCCTGGCCATCAAAGTCTCCATACATGAACAAAGCTCGTATAAAGTAGACTGTGTCTTTGCCTTCTGGAGGATTCAATGTGTAACAGTTTCTGTTTCCTTGTGGAAAGCTTCTAACACTTTCAAGTGATTTCTGAAGAGTTTCGGACATGAACTTGGAAGATATGTTCTTATTCACTCCAGTGTTGATATATAATTCGTCCGAAATGTATTTCAACCCTGTTCTGTCATCGGTATAGCTGAAACCTACGGGTGTCCCACAATCGATGCTTATGGCAGCTATAATAATTCATACAGGCCAGAAAAAGTATTAAATTCATCCAAATTGTACAAGCGAAAATGTCGAAGAGATGTCAGATCATGTACTTACCTTCTATGTCGTCTAGTTTCCTCCTGGAATGCTGGTCAGATGCCGAAAATACAGCAGATTGATCTCCACAATATGCACTAATTTTCCAGAATGATATTACAAACATAAACCATGCCACAGAACCCCAAGCTCCTGTACTTTTTACAGCCATTTCTTTCTTTCACGGAATGATTATCGTATATTGTCAGAACCTGTACTAGTGCGTGAGGAAAGGATGCGTTTGTGCGAAAATCATGACTAATAACAAAATTGTAGTTGTGATTGATGTTTATGTAAAGGTTAAAATGGGTGACATCTATTCAGAGCGTCGAATGGGTATATACATGAAGAATTTTTGAGTCATTGATATTGAAAACAACTAAAAACCAACATGTTTTAGTAGCCTTGAAGTTTTCGTTTCGGTCTTGACTATGAATTTAAGGCCATTGCTGGTTGATGTTCTATAGTCCACAAAGGTGTGCCTAGATACGTAGAATTTTCTAAGCTATAGTGTATATCTAGATCCATGATCATGTCTTCTGGGGTCCTAAAAGTGTAAGCTGTATCTATTGTCATTTAATATGATGTGATGGAAACAAGTATAGGTGTTGAACATTAATGGAGATATTTTATCAACTTGATAAATTGGTTCTGACAATGTCAATTGACAGATCTCAAATGTGCTACTAAAGTGATAGGAAGGGATTTGTTTGGACCATACAACAATTAATGATTTTTTGAGGCAAGTGCTCCTATCAAATTCACACAGGAGAGTAGTAAAAAATAGGAATGGTGGAGAAGAGTTTTGAATATGTCAGTTTTGTAAATAACATGTAAGAAAAGGGTAATGTTATAAGTAGCTGTCTAGTTATTTTGGTAAATTAATGACTTTGTTTTTTATAATGTCTAAGATTTTACATATGGTAGCTTTGTAAATAAAAGTAAGAGGAAGGTTAATGTAATCTGGTCTTTTGGTAAATTAATTAAAAATGATGAGTATTTATTATGATTTTTGGCTTGCTGGTTTGGGAAAGTTAAAGTGGACAAGTGTCATGACTACAACAGTCCGATTGAAATTGGCGAGTGAGATTGGCGATGGTATTTAGCAATTCTCTATTATTATACCGTTCCTTCTCTGATCAACACAATCCTAAATAAAAATCGAGGAGTGCTAGATTCACCCTCTCAACCTACTCTCTTTTCATGTGTTAACATGTGGACATTATTAAATTTTGCACATTAAACATTGAGTTTTTATAAATAACATTATTTATTTTTTTTAATTTACAATACAAACCAACACCTAACTTCCAAAATTGTCCTTCATCTTTAACTTTAATAAATTGTCATTTAATATCATTTTAAAATATATTAAATATATATAAATACTACATCACTATGCTCTGTATAAATCAAACCACCACAATAATGCATAATAGCAAGAGTGCAAGACCATGAATCGAGAGAAACGATTGAGGAGGAAGTCCAAAAAGCAAAAGTTGTGGAAAATCAAATGTGATCGATAAAACCTAAAAACAGAAAAAAAAAATTCACGATTATCAGTGTATATATATGTGCTTTTAATAATTTGATTGTTTTAAATGTATAAATTATTAAACCGTATGGATATATTAATTTTTTTAACATGAACAGTGAGTAACGTAAGAAAATATTTCTCATTTCATATTAAAATTCACTAATTTTTCTTATATATGTTTTGTAGGTATTCAAAAGTCAGAAGTAGTTTTTCAAATGAAAAGATGTACACTTAATTGAAAAAAATATATTGTTTTAGTACAAATATTATGTAATTGTTTTTTGGTATAAAAATTTGGTAAAAAGAAGTATAAGAAAAGTTGTAGAGTTGTATACCTGGGATCTTTTTTTTTCAGGCTGATATTAATAATAATTTGTTGAAGTTAAAGAAGAAGGGTAATCTTGGAAGTTAAGTATTGGTTTTCTTTGTAAATAAAAAGATAAATGAGGCCATTTATAAAGGTTCAATGATTAATGTGTAACAATTAATGCTATCCACATGTCATTATATGAAGAGAGAGTGAGTTGAGAGAGTGGGTTGAGAGAGTGATTTTAGCATCTCTCATAAAAATTTCATGACTAAAATTTCGTTAGTCCATTTAATGTATCTCTCTTTGATGGGCAGATGACTTTCAAGAGTTTTTGTTCCACCCATTAATAGATTCTATCCATTTAGGGTGTGTTTGGCACCTGGATGGGACAGGATTGGACGGGACGGAACGGGACAGGACTGGACGGGACGAAACGGGACTGGACATGATTGGATTGGACTGGACAGGACAACTGTTCCATATTGTGTTTGGAATACCTGGGACAGAACTGTTAATTGTACTGTTTATGTGTTTGGTATAGCTGGGACAGGACGGGACATGAGGTTCAAATGACCAAACTGTCTCTTGTCCTTTCGAATGTTTATAACAATTTTATTGAGTTTGAAAAAAAAAAACTCCTAGCTTGGGATCGGATTTTGGATTCTTTCATTGAATTTGAAAAATATCAAATATTATTGAATTAAAACTAATTAAAAATCATAAAAAATTAATATTTTCTATCATTTCCTTACTTCACAAACACCATAAATTTTTCTTCAATGAAATTCCATAGACAAAAACAACAAATCAATTCCACAAAATTCATCCTAATAATTAATATGTTCTTAAATCAATTGAACAAAGAAAAAAAAATCTGGAAAAAAAATAGGGAAGAAAAAAATCTAGAAAAAAAATATGGTTTTCAACTAAGAACAACATTTTTCTTCAACCAAAAAAGCAAGTCAAAATCATCATCATCAACGGTCAACACCAGATTTGAGGAAAAATTTTCCAAAACAAAAGTTTCTTCAATCAAAAAACCAAATCAAAATCATCATCATCAAATAAGAACAACAAATCATCATCATCGTCAACACCACCATCGTCAAAAAACCCAAATCAAAATAACCCACCATCGTCAACACCAAACCACCGTTCTCAACCAAACCTAGTACCATCCACCACCATCAGATTAAACAAACCCAACCATCAGCACCGAACCCAGCATCAATCAAACCCAGAACTATCCACCACCAGCTCAACCATTGATTTCGTGGAGGGGTTTTGGGTATTGTTTCGATGGTGGGGGTTCTCCAGTGGAAAGACGACAGCCATGGTTCGGCGGTGTACACGTGCGCCGGCAAATCAAGTCGGCGATGAGTTGTGACGGTTTGGAGCGAAGAACGATGATCGTGTTGGAGAGAACTCAGAGAAGAGAGAAGAGAGATGAGATAGGAAAGAAAAATGGGTTTTAATTTATATAGTTGTAATTTTGGAAGATTTAAGGGTAAAAATGTCTTTTTTAGACTTGTCCCATGCATGGAACAAGGCTGCCCGAGGATTTGGGGTGGGACAATTTTTTATGGTTTTTGTCCCACCTTGTCCCGTCCCGTCTCAAGCTTATGGCGCGCCAAATGTGGGACAACAAAAAGTTATCCCACGTTATCCTGTCCCATCCCTCGTACCAAACGCACCCTTAGAGGACCACAATCCTACCTAGAATAATAACTATGCATTGTGATTTGTGAGATCTACCAAAGAGTAGAATGAATGGAGTCAATTAGGTTTCACAAGAAAAATGGGAAAAATAAAATAAAATAAGTAATCTAAAATTTTGAAGCATAAAGTGACATTGTAACACATGGGACATCGCCTGAACATTAATTATTACAACCACTTAGTTGAAAACAATCCATGGACCCAAGATAAGGAATCCTTATTCAAGGCCAAAGGGGCATAGCTCAGCTGGTAGTTGGACAAGTTTGGGGCTTGAACAAATGACTCCCAGATCAGCGGCTCGAATCCTTAAAATGTTGAAATCTTTTAAAAAAAATACATGATCCCGAAATAATAAATATTATTTATAAAAAAAAAAAGAATCCTTATTCAAGTAATACAATAATCAGAAACTTATTCATGATTCATATTTTTTTTTGAACAGTTAATTTATTTAAAGACGCAAGACGCCCGCAACAACTACAGAGGATGGATATTTATGATTCACATTAATTTGCTATTATCCTTATTCAAGATTAGGATACCCACAATGATGGATGGTGTAGATCAAATTAAATAAAAAATTAAGTTAAAAAATGAAGACAAAAATTAAATGCAATACTCTCCATCCATCGATTGATGGAGAAGATCTCGGTCAATGGAGTTTCGGCAGCAACATGTTGGCCGGATCTTCACCCTTTTTTTTTCTTTTTTTTTGTTTGCTTTTTTTAACAGATCTCCACTTTTCATGAAAATCTTATTTTTTATTGAATATTTAAATAAAAAAAAATTAATGTTAAAAAGACAAAAATACCCCCTCTGCCCATTAAGTTTGACTAACGATTATGAAGGAAGTCGTTGTTAATTAATGAAAAACTTTTTTTTTTCTAGTTGTCACATAGCATAGCAAATTAACCTCAATGAGGTTGGCTGTAATTTGCTCTTTCATTTTCATGGGGCTTGCTTGTTAGCTGAGTTTCAAGTATCCTACTGCCAGAGAATCCACCATGCACCATTGTGATCATATGTTATGTGGGGGACACAAGGTGCATCTCGCTAGCAGCACCAAGATGTTCCCTTACTTCTATCGTAATTAAATCTGCAAAGTAAAATGAAATATGTTGTGCAGCAATCTATCTTGGAAACTTCTACTCCAGTTCAGAAGTTTCTTTTCCTTTTCTTGTTAATGGGATCACTTCTTCACCTAGCGAGTCTAATTTGTAGATTGTGTTTATATATATATATATATATATATATATATATATATATAAAATTTCATCTCAGTGTGCACTGATAAATATTTATCAGTGCGTTGCATGAAACCATTAGATTCAATTGCTTTGACACAGTCTGTATGCACTTGTCGGTACTTATCCATAATCTTTAGCCCACATACAATATACTAATTTATTTTATATCAGTACGCACTGAAAAGAAAATGAATATATATATATATGCTAAACTTGGTTTTCTTTGTTATAGAGTATTCCTGATACTTGCATATGAAATGCTCCACCATACAACCTGATTTTTCCGGGAGATACATATTTCAGAATTTTCCATCTACATTGCTAATAACATGGAGAGGCTAAAATTTTAAGTACCATTATTAAATTTTTACAAAAAACACAGAAGATTCAAGTGCCTAGCATATTGTCAGTATTGATATGAACTAATATGCTTCTAAAGAGTTCGCATATTTCCACTATATATATATATAAATTTTCTTCTCAGTGCACACTAATAAATATATATCAGTGCCCGAATGTGAACTATTATATTCAATTGCTTTGACCCAATGTGTATTCACTTGTCAGTGCTTATCCATAATCTATGGTCCACATACAATGAACTGATGTATTTTATATCAGCGTATACTGAGGTGAAAAGTTTGCTCTATATATATTTATGATGAGAGATTTAACTATGATCTAATATTTCTATTCTATCTAGGTTGAGGACCCTTTTCGGTTTCAAGATCCACAGGACTCATGTCGATTGAATTTACAGACTTAGACATTAAGCTCTCCGTCCTCCGAGTTTGTTGATCGGGAGCGATTTCCATCTCCAAACACTCTTTCAATTCTGACACCACATGACTCATTGTTGGCCTCTTGATGGGAATATCAGGAACACATACCATTGCAGTCTCTACAGCTTTCCAGATAGAATTAGTGTCAAAATTTACTCCGAGTCTCGGATCAATGATGCTTCTTATATCCCCTCTTTCAAGAAAGGGGCAAACCCATTGAACTTTATGAGTGTTCTCGCGCCTTTAATCACAGCACGCTGGCCTGTAATTAGCTCCAGAAGAACAATTCCGAAGCTACGGACATCACTTTTCTCTGTCAGTCTGTTTGACGTATAATACCTGCATAAACCAAGATTGCAACTTCATTTTCTTCTAACCGAATGCAAAATTGTTGTACAGGAAATATGGTTTTGGAAGAATTCAATTACTTACTCTGGATCAAGGTATCCCACAGTGCCAGCAACCGCGGTTGATACATGACTTTCATTTTCATGTAAGACATATATTGATAACCCGAAATCTGCAATCTTGGCCTGCATTTTCTCATCCAACAAAATGTTGGCAGTCTTCACATCTCTGTGAATTATTGGTGGCTTGCAACCACAATGCAGATACTCTAGCCCTGCACATTTGATCCCGGTAAATGTTAGCTTGGCTTGGAGGTATTTAAAATGAGAACTTTTATATCATTAATTTGTTATTCTGTTGATAGACCTTGTGCTGCATCAACTGCAATATGAATCCTCTCTTTCCAACTCATAGCTTCTTTGCTTTTATCTGAAGGAAAAAGATACAACAAAGTTGTTATCCTGTTTCAAAATGTTTTGTAAAACAAGTATTTCGAAGATATTTAAGAAATTGAATCTATATCAAGATGGTCCACAGGAAAGAAGGACCCTCTAAAAATAACGCAAGAATTTGCAAGTGAACATGGCCAATACCTTGTAAATACTGCTGTAAGTTTCCACCTGCCATGTACTCATAGATGATACCCAAGTTTGTGCCGTCATTGCAATATCCGATGAAGGAAACTAAATTTCTATGATGAACTCTCATCAAGAGCTGAGCCTGCATATCCAGGTGACATGTAAATATTTGTCACAATCGCCTAATTCAAAATGTATAAATGGTTGTGTGTTGCGTGTTATCATGGCTGTGTTGCACATTTTTGGTAAGGACTTCACTGTCTATAACATTCTTGGAGATTGATTCTAACAAATTGAGTTCTTGTAACTGATGAAATCATGGTTGTGATATGCAAGTATTCATAATTATAGGTGCTATTGGATGAGTCTCTATGTCTATGATTGATCAAATTAATCATTTCTTTTGCATACATTTTTGAGGTTCATGTAATTATATTTTTATTGTTTTTTTTTTCTAAACAGAGCATTGTACCTCGGTTCGAAATTGCTTAGTCCCGTTAGCTGTTGACTGAGTGATCATTTTGACTGTGACTTGTCTACCGTCAAACAGATTGCCATGGTAAACTGTTCCAACCCCTCCTTTTCCGAGCACTTTGTTGAAATTATCGGTCATATTCACTATCTCAACATATGTGAACAGTCTATTGTCTGATTTCAAATCCCCTTCCTTTTCTTTTTGAGATTTTACATCCAGCTTTGCACCTATAAATTTATAAATTTAAAGTGCATCAAATAGTCATCATTTTGTGTACCAAGTGAAATTCATGAATCCTGAACCATTTCTTGGACTACAAGTTAGCATCTGTACCTTTTTTTCTTCTATAGATCCAAACAGCAAGCAATGCAAGAAGAATGACTACTGGGGTAACAACAGCTGCAACCACTGGTACCACAATGCTTTCCTTCTTCTTTTTGCATGGATCCAACAAACAAAGATCCGGATTTCCTTCGATACTGTATCATTAGATTAGTCGTTCTTAATTTTAGGAAAATAGTTGAAGTTTGAGAATTCAGAAAAGAAATTGGTTTTGTTAAAGCTTCATAGTTTGGATAAATTGAGAACCTCAAATCGAGTGATAAATTATCTGACCGTGCCTTTACAGCTGCAGGAATTGACCCAGAGAGTTTGTTTCCTTTCAAATTCCTGAAAAAATACATGATGAATTAGATTATCTATCTCATTTTCCCTGAAATTATGAGTGTAGAGTTGTGGTATTAAAGCGAAGTAACTTACAGAATACTCAAGTTTGAAAGCTGCGACAGAATTTCAGGTATGATCCCTGTCAAGCTGTTGTGAGATAAATCCCTTAAAGAGAAAAAAGAATGTCCAGATTAGGAGAAATGTTCCACATAACTCAACTTTTCTGAGGATTAAATTTTCTTATGCTTACAGGGACTCTAATGACTTCAGATTGGATAGTGCCAGCGATATCCTGCCTGTCAGTCCTCTCGATGATAAATTCCTGCAGGCAATCCATATTAATTAGTTAAAAAAAATAGTTTCTTTCCTTAGGATCTTTCTCTAGTTAGGTCAATCCTAAAAGAAAATTCAGGATAGAAGTTTCATAATTTTTGTTGAACTGGTTCCACAATATTATGTTACTTCTGTCCTTAAATTTTTTTTAAGACCAAGCTAACTAGAGAATTATACTCTGCCATTTTATGTATGTAATATAGATAAGAAATACCTTGATTGCTTCATTATGTGGTTAAAGTACAATCACTTATAGGGAGATGATTTTGGGTGGATGGTAACCGCTGTAGCTGCAATTCAGGCCATCCCAAGAGTAAGGTTTTGGTCCACATGGATCCCCTTGCCAGTTTTCACCCACCGAATAGCTCTTCTTGATATCCATGATCGCAGTAACTAATAGGTCGAAAGAATATCAGAAAGAAAAATGACTAATGTCTTAACTTCAATAAAAAGCAGAAAAATATCAATGAGAACATACCATCTTCTTGGTCTGTTGAATTTTCAAAGAAATCTTTAACAATATAAATTTCCATTGCATTTAGAATAGGAGGAAGCGTAGAATTCGATGTTCTGTAAAGCCTAAATCTGAGGACGTTGCTTCCTGTCACAGGCTGCGATGTGTGTTTCGTTGTTGACTCTAGGTACTTAGGAACAACAGATTCCTCCCACAGGTTACCGTTTAGTTCTATGTTGAATTCTCTACTTTGGTTCTCTTGCAGGTTTTCAAGTTCGGCGAAGTGCATATATACATCGTGTTGGGTTGTGAAGCCTGAATCCTATTATGTTTAGGATTGGTTATCTATTCTACTTAGGAGTGTTTTATAGTTTTATTTAGGAAATGATTCCTACTAGCTTTAGACTAGACCTATTATAAATACTTATGTAATTCTTATGTGTAACGTGTGCTGCATAGAGAAGAGAGAAAAGAATATTGAGAGTTGTAAGTAGAGAGATAGTGCTTCACTATTGTAAACACCGATTTCATAGTGGAAGTTGAGTGCAGATGGGCTCCGTGGACGTAGGCTTAAGCTGAACCACGTAAAATCTCGTGTCTCTTATTTTTCTTTTACTTGTGTGATTTGATTGTGCGTATTCCCTAAGCTGATACATCCCTAATAACTAGTATCAGAGCCTAGGTTTCAAGGCTTAGAGTGTACTAGGTAGCATCCAGAGTTGAGGATCTACAGCACAAGGTTCCAGGAGTCCGGAACAGCAGCCGCGCAACTGACGCGCCGCCGGAACAGCCACCTCCGGAACAGTAGTTGCCTGAGAAGCCGGTGCCGGCCACGAAGAGTGAGTTGTCACCTTCCACACCAATGGAATCAGAAAGAGCCGATATACAAGTCTCTCTTCTGGGTCGTCGTCAAACGTTCACGGGAACGTGGTCAAATCGGCCGACGAAGGTTGAAAGGGAGCCGTTTCGCCGCCCAGTTTCCACTGGCGATTTGAGCGACACCACCACCACTAAAAGAAGCGGAAGGAGCCGATCTTCAAGATTGTCTTCTGGCCGTCGTCAACCGAGCACTAGAAAGTCCTCAAATAGACAGTCGAAATCTTAAAGAACCGAACGTTTATTGTCAGATCTACGACGATCCGTCGTGTATCTGAGAAAACCGACACCACCATCAGACTCAGCGTGGTGAAATCTTCCATATCCGGTACTTTTTAAGTTGAAACGAAAAGTTTCAGATTTCAGCCGGATTCCGTCCAGGTTTGACTTTTTTCATTGACCAGCTCAGATTGCTTTCCATTCTTGGTTTGAGTGGGAGCAATGGGGTCCGAGAAGGATACATACAAGATAGAGAAATTCAATGGTACGAATTTCAGCTTTTGGAAGATGCAGATGGAAGATTATTTGTACCAGAACGATTTGTATCTGCCGATAGTGGAGAAACCGAAGAACGTGTCCGATGAAGATTTGGTGGTCCAACGTAAACCAAAGGATATGACTGATGCGCAGTGGATGGTTTTGGATCGAAAAGCACTGGGAGCAATTCGACTCAGTTTGTCGAAATCAGTCGCCTTTAACATCAAGGGTCAAGAGACCGCATCAGATCTCATGAAGGCCTTGTCGAATTTATACGAGCAGCCTTCTGCAGGAAGGAAGGTCCATCTGATAAAGAAGATAGTGAATCTGGAGATGCCAAAAAATCAGAGTTTCAAGGACCACTTGAACGTGTTCAATGAGGTAACAGATGGGTTAAATTCGGTTGCCATCGTATTCGATGATGAGGTGTTGGCAGGCATAATTCTCGGCCAGATGCCGGAGAGTTAGAGTACGACATGTCAATCAATTGCCAACTCGTTTGGAAAAGAAAAGTTAGCCTTCCAACAGGTCGTAGACATGATTATGACCCAAGAGATCAGGATGCGTGAAGAGGGATCAGGGGTATCATCTTCAGCACTAAACATGGAAGGTAGAGAAGGCAGAAACAGGAATCGGAACAGAAATCAACGGGGTAGATCAAAGTCAAGAGGAAGATCCAAGTCCAGTAATCGTCAAGGCAATAATTCGGGTAATCAGCAGTGAAGCAAGAAAGACATCGAGTGTTGGAATTGTGGCAAGATGGGTCACTACTCGAATGAGTGTAGGTCTGCTAAGAAGGACAATGGCAAGAAGGGTGCAAATTGTATTTCAGAGGAGTCAGATGACTGCCTTATCTGCTCATTAGAAGGTAAGACGGAATCTTGGGTGTTAGACTTAGGGGCGTCATTCCATGCCACCTCACATAGGGATTTGTTCGAGAATTACATCTCCAGAAATTTGGGTAAGGTGTATCTTGGTGACGATCAAGCATGCGACATTACAGGGAAGAGAGATGTGAAGATTCAACTGAATGGGTCAGTGTGGAAACTCGACAACGTGAGGCACGTACCGGACTTAAGGAAGAACTTGATCTTCATAGGGCAGTTAGCGTCAGATGGTTATATGACAACTTTCACAGGTGATAAGTGGAAGATCTCGAAAGGAGCTATGACAGTGGCCCTGAGAACTAAGAATGGGTCTCTTTACACGACTACTGATGGGTATAGTTCAGCCATAGTGGCCGAGGGTAGAGAGGATCCGAATCTATGGCACCAGAGGTTTGGGCACATGAATAGTTAAGGGCTGAAGTGTCTGCATTCGAGAGGTAAACTGCTAGGGTTAAAATCCGTTGAAGTTGAGAGCTGCATTCTTGGGAAGCAGAAGCGAGTAAGCTTCAAAAGGACTGGAAGAACACCGGTAAAAGAGAAGCTGGAACTAGTGCACACCGATGTTTGGGGTCCAGCTTCAGTCTCATCAACCGGAGGTAAACAATATTTTGTCACGTTCATCGACGATCATTCTAGGAAGGTATGGGTTTACTTCTTACAACACAAGTCTGATGTGTTTGAGGCTTTCAAGAAGTGGAAAGCTATGGTTAAGAATGAGACAGGTTTGAAGATCAAGAAGTTGCGTTCAGACAATGGTAGAGAATATGAAGACAATGAGTTCAAGAAGTTTTGCTATCAAAACGGGATAAAGCTCATAAGGACAGTGCCGGGCACACCGCAGCAGAATGTATAGCAGAACGGATGAACAGGACATTGACTGAGAGAGCCAGAAGCATGCTCCTACAATCAGGGTTGCCGAAGAATTCTGGGCAGAAGCAGTCAATACAGCAGCATACTTGATCAATAGAGGACCATCAAAGCCTTTGGACCTCGCTATACCAGAAGAGATCTGGACTGGGAAAGAGGTAAAACTTTCTCATTTGAAAGTGTTTAGTTGTGTTTGGTTGTGTTTCTTATGTACATGTAGGTGATCATTCAAGGAGCAAGTTGGATGCCAAATCAGTGAAGTGCACCTTGCTGGGTTATGGTGAAGACGAGTTTGGTTATAAACTCTGGGATGACTAAAACCGCAAGATGATTAGAAGTAGAGATGTTGTCTTCAACGAGAAAGTCATGTACAAAGACAGAAACACAAAGACGTCTGAGCAGGAAGAACCATACTATTTTGGGCCAGAAGATGTATCGGGTGGTGAAGTTGTGGACTGTGGTAGTAATCAGAAAGTTGAAGAGCAAGGTGTGCAACCCCAGGTTGAAAATCCTATACCACATAATGAAGTTCCAGCACCATAGAGTCTGATTGGTCAGAGAGTTCTGAATCCGCAAATTGGGAATGCTTTAAGAAGATCCCCACAGGCCCATAGTACATCAAGAAGATCCACTCGCCCACATGTACCAAATAGAAGGTACTTGCATTACTTGTTGCTGACAGATGCAGGAGAACCTGAATGCTATGATGAGGCATGTCAGGGTGAAGATGCAAGCAAGTGGAAGCTTGCAATGAAAGATGAGATGAAGTCGCTTGTGTCCAATCAGACTTGGGAGTTAACCGAGTTGCCTGAAGGAAAGAAAGCCCTACAGAACAAGTGGGTGTTTCGAATCAAGGAGGAACATGATGGTTCCAAGAGATACAAGGCGAGACTGGTGGTCAAAGGCTTTCAGCAAAAGGAAGGTATTGATTACACCGATATTTTTTCTCATGTTGTTAAACTAACTACGATCCGGTTAGTGTTGAGCATTGTCGCAGCAAATGGGTTATATCTTGAGCAGTTGGATGTGAAGACTGCCTTTCTTCATAGAGATTTGGAGGAAGAGATATACATGCAGCAACCAGAGGGGTTACGGAACAGGGCAGAGAAAAGATGGTTTGTAGGTTGACAAAGAGCTTGTATGGTTTGAAACAAGCTCCCCGACACTGGTACAAGAAGTTTGATGGGTTTATGCAAAAGAATGGCTGCCTTAGATGCAATGCTGACCATTGCTGCTACTTCAAGAATGTTAAGTCGAGTTTCATAATACTGCTACTTTATGTTGATGACATGTTAGTAGCTGGTGCAGCTTTGGAAGAGATTAACGACTTGAAGAAGCAACTATCGAGTGAGTTCGAGATGAAGGACTTAGGTGCAGCAAAGCAGATCCTTGGAATGTGGATTAGTAGAGACGAACAGATGGGTATTTTGCAGCTATCTCAGGCAGAGTACATTCGCAAGGTGTTATAAAGATTCAACATGGGCGATGCAAAGCCGGTCAGAACACCATTAGCTAGTCACTTCAGATTGTCCAAGGAGCAGTGTCCAGAGACGGATGAAGAAAAAGACTTCATGGCTAGAGTACCATATGCCTCAGCCATTGGAAGTCTGATGTATGCCATGGTTTGCACGATACCAGATATTTCCCATACAGTAGGAGTTGTGAGTAGATACATGTCTAATCCAGGCAAACAACACTGGGAAGCAGTGAAGTGGATCCTAAGGTACCTGCATGGTACGACAGAAAAGTGTCTAACCTTCAAGAGAGATGAACTCAAGCTGGAAGGTTATATGGATTCTGATTTTGCTGGAGAGGTGGATGGCAGGAGGAGCACCACCGGTTATGTGTTCACAATTGGGGGTACCGCTATTAGTTGGGTTTCTCAGTTGTAGAGGATAGTGATGATATCTACAACTGAAGCAGAGTATGTGGCTATGACAGAAGCTAGCAAGGAGTTTATATGGTTACAAGGGTTGTTAGCATAGTTAGGATTCGAGCAAGTGATGAATGTGTTGCACAGTGATAGTCAGATAGAGATACACTTGGCCAAGAATTCGGCTTTCCATTCTAGGACCAAGCATATAGGACTGCGGTATCATTTCATTCGGTCGTTAATCGACGATAGAGTATTGAAGCTTGTAAAGATCGCAGGGAGTAAGAATCCAGCTGACATGTTTACCAAGCCAGTCACTACAGAGAAACTGGAGCTGTGCGCAGCTTCAGTAGGTCTTCAAGGTTGAAGACGGAGGAGGATGAGCGCACCGCACCTATCCACTAGTCATCGAAGATGGAGGAAGCAGTCTACTCTAGTTTCAGTCTTTAAGTGGGAGATTGTTGGGTTGTGAAGCCTGAATCCTATTATGTTTAGGATTGGTTCTCTATTCTACTTAGGAGTGTTTTATAGTTTTATTTAGGAAAGGATTCCTACTAGCTTTATACTAGATCTATTATAAATACTCATGTAATTCTTATGTGTAACGTGTGCTGCATAGAGAAGAGAGAAAAGAATATTGAGAGTTGTAAGGAGAGAGATAGTGCTTCACTATTGTAAACACTGATTTCATAGTCGAAGTTGAGTGCAGGTGCGCTCCGTGGACATAGGCTTAAGCTGAACCACGTAAAATCTCGTGTCTCTTATTTTTCTTTTGCTTGTGTGATTTGATTATGCGTATTCCCTAAGCCGATACATCCCTAACACATCGAACTTCAGAATTGGATTTATAGTGTCAAAACCAAATTCCAATGACTCACTAACATTTATTGGCCTGACAGCAGTTCTCATGACTGCTGGTGGCAGTCTATAGTCGGATTCAACTAGGGTGTCTGTAGTGGATGAGGTATTGATTGATTTGAAACCCTGGTAAGGATACCACATTCGATCATATCTATCATCACTATACCTGAAATGAAGCAACAAACAGAAATCTGACACGGTACGATATGCTGGTAAAACAAATCTTCAAAAATTTGTTTACGGATACAAGATATTTGTCAATTATAATAATATATATTTATATTTGAAAAATATAAAATATGAAATGATAATTCAATCAAAATGTATTCTAAACACAATTCAATAGCAACAAGCTCTTTCCTTCCTTTTCTTCTTCTTCCCCTTTTCACTTTCCTTCTCTTTCTTCTTCTTCCTCTTCTTTTCTTCTTTCTCTTTTTAAACCCTTGTAATTATATATATATTTTTAAAAATATTCGATTTTAAACCCAATACTTTTTAAAATTATAAATTGAGCCCTATTTTTATTAAAATAATTGAAAATTTTCCCCCAAACGTATCATTGTTGTATCCAAGCCAAATTCACAAATCAAACTTGCCAAAAGTCAACAGATATGTCATTTGGCATATCTAACATGTGTCCTCACGTGTCCAACAAGTATCCGAGTTAGTTACCTCAAAAATATGGAGCTAAAAGTTTAAACTACTAGACAGAGACGTAACCAAGATTAAACATTATGGTAGGTTAGAATAATTTTTTTTTTAACGACAATACGAGAAAATTTTATTAATTATAAATAAATATACACCTAGTTAAGATGAAATATTAGCGAGGTTTACCCAGTAATAGTATATCTGTATATTCTAAATAAATACATTAACAAAATTAATAAAATAAGTAAAGTAAGAACAAATTATAAATAAACATGAAATACAAATACAATCAAATACTAATTAAGTTGAATTCAATGATTTTTTAAAAAAGAAAAACACAAAAATAAGTTATTAAATTAATCCTTATTTTTTTATTACCTTATATACAAGAAACAAGAAACGCTTATATTATTATTTACTAACAAATATATAAGAAAAAGAATAACTAAAAAACTAATGTTAAACAACCAAAAACAATTAGCATAAAAAACAATCCAAATAATGTGGTAAGTAGTCTATTCATTAACCACATCATTCCATGATTTGTGTGGTAATTATTTGGGTTGAATTTTGATTAATTATTTGGATTGTATAGTATTACTTTAATTAAAAATCTAAAAAAAAAAACCTTAAAAAGCATGCATATTAATTTCAATCAAAACAACAAGAAATTCATTAAACAATATTGCTATTTTGTAAATTTAAAATTAGATTAACTGATAATTAGATTATTCCTTAAATTTTATAAATTAAAAATTATAGTAATCCTAAAATCTTAATATAAAATAAAATGTTTATATTCAAAATATTCAAAAGAACATAACTTATTGGAAGATCAATTGTTGGTGTTAATAAAGAAATTTGACCAAATTTAAGTAAATATGAAAAAGGATGAGAGAAAATAATTGTTAAAGAAAAATAAAATAAAATAGGTCACACCACCTCGTGATTCGTTAAGAAAGTATGTAAAAACACAACATATAGCACTCCTAATCCTACTACTACTGCACATCTTTCTTTTATTTACAGTAAATATAGGGTTATTATCAGTTGGGTCCTTATCTTTTTCTGAATGATCAATATTTTAAACGAGTTTGCTTTTTTAGCAATATTTTCCCTGACTTTTGAAAAGTATATCAAACAAGTCCATCCGTTAGTCAACTATCGGTCAATCTTAACATTTGTAGGGTATTTTTGTCTTTGAACCAAGAACATGCCATGTGTCACGAAACAGATATAAAAAAAATCAATAATATATATATATATATATATATTGAAGGAAATAGTTTATATATCAACAAAATAAATAAATATTTTTTTAATATTTATATAAATTATCAAAATCCACACCGGCAATCCAAACCATCACCTCCACCAAATCAACACCACCACCATCTTCAAACCCACACCACCGCCAATCCGCCACCAAATCGACAACCAAATCACCTCCACCAAATCAACACCACCACCATCTTCAAACCCACACCACCGCTAATCCGCCACCACCTCGAATCCGTCACCGCCAGTCCGCCACCAAATCAACAACCAAATCACCTCCACCAAATCAACACCACCACCATCTTCAAACCCACACCACCGCCAATCCGCCGCCACCTCCAATCCGCCACCAAATCCACACCAACACCGCCACCTTCAAACCCACACCACCGCAAATTCGCCACCAACTCCAATCCGCCACCGCCAATCAGCCACTAAATCCACCAAATCCACACCACCACCACCCCTACCTCCACCAAATCCACACCTCCAAATCGACAACTCCAAATCCCACTGCCGATCCCCTTCTCTTTCTCAAGCCCTCTCCATCACATCACCATCTAATTGAAAATCAAAGAAACAAACGATCCCTCATCCTCCTCCTCCGGGTTCGATCTCACAGAACTCTGATCCCTCCTCCTGCTTCTTGTTCGTTCTCAAGCTCCAGGAAATAGAATTTGTTATTGGTTTTTTATTTTTATTCATTAACAAAGATTGATTTTTTTTTAAATAATTGTATTTATGTTTCAAATACAATCAAAGAAAACACATAATTGGGTATGGGTTTTTTTATTTATGATGGGTGGTGGTTAAAGCTTAGGTTTTATTTGTGTTTGGATTGTTGGATGAGATTTGTGGTTGTGTTTTTTGAATTGATTTGTGGTAATTTGTGGTCAAAGAAATCACTTGGGTCTCCGATGTGGATTTAGAGTTGTCGATTTCAGTTTACCTTTGAAGAGATTCCTGCTTGATAGTGATGAATATCACAGGAGCTGCCCCTGATGATGATGATGATGATAATGGGTTTTGTTAATTTAATTTTAATTAATTTTTTATTTAATTCTTAATTTTTTTATTTAATTTAATACTATTTAAATAATATTTATTTGTCTTTTTTTTATAAACTCTTTAATTAAAGTTAAAGGGTAAAATAGTCAATTTATCTATTCTGTGATGTTTGACCGTTTAAAAAAATGTCAATATGACCTATTTGATATACTTTTCAAAAGTCAGAGAAAGCATTTCTAAAAAAGCAAACTAGTTTAAAATACTGATCATTCAGAAAAAGATAGGGACCCAACTGATAATAACCTGTAAATATATTCATTATTAACTTTTTTATTCATTAGTAAAAAAAAATTAACTTTCCAATTTTTTTTAGAAAGGCTAAGGTGGGCTTGAGGCCACTCTAGCCCCAATGACGGTATGTCCCTGCTTCTGGGAAGAACCGAACAATAGTATTTAAGCACTCTAACCATACACCCCCACGTCACTAGAAACAAATGCACATGAGGGAACTTAAACCCATGACTCAAAAGACAACTAACCAAGGCTTTATAACATGTTAGTAACCATCAAACCTAAAAACTTATAGAAAAAGGGTTTCAACAATAGTAATTAAACACTCTAATAATATACGGTACATATCCAAATTATCTAATCAATGTTGTGAAGTGATGATGATTTACCTGATTATCTGATCGGTTGTCATACCAAAATCCAAGCGGCTGTAAAGAACCAATGCTCCAGAGGCTCCAGAAGCAGATTTAGGCGTGTAGATGTTGTTATGGAAATGTCTTAGCTCTAATGTTGATAAAAAAGGAGTCCCTTTGCCAGTATTCAGGAGACAGACGTAGATTTCATCGGTTAACGGAGTATGTATGATCTCCTTAATCACAACATGAGAAGCATTGTCAAACTTCACAGTGTCCCATTTATTTACTCCAACATACATATCAAACTCAGGCAAGCTGTCCTGGCCATCAAAGTCTCCATACATGAACAAAGCTCGTATAAAGTAGACTGTGTCTTTGCCTTCGTTAGGATTCATTGTATAACAGTTTCTGTTTCCTTCAGGAAAACTTCTGACACTTTCAAGTGATCTCTGATGAAGAGTTTCAGACATGAACTTGGGAGATATGTTCCTATTCACTCCAGTGTCGATATATCCTTTGTCCAAAATGTATTTCAACTCTGTTCTGTCATCGGTATAGCTGGAACCTACCGGTGTCCCACAATCGATGCTTATGGCAGCTATAATAATTCATACAGGCCAGCAAAAGTATTAATTCATCGCCATAATAATTCATACAGGCTAGCAAAAGTATTAATTCATCCGAATTGTACAAGCGGGAATGTCGAAGAGATATCAGATCATGTACTTACCTTCTATGTCGTCTAGTTTCCTCCTGGAATGCTGGTCAGAAGCCGAAAATACAGCAGATTGATCTCCACAATATGCACTAATTTTCCAGAATGATATTACAAACATAAACCTTGCCACAGAACCCCAAGCTCCTGTACTTTTTACACCCATTTCTTTCTTTTACGAAATGATTATCGTATGTTGTCAGAACCTGTACTAGTGCGCGAGGAAAGGACGAGTTTGTGCAAAACTCATGACTAAACAAAATTGTAGTTGTGATTGATGTTTATGTAAAGGATAAATCGAGCGATATCTATTCAGAGCGTCAAAGTTTTACATGTGGGATTTGATTTTCAATGAATACAAAGTTTTATATATGAGCCAACCTATAGCTACTGACTTATTAATTTTAAACAAAACAAAATATTAATTACCATGGACATCGGTGAATCGAGCTGCTTCACAAGGCAATAGCATTGGAGAGAACACCATGGCAAAGATGAGGAGAGAAACCAGGACAGACCTTGCAGAGTTTCTTGCTGCCATAGCTTTAATTGAGGCTGCAAATTAAAAACAAATCTGTAACTTATATCAGTTATGTGTATATATGATTAGATTATCATTGCATATGAAGCTTATTTATACATATGTACTGGTTGATTATATTCCACTGTTTTGAATTAAAAATAAAAATATTGCTTTCTCACCTACAACCTCATGTTTTTCAAAGTCATCTAGACTTCCACCATGAAGTTACGCACTGCATAAAGTGTTTGAATTGATTCCACCATTTTGTATTTCTTCTTTTTGTAAAATTTGGTTCACACTAATTTATTTAGGCGTGTTTTTTACTTTTTAGTTTTGATGAAATCAATTTTTTGGAAAGGAATTTGGATGTTTTTATACACGCCAACAATACTTCATAATCGAAGTTACATAACATCGTGGAATCAGTTCCACAACATTATAAATTATACATTTAGTTATATAATATATTGGAATTGATTTAATAAGATTCCATAACGTTACGTAACTTTGATTCTGAAAAAAAAATTATGATCCACCTGAATAAAGAATTACTAACTTGATAATTGCACGTGTTTTTGTTAATTTTTTTTAGAAATTAAGTATTCTCGAGTGTTTATACAAACAGTAATGCTACACATCTCACCTATAATCTCATCATTTTCATCCCAACACATGTGGCATCTGAGGTGTCATTTGGTATGTAGACACACATTAATTGATATTTATCTCTCTTACCCATATATTCACTCACCAATTAATGTATGTCCACTCACCTAGTGACACCCCAGCTGCCACGTGTGTTGGGATGGAAATATTGAGATTGTAGTTTGAATGTTTAGAATTATTGTTATACAAAACGTACAGTTTTTCCCCAAAATTAAAATGTCCGAAAGTTTTCTCTTATTATAATCAAAGTAGTTAGGTAGAAACTTGATTAGTACTTCAAAAAAAAAAAAAAAATCTTGACTATAGACTTAAATTCATAAAGTATTAATGGTGACCGACTTGGAAGAGAAGACTTTTGCTTACCCCATGATGGAGGGTGAGCATTACCTCTCTCCCCAATACATGACATGTGTCCAAGGAGGAGTATTTTTATCTAAAAACTCTCATGTGTTTGGACAAAATTACCCTCTTTCTAGACACATGTCATGTATTGAGGAAGGGGTAATACTCACCCCCTCTTCATGGGGGTGAGCAAAAATGGACTCGACTTGGAAATATGAGAGCTGACTTATACGGTTACACTTGACAAGCAATCTTATTCATGTTCTAGGAAGTCACTTGGAATCTGTCACTAATTTTTCTAATTAATTAACGACATTGTATTGTGATATGGATGACATGTCATTTATTTATCTGACCAGACGAGTTTGGCTATTAAAATTGAATTTGGATCATCTAATGATCTGATTTTTTTTTCTTAACCTCACATAATCTCATGACACATAAGTATTGCAATGAGTGAGCGGTTAAGATGTGATTGGTTTTCACAATCACTTTATCAACAACCAATCACATACTTTAAAAAGATCAGGAAAAAGATCAGATCAACAGAGGATCCAAATCCATTAAAATTATGGATTCGAATTGTGTCAAATATATTTATATTTATGATGAAAAATATATATTTTTTCTTTATTGTTATGGAAGAAAAACTTAAAAGTTGTTCAATACCTTCTTGTTTTCATCTTGTCAAATATGCGATTATTTTTGCTCCTTAGATAGTTTATAATAAGATAAATTTGAAATAAAATATGGGGTAAAAAAGGTTGAATAAACTTCATTTGCCACATCTCCAGGGATATAGCTCAACTGGTAGATGGACGAGCGTGAGATTTGGATAAATGACTCTTAACTCAGCGACTCGAATCCTACCAATAGTAAAATACTTTAAAGAAAAATATTTGGTCTAATTAGGTGGATAAATAGATACCGTAGAAAAAAAAAATTCATTTGCCACTATATCACATGAGTGATGGTTATAATTTCGTAGTTTAACCAGTAATTTGTTTGCCCTCACATATAGATCCAACATTAACATAGAGCATCATAGATATTACACTTGATTAAGAAATAATGTTAACACCGGCCGCTCAGTCATTAATTTTCTCAAATTACACATTTTCCTGGGTTTTGATTTCTTTAAGGGTGTCAACTTAGTTGGGATGTCTTAAGTTTTCTTTGATGTTTTTCCCCTTTTGTTGGATTTTGCTATAAAAAAAATTTAAATAAACAACTAAAAATCTAAAATTTGATATACCATCCAATGTGATTTAGTGGTTAATGACACATTGTCTCACAATAGGTGATATATCAAAATAAAATAAAAAAGTCTAAAATTATTAATAACCTTTGTTAGCTTCTTGATGTAGTTAGTAACATAAAGAGTGACAATACACCTACGAAAATTGTATGAAATATCAAATTAGTATTTATTATTGTGGAATGTTGTAGAATGTGTTATGGATTCTTCACCGCAAATACCATTTGCATTGGTGTCACCACGTGGAGAAAAACCAAATCCCCACTTAACTCTTAATCTTATCTTTTGTGAATAGTGGCAATATTTTTGGCATTTTCTTATTGTCTGCTAAAGCCTATAAATAGTTTCTTTGTTTTAATCTTGTTGATAATCCAACAAGTAACTCCACTTTGTATATTTTACTAAAGGCAACGAAAAAACATCTGGAGAAGCTCTTCTCCTTTCATTTTATCTCATATTATTATTTCATCTATATTTCATCTGTTCTTCAATTTAACTATAACATTTATTTATTTATTTCAAAATTTCAACATTAACATTACATAAAACTATTAAAATGATTAATAAATTGTAATACAATTTTTTATATTTTAAACATGTATAATTTGGGGAATGTTATAATGACTAAGGATAGATGGCTGTGAATATGTTAATTCCCATAAAATATCAAATTCTTCACCACCGCTCAATATAGTTTGGTGGAAAAGAATGTTAAATCACTCTGACAATATAATCGATCTCATGTTTGAGTCGATGTCATTGTATAAAAAAAATATTCATATTCTTGAACATATATCATATTTGTGTTGATTTCCAATCTTAACCATGTATATCATAGAATAATAAACAAGCAATATTATTCGTTTGACATATCAGGATACCTCTTCAACAATATTACAAACGCTTCGATATGTGATCCGGCTTATATGAAAAAAAAAACACACACACAAAGATTCAAGATGATAAATCAATCCATATTAAAAAAAGTAAAACGTTATGAAATACAAGATATATTTAAGTCTTCTCTGATGCTTTTCTCTTCTCTTTATTGATACAATTCATAAAAAAAGAAGAAGATATATTGTACTAGTTTATTATTGTACATTTAAATGCTATTTCGGCTCCGGACATAAATCACTTTGAAGACCCATTTTTTGGACTGACGATCAGCAAAAAATACGATTAAAAAAAATTCAGATACACGACTATATATATATATATATATATAAATCACTTATGGAGGATCATCTTTGGACTAAGAATATTCAGCAACCGCACTTGCAACATTGACCTGGTGGTGCAGGTTTGCAGCCCACGCAATGCAGGCAATAGATTGTTGGTGGTGTCTTCATTCGCAACTCCATTGATGCCTGCAAAGAACAAATTATAAATCAACATGAACAGATTGTTGTCAAGTTGGCTCAATGCCACCATTATCGTCCAGCAGCTTTTACTGACTTCTTGCCACCATCATCATTCAGCAGCCACTTGGTAATGTGCAGCAGTATTTGTTGACAAATAGGGAAGCCATTTTTGTTGACAATTGAGGCTTGATTGTTTTAGATATTTCTTCTATAAAAGAAACCTTCAGCAAGAAGAGAAAATAAGGCAGAGTTGGGCAAGGCAAGAAGCAATTCGTATTTGAGCTTCCAGAGAGAGTTCTAGAGAGTTTTAGAGAAAAAAATTCTGTTTTTGTAATTCTGAAATATATTAGTTTGCTGCCTCCCGTGGACGTAGGCAACTGCCGAACCACGTAAATATCTGTGTCTTTATATTGTGTGCATTTTTCTGTTTAATTTCTGGTCATTTCCGTAACAAATTGGTATCAGAGCTTTGGTTTTTGGTAAAGTCCATAAATTTCAAAGTGCTTGAATCGCTGTTCGGAGGGTACCGTTGTGTTCCTCTCAAAAATATGATTCCAACGCCGGTGACCGCATCTCAAACGGAGCTCAAACGAACTCTCTAGCTTCGGTCAAAGTTCGGTTACTCTGGAAAAATTTCCAGAAATTTTCTGAAGATTTTTTTTCAAGGAAGAAGACTATACTGTAGCGCCACGTCATCGCTCAGTCATCCGCACCATCAGTGCCCAGTCATCCCCCACATCAGCAACAATCATCGACACGTCAACAATGATTCATTGCCACGTCATCAATAAGCCACGTCACAAGTTAGGGAATATTCTGTTACCATCAGAGAATATTCCGTTATCCATAGAATATTCCATTAGCCTAATGGAATATTCCATTAGCCTAATGGAATATTCCTGAGTCAACTCGGTTCAGAAGTGTTTTTTGCTCAACTCAGTGTAATGTTCACCCGTTTTCGACCGAGTCAGACCTATTTCCAACTATTTCGACCATTCCGGACGCAACTGTGCCATCAGTTTCTACTAATTCTACTTGTAAGTACTAGTTTTACTTAGTCAAGATTTATTAACTCTATTTTCGGGCACGATGGAAGATCCAAAAGCTGGAGAAATCTTGGAACAGTCAACTGAACCTCAGACCTCGGCATCAACCAGCAGTTCTTGGCAAAGAAGCTCAATATCAAATGCGAAGTTTGATATTGAGAAGTTTGACGGCACCAACAACTTCGGCATGTGGCAATGCGAAGTTCTGGATCTGTTATTCCGGGAAGGATCCGATATTGCCTTAAGTTCCAAACCCGAGAATATTTCCAATGAAGATTGGAAGTATGTAAATCGTCAAGCCTGCGGCACAATTCGGTTGTGTTTAGCTAAGGACCAGAAGTACTTTGTCATGAAGGAGACTATGGCATCAAGTCTCTGGAAAAAGTTAGAGGACAAGTACATGACAAAAAGCATAGAGAACTGACTCTACCTGAAGAAGAAGCTCTTTCATTTCCAGTACAAGAAAGGTATTTCTATGATTGATCATTTAGATTATTACAATAAAATTCTCGTTGATTTACAAAATTTAGATGTTGAAATTAGCGACGAAGATAAGGCACTACTGTTGTTAAATTCCCTGTCTGATACATATGAACACTTAACCATAACTCTGTTATATGGTAAGGATGAGGTTAAATTCATAGGCGTTTCTAATGCTCTGGTGAATAATGAGTATTAGAAGAAAGATCAGCTTGATCATAGAGAATCAACATCAGAAGCGCTGACTGTTGCCCGAGGCAGGGCAAACAACAGAAGATCTAGAGTATCTAGTGAGCGTGGTAAATCTCGCTCAAAATCAAGAGGAGCATCCCGCTCAAAGCCAAGTGGAGAATCATCGTATAGACGTCCTGCGAAGGACGAGTGTGCCTATTGTCACCAGTAAGGGCACTGGAAGAAAGATTGTCCAAATAAAGACAAATCTAATGTGAATATTGCAGATAAAGCTGATGATGGGGAGGATTCAGCTTTTACAGTTTCATCATCAGACAACCATTCTGATAGATGGATTATGAATTCCGGTTGTTCCTATCATATGTGTCCCAACAAGCAGTGGTTCTCAAGCTTCCAGGAGCTTGACGGAGGAGTTGTGCTTATGGGCAACGACAACACCTGCTAGACGAAAGAGATAGGAACTATCCGATTGAAGATGCACGATGGTACAATCAGACGACTAACAAACGTCAGATATGTTCCTGGTCTGAAGAAGAACCTCATTTCACTAGGGGTCTTAGACTCCAACAGTTACAAGGTGACCATGGAAGATGAAGTCCTGAAGGTTGTACGAGGTGCATTCTTGGCAATGAAAGGTACTCAACAGAGAAATCTATATTTTCTAGACGGGTACACAGTCACAGGGAGAGCAGCCATCTCCAGCAGTTCCTACGATGAATCATCTGATACTTCCTGACTCTAGCATATGGGTTTAGGGCATGTCGATGAGAAGGCTTTGTAAGGTTTGGTGAAGCAAGGTCTCCTGAAAGGTGCAAAGACAGGTAAACTTGATTTTTGCGAGCATTGTGTCATGGGCAAGCAGACAAGAGGGAAGTTCAGCACCGCCATTCATCGTACAAAAGCAACACTGGATTACGTTCACACTGATGTTTGGGGGCCTTCCAAAAATGCTTCATTGGGAGTAAACATTATTTTGTGACGTTTATTGATGAATTCTCCAGGTATGTTTGGGAATACACCATGAAGCATAAAGACGAAGTTCTGGATATCTTTCTTCAATGGAAGAAGATGATTGAAACCCAGACAGGCAGAAAGATTAAAAGGCTCAGATTAGACAATGGTGGGGAATACAAATCAGATCCTTTCATGAAATTTTGTCAGAATGAAGGGATAATCAGACACTTTACAGTTCCTGGCACGCTATAGCAGAACGGTGTAGTAGAACGAATGAACCGTACTTTGGTGGAGAAAGTTCGATGTATGTTTTCTCAATCCGGCCTGAGCAAGACATTCTGGGCAGAGGCTTTGGTGTATGCCTCTCATATAGTCAATAGACTACCTGCTACCGCACTTGATAGGAAAACTCCCAATGAGGTATGGTCTGGATAACCTGTTTCGGATTATGATCGATTGCATATATTCGGATGTCCAGCATACTTTCACGTTATAGAATCCAAACTGGATCTTAGGGCCAAGAAAGTTGTTTTCTTAGGCTTTAGTGAAGGAGTTAAGGGATTCAGACTATGGAATTTTGAGTCAAAGAAGATCATCTTAAGCCGAGACGTTACCTTTGATGAATCTGCAATGCAGAAACAAATACCTCTAGACATAGAGAATGAGAATCCAAATTCTCTACGACAGGTGGAGTTTGAGACTCCTAAGAAGTCAGAAAAGGCTTCTCCGACAGTCAACCGTCCTGATGATGATTTTCATAGTCAGGACGAGATATCAATTGAGGTGGAGGCTTCAGAACCATTATCTGAGATCAGACAGCAACCAGAGTCCATTGCCACCAGCAGACCGAAGAGAGACATTCGGATGCCCGCCTGTTACACAGACATGGTAGCATATGCTCTTTTACTAACTAACGATGATGTTCCGTACACATACAGAGAAGTTGTGCTCAGTACGAAAAAGGTCAGGTGGAAGAAGGCGATGGATGAGGAGATGCAATCACTTCACCAGAATGAAACTTGGAAGTTGACGCCACTTCCAAAGGGAAAACGAACTATAGGGTGCAAATGGGTCTATGCCAAGAAGAAAGGTGCTTCTGGCAAAGACAGGATCAGATACAAAGCCAGATTGGTAGCGAAGGGTTACGCACAGAAGGAAGGAATAGACTACAATGAGGTATTCTTACCTGTTGTCAAGCATTCGTCTATTCGGATCCTATTGGCTTTGGTTGCACAATTTGATCTCGAGTTAGCTCAACTCGACGTGAAGACTGCATTCCTCCATGGTACTTTGACCGAGGAAATCTATATGTCTCGGCCAAAAGGGTTAAAAGTTCCAGGACGTGAGAATTTGGCTTGTAAGCTGAACAAGTCTCTGTATGGTTTGAAGCAATCACTGAGACAGTGGTACAAACGGTTTGATAGCTTCATGATGACTCAGAAGTATACACGCAGTAATTTTGATCACTGTGTATACTTTCACAAACTCCAAGATGGTACATTTATCTATTTGCTATTATATATGGATGATATACTGATAGTATCTAAGAGCACGGTAGAGATCGACAGGCTGAAGGCACAATTGAGCTCAGAGTTCGATATGAAGGATCTTGGAGAGGCAAAGAAGATACTTGCTATGGAGATCAAAAGAGACCGAGCAAAAGGTACCATCTGTTTGACGACTCAGTATTTGAATACTGTACTTCAGAGGTTTGGCATTGATAGCAAGACTAAACTTGTAAGTACACCGTTAGCTCCACATTTCAAACTGAGTGCATTGACGTCACTGACTACTGATGATGCAAAAAGGCTAATGGATCATGTTCCATTTGCAAATGCTGTTGGTGCCTTGATGTATGCAATGGTGTGTACGAGACCCGACATTTCACACGCCATAAGTATGGTGAGCCGTTACATGCACAATCCTAGTAAAGGCCAGTGGCAAGCAGTGAAATGGATTCTACGGTACATTCAAGGTACTGTAGATGTTGGTTTGAAGTTCGAGAGAGATCAGACAATTGACAAACATATCATAGGATATGTTGATTCTGATTATGCTGGTGATCTTGACAAACGGCGATCTACTACTGGTTATGTGTTCACTATGGCAGGAGGACCAGTAACTTGGAGATCAACTTTACAGTCAACAGTGACTTTGTCTACTACTGAGGCAGAGTATATAGGTATAATAGAAGCTTTCAAATAAGCCATTTGGTTTCGTGGTTTGATCAGGGACTTGGGTATTGTTCAGGAAAATGTGGAGATTTTCTGCGACAGCCAGAGTGCCATTTGTTTGGCAAAGAACCAGGTCCATCATAGCCGCACCAAGCATATAAACATCCGTTACCACTTTATTCGGGAAATAGTAGATGAAGGGAATATTCTATTCCAGAAGATCGGTACTGCAGACAATCCTGCAGATATGTTAACAAAGGTGGTAACTGGGATCAAGTTCCAACATTGTTTGGGCTTGATCAATATCTCTCGAGCTCGTAGCACCTAAGGGCGAAATGGAGGTAGCATTGATTGGTGGATTCTCGCCAGGGTGGAGAATGTTGTCAAGTTGGCTCAATGCCACCATTATCTTCCAGCAGCTATTACTGACTTCTTGCCACCATCATCATTCAGCAGCCATTTGGTAATGTGCAACAGTATTTGTTGACAAATGGGGAAGCCATTTTTGTTGACAATTGAGGCTTGATTGTCTTAGATATTTCTTCTATAAAAGAAACCTTCAGTAAGAAGAAAAAATAAGGCAGAGTTAGGCAAGGCAAGAAGCAATTCGTATTTGAGCTTCCAGAGAGAGTTCTTGAGAGTTTTAGAGAAAAAACTTTGTTTTTTGTAATTCTGAAATATATTAGTTTGCTGCCTCCCGTGGACGTAGGCAATTGCTGAACCACGTAAATATCTGTGTCCTTATGTTGTGTGTATTTTTTCTGTTTAATTTCTGGCAATTTCCGCAACACAGATCGCTCAAACAATCATTATTGTTAAAACATAGAGATGTCAAATAAACAGGACAAATCAAATTATATATTTATTGTGTTCAATCTGCATTTATCGAATCATAACTACGCTATATAGATTCTAAATTATATATATACGAAAGCTATATAATATGAATCCAGATTAATATATCTCAAAAGTTATTTATAATTGGCGGTCTAGACTTGACTTGAACACAAATTGATCAAATTAAATTATAAGAAAACAAGCCGAAATATGGAAACCTGACCCAATTTTAAACAATAAATAAAGTTTTGTGTATGAGATTACCATGAACAGGGGTAAATCGAACTGCTTGGCAAGGCAGAATTGGAGAGAACACCATGGCAAAGATGAGGAGAGTCGCCAGCATAGACCTGGTAGAGTTGCTTGCTGCCATAGCTTTGAAGAAAAAATTGTAATTACTGATTTTTGTAGATATATAGTTTAATTATGTTTAGATTATCATTGCATGTATGATGTATATTTATAGCCAATAGTTGGTGCAGTACTATTTGAATTAAAAGATTGATTTCCCGCTTGTATTTAATTAGATAAAAGTCGGTCTTCGTTGTGACTTACAAGCTTATGCAACATCCCGTGTTTTTTATTTAACTCATTTAGACGTTTACAATGAAGTTTCATTTTCTTGAAATGTTTGAAGAGAGACCTCCTCCATGTTCAAAGTCTTCCTTGAAATGTTGAATTATACAACTTGTTTGGGAGAGGTTTTTGTGTTTTATTTATATATTTTACTATGACAAAATAAGGTTTTCGAAAAGATAGGATATACCAGTGGATCAACATAATCTGCAATATTTGAAAGTGTTTTTAATACCGTCTGAAAGTATACTCTTAGCTTGGAAAACTAATAATAATTAGATCATATTTACCGAGAGGAAAAATGAACTTATTTCTTAATTTGTTATTATAATATTTTCTAAAATTATTAGAACACAAATCAGAATTACATTTCCATCAACAAACGTGCTCTTATAGAGAAACAGTCAAACACTTATGGAGAAACACTGTATAGATATGAAAGTGTTCTCGAATTTTAAAGTGTTTTACCAAATTGATGTTTTGGGAATTTCCGGAATTTCTTCCTTGTTACAATCAAATTTCGGGTTGGAAAGTTGACTTGGACTAAAACCAGCTCTCTTGTTCATTTTCTAGGAAACCACTTTGAATCAATCCACAAATTTCCTGTTAAACGACGTGTGTTACACTGCAGAATGGTGTAGTTTCCAAGTCGTTTAGTCAACGGTAACCAAGTTGACATGTTTGTATACGGCATATTAAATTCATGCGAATGCATGATAGTTCATAGTTGTATTGATAAATGTCAATTGTCACTTATTAAAATTCGTATAAATCATCAAGTTTACGTTTCTTTATAAAGGATTGACTATAGAAACAAGCAAAACTGAACTTTATAATATCATAGAGTGAGTTATATAATGTTATAGTCATTTATACAGTGAACTTGTTACGGATGACCATATCACTCTGTACCGTAACATATCCCATTATATGACGTTACCCTGTAAAAAAAAAAAGCGAAAGAACAAAAAATACAAAGTGCAAAATTCCCAAATGAGATAAGAAAGTGAATAGCAATTGTAAACATGTTCATTTTGGGCCGATGTTATATTGTACTGTTTTTGGGCCAACTCAAACTTGGACTAAATGGAAGCAGAATGGGCCATGTAGAATCAACGAGAAGGATAGCTTTTATTAGAAACTGATATCACTCAAAACAACAAAACTACAACATTTTATTTTTCTTACAAGATTTTCAAACATCTAACACAGAAACTATACTCTGCTGACATCTAAAAATGTCACTCATATACCCCTATAACTTGTAACTTCTCTAGTAATCAACCATGGTATACAGACTGATTCAAAGCTTCGAATATCCCCCCAGAATTCACCAGTTTAGCTTCACCGGAAAGTACTGTAACGAGATGATGATAAATTCATATTAAGAACCGAAAAAGAGATCATCATTAAAGAGCTAAACATAATCGAACAGTGATTTACCTTTTCGATGAGGGAAAGATAGTACGGCTTGACCTTTTCGACATCTACCTGGACTTTGCTCTTGCTGTAGAGGTCATAGTTGCTGTGCAGGAAAACATTAGATAAGAACAGACAGAAAGCACTTTTAAATAAAGTGATTTTAGCAAGTACTGAAAGTGCTTCCAAAGGCATTATGAAGCAGAACGGAAGTTCTAGGATCACAAGCGTAACCCTAACAGAACATAAACTGGAATCCACCAAAAAAAAGAACTGAAACCAAATTGTAAAATTTATTGAATACCTCGAAACTGATAACAAAAGCCTTAAATAGGTTAAGAAAACCCTAAAAACAGAAAAGACTAAAATATACTCATCTAAATAAAAAAAACGGAAAACAAATAAAAACACGAAACTCTTCTGTTGCCCGACAACCTAACTTAAACAGCTCCTTTGAGAGAGTAAATGACGTCAACCGGGCAAACCCAGGTTGTCCCGCTATGGAGTTCTGAAAACCCTTTCCGAAAACATATTATAATAAGAAATCTGACAACCGAGCAAAAAGTTATGCCTGTTTCTTTGAAACACCTCTTTTGGACAATTTCCTATCCATCTCTTCTTCAAAGTCCAAAGCCAATTGTCCTACATCACATTATTAAGTGAATTTTAAGCTTACTTGAATACTTGCAGCCACTTCAGATTCTCAACATCCTCTTTGTTCATCAAGTGCTTATATGCTCCTGATCTATGTAGCGCTGCAATATCATGAAAATCCTAGCATGAATATTTAAAATTAAACAGAAACATTTATTTATAAATTTCAAAAATTGTATATGCTCTCTACTTACAATAGAATGAGTGATATCTGATGATGAAAAGGGCTGCAGAAGGCAGAGTTGTTTTATTCTCTTTGGCCACCTATTGAATTCGACAGGACGCGAAAATTCGTTCTGCTCATGTAAATTTATGAAAAAATAAACTATACGAGTAATGTGATCATGTTTGAAACATTACCAAATACATGTAGTCATCGTGCCCCCACGACATCATTATATTGTTCAATCCGCATCCTTCGGAGTAAACTCCATAGTCGGTGTTGTAAGCAGAGTTGTTGTAGTCTGCATTTTCTTTGAAATACTGCAACAAAAAGAAGTAAAATCTGAATCAGAAATTTGTTATGGCCAACAAGGAAGATATACCAAGTCAAAAATTAAAGGAAACTTAAGGACCTTGTGGTGGACAATTGATTCATCGAAAGCACATCCGACAGGGAACGTATCACCTGTAATATAGATATGATATCAGTACACACTGAAATGGTAATAAGTAACATCAGTACTATTTTCTACAAAAAATTTTAAATGCGACTCACCGACAACTGCCCATTGAGGAAGCCCTCCAAAGCTAGGATGAAGCAACACCTTACCGAGATCTAAAACAATAAGAGTGTTATTTCAACTAAAACGTATAAAAGGTCGATGAAATTTATCCTGGAATATACAAAAACACGGAAAGAAACATAGCATACCATGAATTAGGCCAGTCAACTGCAGCCAATCTTCATTAGGATAGTCCTTTCGAATGGCCTCTGCAGTCTGCAACAAGTGCTCAATCTGAGGCTCATCCAAGTCCGGATCACTCTCGTCCACCACATCGTTGAGAAGCTCGCAACACTCCCATATGCTCATCTCCACTCTGTTCAATTTTCCATACTCTTCCCTCATCTTCCTCACCTGCACGCAATATATAATTTTCTTATATTTGGCTTGCACAAAATACACAAATTTTTATTTTTCAATGTACAAAAAATGACTGGGAAATGAAATGCTTACGAAGTCATATGTCTGGCTAATGTGATTGATTCTGTAGAAATTCTCAACTTCCTTTTGCCTCACACTTTCAGCATCATAGTCTCTGTATCCATATATCATATGTGATTGTTAGATCAAATTAGTGACTATCGACTTCATAACGTTACAGATTAAACTAAACTATTCCAGAATGGAACAAAAAAACGGACAGAATCTCACACCTGACCTCTACATATAAATATGTCAAAAGAAATTTATCTAGCTGTGAGCGACTTTTGATTAATAGTTAAAACAAAGAGAGACAATTTAAATACTGATATATGTTCATATATAGTCATGTTAAGAGTCAAATATATCCAAAGTTGTATCAATCTTCAGATATAGAGAGAATATCTCTCTTGTGGGACAATAGTGATAATGATGATAAGGGAAAACTTCAAAATTTTCAACTAAATCTCCAATAATAATCCATCAAGTCTCCAAGTTTCTGTTCCATGGAGGTCAAACTGAGATTAAAAGTCCTGAATTTACAAAATTATTATTATTTAACATAAATGGCCAATATTAATATGTTGATTAAGCGGATTAATTTTTAATTAAGCAAAAGAAACTAGTTAACTACCTAAAAGTGTGGCCAAAGGAATTGGTGTGTGGCACCAGAAATCCACCATCTAACAAATGTGTTTTCTCATCAATTTGAACCTTCTGTTCCTGTACCTCATCAACTCCTCCTGATCATAATTAAATATTAATTAACATTTAATCCACAATAAATATAACAATATTCTTCTTCTCATCCAAGATTTACAAGAAAAAAATTATGAAAAAATGGAAAAAAAAAAGTTTCCTAGATTAAACTTATCAAAAACCCACAATAAATCAAACAAAATCCTTATTTAAAATATAAGATTATTTAAAATATAAGAAAATTTGTTATAATCTACATAAATATAATGGAATTTAAAGACAAAATAAAAGAAAAATAATTACCAAATTGAGGGTGATCAATGAGGATAGTCATCCTGAATCAAAAATAATAACCTGGAAGAAGAAGGTGATAATAAAAAGAAAATGTGGAAGTGTATTTGGTTGCATATTGGGGCTTGAAAAGTGGGAGGTATTTATAATTGGCCGGAGAGTCCTTCCCTGAGAATTCGCAGGTCCTGAGTCCTTCCATGAGAATTCACATGTTCTGTGTCCTTCCATGAAAATTTGAACTCTTTTATTTTCCTCTTTCTCTCTCTTATTCTATATGTATTTTGTATCTATCACTTTGATATTTATCCTAAATATATAAATAAAAGGTGTCATGCTCATGCATCACTTAATATTATTTTACAAATTAAAGAAATCCAAAGAATGTTGACAGACCAGTGAGAGTCCCATGCAAGGTGGCAACTAGGCTTACTGGCTTACAGAGAAATACATAAAAAAAGACAAGATTATTTCTGCTGCTTTGACAATAAATTTTTTTAAAGTGATGTTTGAGAGTAGTATTTAATATATATATATATATATATATATATATTCTTTATAAAAAATGAAAAATTGATATCATAATCTAATGGAATCTGACTAGATCAACATTTATAAGTACGGTCTAGAATGTAATTTCCATTATGGTGAATGAGTTTTCTCTTATTTTTTGATTTAATGTGTAAAGGTGGTACATGAACCTCTATCGTATAAAGGGAGGAAAAATGCACAACTTCTTTTAGAGGAATTTTTATTTAGTTATGTGTTGATACATGCGGTTGAAAGGGATGTAGGCTGCATGTTAAAAAAAAAATAGACATCACATTGAAGGGCCATTTGATAATAATCTTTCAAGTCCTTATCAATGAATTGAACTAGCTAGTTATATTTTTAATTTGTTAAAAAGGTTTTGGACTTGAAAGGGGCTCACATCAAACATGGGTGGAAATTTGAATTTGGATGGGTTAATCAAAAGAAGTCTTGTAAATTTATTAGTACTTGTTAGCTTGTGTAAATATTCAACTCAAAAGCATTTTAATAATATAAAAAAAAATCCAAAACCCCCAACCGATTTTTAAATTTTGTTATTAGCTTAAAAAATTCAAAGTAAAATCATTATATTTTAAGGTACTAATTATGTTTTCAAAAAAACATATTAAGGTTACTAATTATAAATATCCAAAATCAATTTATCCAAAATTAATAAATTAGTGATTTTATTCTCAACAGTTATATACAGCTCTTCTTCCACGTTTGAGATGAGAGTTAAAATCAAACCGTATATATTTACCATATTAGGTGATTTCTCTGGGTGATTTCTCTTGGTGTGTGAGTATATATAACAGGATGTACAAAGTGTGTTTGAGGGTTGGTAGATTCTGATTTGATTGGTGTCTTAATATAAAATAAATAGTAATAATAAATTAAAGAATGTGTGATATTTAATTATTAAAATTTAAAATTAAATTTATTACTTCAATATTTATCCCTTTTTATTTGTAGGGTAAATTACATAAACTTACCTAGACATTAGACCTAATTACACGCTTATTCAACTTTGTTCATTATTACACTAACATCGCTTTCCGTTAGTGGTACACCAATAGATATTAACAGTTGAGGGAAAAACGTCTTTTGTGTTGTTAAAATGACAAAATTATAATTTATTATTTATATAATTATTTAATTAAATAATTATTTGAAAAAAAAAACATGGATGAAGGAGATCTGATCTCCTCCATCCATAAGCAATCTCCACAATTGAATTTTTTTTTTGAGTTGTTGAAAATAAATTCTAGAATCCTCCGGATAGAAAAAGAAAATACATGTAGAAAACAAATGGCACGTTCGGTATTGTTTCCAAAACATGTTTTTTTATTTTATTTTTTGAGTCACAAAAATAGAACAAACTTGTTCGGTGGATGGTTTCCTAAAACAAAATTAGAAAACACGGAGAACGGTTTCTCACATTTAATGAACAAAAAAGTGAGAAAATTGAGAACATCAATTTAACATTCTCAGTATTCTTACCACAGACCCATCAAGATCTGAGAGTTGAAGACTTTTTTTTTTAACAATAAAATTTTATTCAAACCAGAGCAAAAACTACAAGCACCGTAAAAACCACAGCAAAGCAAACCACCAGAGTAAAAACCACAAGAACTACAACACAAACCTCCAGAACAATAGGGGAATCAAGACTAGAGAGAAAAACAGAGCAAGCCACCACACAATACAACATGCCAACACCCCACCACAACAAAACACGCCTACACCACACCACACCACACCACAATACGCCTACACCAAACCTTACAGACACACAACACCAGATAAGAAGAAAAAAGAACAAAAAAACAAAGGATCATAAAAGGAGATCTTGAGAGAGAAAAAGAGATCCGACGACCTTCGCGGCTGTTGAATACTTGAAGAAAAAAAAAGATCTGAGAGTGAGAGAGAAGAAGATCTGGAGAAAAGTATGAGAGAGAAAGAGAAGAAGAAGAATTCTAGAGAATTCTAATTATAATTCTAATTATATATATATATATATATATATATATATTAATACATAAATCTAAAGGTATAATTATCATGTTACTGATTTTCAGATATTGATATTCAAACATCATAAATAAAAAAACAAACACATCATCCATATTTCAGAAATTATTATTATATAATACAATATATATTATACCAGACATGTTTCTTATATTTTAATTCTCCAAATGTCGTTTTCAATCATTGCTACCTGTTAAAACTGATAGCAAAAGAAGAAAATCAAAACAAGAAGAAAACATAATAGATGAGAAAACAGAGGAAGCTGTAATAGAGCTTTAATGGTGAGTAAGAAAATATCTTCTCTTCCTTTTTATAGATAAAGCGTCTTTACAGAGAGCTATTGTTTATATACAATATCAGAAATCTAATGTCTGACTTAGATGATCTAACGATTCTCAAGAGAGCTGACATCAGCTGAGAGAAGATTCAGTTAGAGATTTCGGGAGAGTCAACTGTTATTGGCGCCAAAATCCAATCACAAGATTAGTGTGATCAGCTGACATATAATCAGTTGTAGCCTGCCTCATGATAAGGTCTAACATTCCCCCGCAAACGAAGCATGGACTTGTCCAAGATGAGTTTGTTCTTCAGGAGATTGAATCTATTAACAGCAAGAGGCTTGGTAAGTATATCAGCAGGCTGATCTTCAGTAGGTATATATCTGACATCAAGTTCTTGTGCTTCAATCTTATCACGAACAAAGTGAAGATCAATTTCGATATGTTTTGTTCGTGAATGAAACACTGGATTTCTGGCTAAGGAACCAGCACCAGTATTATCACACCAAATAACCGGTGTTGATGACAGTGGCACACCAATTTCTGATAACAATGACTTTAACCAGATCATTTCGGCAGCAGCCTGTGCAAGAGAATGATACTCAGCTTCACAGCTGCTTCTGGCCACCACTTTCTGTTTTCTTGAGCTCCAGGAAACTAAATTTCCACCTAAGAACATACACCAACCACTTGTAGATTTTCTGTCATCTAAATTACTAGCCCAATCCGCATCCGAAAAACCTTCAAGTGTTAACGAAGAAGAAGAACTGGTACAGGTTTTGAAATAAAGACCTGTATTCAAGGTACCCTTCACATATCTAAGAATACGTTTACATGCTTGCCAATGAGAATTTGTTGGAGCTGCTAGATACTGGCTCAACCGATTAACAGCATAAGATAGATCAGGTCTTGTTAAGGTGAGATATTGTAGTGCACCTACTATGCTTCTGTAAAGTGTTGGATCAGGGAAGGACTCACCATCTGCCTGTGAGAGCTTGACACCAACACTCATTGGAGTTGAACACATAGCACAATCAGTCATCTTTGCCTTATGTAACAGGTCTGAAGCATATTTACACTGTGTCAAACTCCTCCCATGATCAGTTCTTGTTGCTTCAAAACCAAGAAAATAGTTCAACTCACCCAAATCCTTCAAAGCAAAATGAGTGTTCAAATCTTGAACTACCTTAGAAAGCAAAGTGGAATTGTTCCATGTCAACAAAATGTCATCCACATAAACTAACAACAATACCACACACTTCTTTTCCTTGAAGATAAACAAAGAAGTATCAGCTTTAGAATTTACAAATCCCCACTGTTCTAGAGCTGATTTGAGCTTCTCATACCAGGCCCTTGGAGCCTGCTTAAGACCATAAAGAGATTTAATGAGCCTACATACATGGTTGGGATGCTTACTGTCCACATAGCCTTTCGGCTGTTCCATGAAAACAGATTCTCTTAACTCTCCATTCAAGAAGGCATTGTTGATGTCTAGTTGTCGTATAACCCAGTTAGAATGAACAGCAATTGAATGCACCACTCTAATGGTTGAGGACTTGACTACGGGACTAAAAGTCTCCAAAAAATCTACCCCAGCTGTTTGATGAAAACCTTTCGCAACTAGACGTGGTTTGAGCCTTTGTATTGTGCCATCTTTGTTGTGTTTGACTATAAACACCCATTTATTACCAACCACATTCATATGCTCATTACGAGGAACAAGAATCCATGTTCCATTAGTCATTAAGGCTGCATATTCATCATCCATTACAGCTTTCCAGCCAATATCAGATAAAGCCTGAGCAACTGTGGTAGGTTCTTGTGGAGAGGATGTAGCAGTAATCAAGACCCTAGGTTTGATAGAACCAGTACGGGATCTAGTAGTCATACCATGAGTAGCAATACATGGTTGTGTAGTGGGTTGGTGTAAAGCTGGTTGGTTTGTGGTAAGTTGTGTTGTAGGAGGTTGTTTTGTGGCTGTGTGTTTGTTCAAATTCTGTATAGGTGAATAAGGTACTTGTACAACAAGAGGAATAGCTGGAATGTTTCTTAGATCATGATGCTGAGAAGAATTTGAGACTTTATCTTGCTTGATATTGGACAGGACTGACACAGGAAGGCTAGACTTAGACGAATCTACATTGGTACTACTGCTAACACAACCAAATAATGACTGATATGGAAACTCTCTTTCATTAAAGGTAACGTGTCTAGAAATGTAAATTCTTCCACTAGGATGCAAACACTTAAAACCTTTATGCAAATCACTATAGCCAATGAAAACACACTTATCAGAGTGGAAATGAAACTTATGTTTGTTATAAGGACGTAACAATGGAAAACAAGAGCAGCCAAAAGCTTTAATTGAACCATAATCAGGTGACAAATTGTATAACATTTGGAAAGGTGAGACATGATTAAGAACAGGTGTAGGAAGCACATTTATGATATGCACAGCCGTATGAAATGCATCCCACCAAAATGATAGTGGCAACTGAGCTTGAGCTAGTAAGGTAAGGCCAACTTCAACGATATAACGATGCTTACGCTCAGCTGCACCATTTTGTTGATGCACATGAGGACATAGGTGCCTAAAACGAACACCTAGCTGATTTAGATATTTAGCTAAAGGCCTATATTCCCCTCCCCAATCACTTTGTACACATTTTATTTTTCTATCAAAAGCAAGCTCAACAAAATTTTTGAATTTGATAAAAACATCAATCACTTGGGATTTTGACTCAAGAGGATAAATCCAAGTGTATTTTGAAAAAGCATCAATAAAATGTATGTAGTATTTGTAACCTAGCTGAGATGTATGAGGAGAGGGTCCCCACACATCAGTAAAAACAAGTTCAAGAGGAGCATTGTAAACTGTTTTTGAGGATGGAAAGGGGAGTTGATGAAGTTTACCACATTGACATGCATCACAAAAATCCAAAGATGAGGATGCAGTACAAGGTAGATTTAAACTTCTTAAAAATTGCTTCAAAACCGAGAAAGAAGGGTGGGTGGCCTAGTTTATTATGCCAAAGATACAAAAGAGAACTTTTATTATTGGAATTAAAACGGTTACAAGATCTTATTCTATTCACATTGTAACAAGTAGGTAATAATTGCTGTTTTGCACAAGTCTTCTCTGCAAGAGAAATGTAATTAGAAGAATTACATTGTACAACAGGCTTGGCATCTCTACAATTATCAACCAAAGACACATTTTTACAAGTCTTATTACAGACACCATCAGCAGATTTTGACAGACACTGATCACAAACACACTCTTTTGACACAAACAAAGCATGAACCTTTCGTGCTAGAGACTTGTCACTAATTGTTGAAAGATCCAGCTGGTAGAGACCATTTTTCAGACCCCCTTGCAGCAGAACTTTCTTCGAATTCTTGTCCTTTATCAAGCAAAATTTAGAATTAAATTCCACTACAACATTATTATCTTTGGTAAATTGTGATATGCTCAGCAGATTTTTGGTTATAGAAGGCACATGCAATATGTTGTTCAAGAGTAAAGGTATGCTAGGTGAAGTGTGTGAGTGAACAAAAGAAGATCCAATATGAGAGATATCAAGTTTAGCTCCATTACCAACTGAGAGTTTGTCCGATCCTTTGTAGTCAGTTCTGTGGTTAAGGTTCTGTGCATCAGTTGTGATGTGATTAGTTGCACCGCTATCCATGTACCACGACGGATCCATTACAGTGCTTGGTGATGCTATAAAAGCATTAGCATTGGAAAGATTAGTGTAACCTTGCATCTGTATTTGATTCGGCTGTAAACCAGTGCCATAACCAGTGTTGTATTGTCCAATGTAAACCTGAAAACCTGAACTATTTCCTTGACTGGTCCCTTGACCTTGTTGGATTCCTGGAGACTGTATATTATGCAAGCTAAGGCCCTGAAAAGCTTGATCAAACCTTTTGTAGCAAGAAGACACTACATGACCGGTTTTGCCACACAATTGACATATGACTCTTGAGCCAAATCTTCCTCCATTTCTTCCTCTGCCTCGGCCTCTAGAACGACCACCTCTGTTATTCTGCCCTCTGAAATTTCCATTGAAAGCATACTGAGCAGAAACATTGCTCATATCCAAAGAAATTGCAGCATTATGTTTGGCCAACCTACTCTCATAACTCATCAATTGAAATTGAACTTCTTGAAGGCTTATCTCACCTTGTCTCCCAGTTACACTAACAACAACTGCATCATATTCTAGGCCTAGACCTCCCAAAATCTGTGAAATCAACTCATCCTCAGTTAATGGTTGTCCAGCTGCAGCTAGATTTTCACTTAGATTTTTCATTTTCAAGATAAAATCACTCACATAAAGGTTGCCTTTCTTTGTATTTTGTATCTCATCTCTCAATTGCAAGACTCTAGCCTTTGATTGTTGAGCAAAAAGACTCTCCAAAGTTTTCCAGACTTCATAAGATGTAACACAGTGTGTTACATGACCAAAAACAGCCTCACTTAGAGTTGAGAAAAGCCAACACACAATCAATTGGTCAGCTTTCTTCCAATTAACAAAATCATCATTTACAGCTTTATCATTCTCATTTGATTCATTCGATGTGATGAATTTTGGTGGAGAAGTACCAAAACTTAACACAAAACTTTCAAGATCAAAAGCCCTAATAACTGGTAACACTTGTGATTTCCAAAAAAAATAGTTGTTTCGATCGAGTTTTATAGGAAGCTTAAAGTTCAGATTGGAAGAGAGTGATGAAACCTGTGATTTCAATTTCTGAGACCTGGATCGATTCCTCTTGCTCGATGAACTCGAACCTCCATCTGAATCTGAGCTTGAAGATGTCATGACTGCTAGTCTATCTGCTCTGATACCATGTTAAAACTGATAGCAAAAGAAGAAAATCAAAACAAGAAGAAAACATAATAGATGAGAAAACAGAGGAAGCTGTAATAGAGCTTTAATGGTGAGTAAGAAAATATCTTCTCTTCCTTTTTATAGATAAAGCGTCTTTACAGAGAGCTATTGTTTATATACAATATCAGAAATCTAATGTCTGACTTAGATGATCTAACGATTCTCAAGAGAGCTGACATCAGCTAAGAGAAGATTCAGTTAGAGATTTCTATTAGAGTTGGCGGGAGAGTCAACTGTTATTGGCGCCAAAATCCAATCACAAGATTAGTGTGATCAGCTGAGATATAATCAGCTGTAGCCTGCCTCATGATAAGGTCTAACACTACCAGACGCATTTTCGAATCCGAAAAATTTAAAAATTAATTTTTCAAAAGCAAATAAAAATGAGAAAACAATCAACGAAAAAATGAAAACGTTACCGAACGGCGCCAAAGTAATTTAAAAAACAATTTTTTTATATAAAAAAAGCAAAAGAATAAATAAATATCGTTGGAAAGAGATCTGGAAGACCAGGTATCTTCCAAACTCCATTTTCTCCATCTCAAATGGAGCTTCTCCATCCGTGATAGGACTCGCAGATGGAGCGTTCCACCGGATCTACGATGGATCTTGCAAATGGAACAGGGTCCATCAGAGACGGAGCGTTCCATCTCTCTATCGATGGAGCTTGCAGGTGGAGCAAACTCCATCGTTGGAGCGGTTCTGTTCCATTGATTTTTTGTGGCTTTTCTCCAGCTCTGATTCCATTTGCTAAAGCTTGATCCGAAGCTCCTCCAAATTGAAGTTCCGTTTTTTATTTGTTCAGAATATCAGCTAGTTCACTTCGCCGCAAACGAAAATGAAGGTCCTCAAACCAGCTTGCCGAGGCCACCAAGAATCCGGTCGTGAACGTTTTTCTCGGTGCTTAAAGAAAGCTGAGAGTTTGTTTCAATGGAGGAGGAGGTGGTAGTGGTTGAAAAATATTCTTCTTCATGTTCACCAACCATTTCCATTCATTCCAACTCTTTGTAACTCTCTCTCTCTCTCTCTATTACTATATTCTGTAAAAATATATAATTTTCATCGGTTATTCTGATACTTTGAATTCAATCTTTTTATTAGTTTGGTTGGAATAGAAAAAGAAGTCTAATTGAAGGGTTGAGCTGAGTTATTGGTTTTTTAAAATTTGGATTGTGTTTGGAAAGTTTCTTTTAAAAAATGGAATATATCGAGTTTTTTAAAACTTTGTTATTAAAGTAAACAAATTAATAATAATAAAATAGACACTATAGGCATTTTGGATTTCTTACATGGAAAGGAGAGTCAATGGTTAAGTTTAATGTTGACCACTGACGGCAGGGATATTAGTGCAATAATGAGCAAAAGTTAAATATGTGTGTAATTAGGTCTAATGTCAAGGGAATTTTGTACAATTTACCTTTGTTTGTAATCCAACTGTGAGGAAATGTAAATAAATTCAAAGGTAGATGACCAATAATTTTCAAATAAGTGCGCACTGATAGAATTATATAAGGACATTGAATGTGAGCCACTCATTTTACATATTTTAACTTGGCATGTATGCACTTGTCAAAACTCTTTTATAAATGAGTGGCTCACATTCAATGTCCTTATATAATTCTATCAGTGCGTACTGACAGGAAAAGGACTGGGTAGATGACAATCCATTTGTATTGTAAGGAAATGGACGAGCAGATATCACACTGGAGAATCAATGCTTTAGATGCATTGATAAGTGGTTCAACCAACCACTAAATATGTCATATGTAGCCGACGTATGATTATATTAATATAGTATAGGTGTATTTCTTGTCATATATCATATTTTCAATATTCGAGTGCACCGCATCGATATTCCGAAGATTTTGTCCTCATGATGTGTTGTAGTACTTTGTCCGCCAAATTGTACAAATCTTCTGCCTAATTGCACGCGTAAGCAATTTTTGTTCAAGATTTTATTCACGTTCTTCTATTCATTGACTATATTTTTGATGTGGAATAATTAAAATATCCATGGTTACTTATTTTATCTTTTTATTTTATTATTTTTTTTAAAATTAATATTTAAAGTAACAAATTAAAAGAGAAAAAAAAATCCTTCATTCATATTCTTTTCTAAATTGTTTTACTTTTTTTCTTACATTTTCTCACTTACCAAACACCACAATTTTTTTTTTCTATATCACAACCATTTACACAACAAATTTTTAATCACTATAAAACTTTCTTCTTCAATCCAAATTTCTTCAATCAAATTCCACTAACAAAAACAACAAATCAATTCTAAAAAAAACCACAAATCTCATCCACTAATTCATATCTCCTTCAATGAATTTCACAAATAAAAATAATAATAACATTTGTTGGAAAATTTGCTGTTTGACCCCGAACCTTCGGATTGCATGACTTGTGTGTGGGCGCAACCCGCGTACACGAATACCGCTTCGATTGGGCTGTCACGATTTCCCAAAATTGTTTTCTAACGTATTGTTTTGTGGTTTTCACTTTCTCTTTTCTTACAGATTCGGACCAGATTGTTTTTGAGTATTACAAATCAACAATCTTAAGACAATTTTCTTCTTTTTCTAATCAAATCGTTTTCTTCTACAAACTTTCTGGTTTCTGATCTAGTGACAGATTGTGAAGAACTTGTTTTAAATTAACAACACGGTTTCGGTTTTAATTAAAATAATAACTGTGGAAATTGGGTCTGTATTCCAGACACTGATTTCAAATAAATACATATTCCTTTTGGAAAATCGGGTCTGTTTATCAGACACTGATTTGGAAATCAATCGTGATTTCAACTTGGTAATCGGGTCTGTAATACCAGACACTGATTGTGATTTCTATTGTGAAATCTAGAATCAATTTTGGTTCACTTATTTGATATTCGATATCAGTGCTGATTTTGTGATTCTAAAACACTTGTGTTTTGTTTCAGATATTATGGCAGACAAGTCAAACGTGAACTCGAGTGTTCCATTGCAGACTTCGAATGCTAATCCGAGTGTGGGATTAGACACTTCGGCTGTGAATTCTCTGCTTGTGGGCGAAGTGCCTATTGTGTTGCCAAGTGTGGCCACAACGACTCCGGCCATCAGTTCTTTCGTGAGGAACATGCCAGATCCGGTGATGGGCCAGTATGTGAGTCAAGGGAATGTTCCGATGGCAAATCCCTTCGTGAATTTGGTTCCATTACCGATGAACCACATGGAGAAGCCTGATAAGTTCAGTGGACCGAACTTCAAGCGTTGGCAGCAAAAGATGCTGTTTTATTTGACAACGCTGAACCTAGCCAGGTTCTTGACTGAAGAAGCTCATAAACCCAATAGTGGTGAAGAGCGAGATGTTCAGGTATGGAATGCTATAGATGCATGGAACCATTCGGATTTTCTGTGCCGAAACTACATACTGAACGGGCTGTCAGATTCGTTGTATAGTGTATATATTTCAAAGAAAACAGCCAAGGAACTGTGGGAGTCGTTAGACCGAAAATACAAAACTGAGGATGCTGGATCCAAGAAGTTTGTTGTGGGCCGGTTTCTTGATTACAAGATGGGAGACTCCAAGACAGTCATAAGTCAAGTCCAAGAGCTTCAGGTGATTCTGCATGAAATTCATGCTGAAGGGATTATTCTAAGTGAAACCTTCCAGGTGGCTGCCATTATTGAGAAGTTACCTCCCTCATGGAAGGATTTCAAGAACTATCTCAAACACAAGCGAAAAGAGATGAAGATCGAGGATCTCATTGTCAAACTTCGTATTGAACAAGATCACAGGAAGTATGACAAAAAGGATGTTAGTCTAGGTGAAGCAAAGACTAATGTAGTGGAACATGGGCAAATTCTAAATTTAAGAAGAACAAGCCTGGGAAAGGATCCAAACTGGGTCCAAAGGGAGGAGTCTCAAAGAAGCCAAAGTTCCAAGGGAAGTGCTTCAACTGTGACAAGCTGGGTCACAAATCTTCTAAGTGCAGGTTGCCAAAGAAGAAGAAGAAGAACCACGAGGCAAACGTGGTTGCTAGGATTTCTAAAGATGTCTCAGAGATTAATCTTTCTACAGTTGTGACAGAAGCAAACCTGATCGGGTCAAACCCGAGGGAGAGGTGGTTAGATACTGGGGTCACACGCCATATATGCTCTGATAGGGAGATGTTCAATACGTTTGAAGCAGTGGAGAACGAGGAAAAGTTGTATATAGGCAACTCAGCCACATCCGATGTTAAGGGACATGGTCAAATCGTTCTCAAGATGACCTCTGGTATAACCCTGAGCTTGAACAGCGTGTTGTATGCACCCGATATCCGCAAGAACTTAGTGTCCGGTTCGTTGCTCAATCAGCATGGGTTCAAGATGGTGTTTGAATCAGACAAAGTAGTGTTAACCAAGTAAGGAACTTATATGGGTAGGGGATATGTAACTGAAGGGCTTTTTAAGCTTAATGTATCTGTTGTGAAAAGAACATTCAATAAAGATAATTCTTCAGTTTATTTGCTTGAGTCTTCCAATTTATGGCATGGTAGACTAGGACATGTTAATTATAATACTTTGCGTAGACTAATTAACTTAAATCATATTCCCACGTTTAATATTGATCCCAAACATAAGTGTGAAGTTTGCGTTGAAGCAAAACTAACAAGGTCATCATTTCAAACTATTGAAAGAAAATCTGAACCCCTTGATTTAATTCACAGTGATATATGTGATTTAAAATTTGCTCAAACAAGAGGTGGCAACAAATACTTCATCACATTTATTGATGATAGCACTAAATATTGCTATGTTTATTTGTTGAAAAGCAAAGATGAAGCTATAGAGAAGTTTATTCTCTATAAAACTGAAGTTGAGAATCAACTCAACAAGAAAGTTAAGGTACTGAGAAGTGACCGAGGTGGTGAGTATGAAGCACCATTTGGTGAATTCTGTGCTCAACATGGAATCATACATCAAACCACTGCACCGTATTCCCCTCAGCAAAACGGAGTTGCTGAACGGAAAAATCGTACCTTGAAAGAAATGATGAATGCAATGTTGCTAAGTTCTGGATTGCCTCAGAACATGTGGGGCGAAGCTATATTGTCTAGCAATTACCTTTTAAATAAGGTATCCCGAAAGAAAGTAGACAAGACCCCTTATGAACTATGGAAAGAAAGAAAGCCTTCCTATAAATTCTTGCGAATGTGGGGGTGTCTTGCCAAAGTGGCTGTACCTACACCTAAGAAGGTGAAAATAGGTCCAAAAACTGTTGATTGCATTTTCATTGGATATGCACATAACAGTAGTGCTTATCGATTTTTGGTGTACAAATCTGACATCTCTGATATACACAAAAATACGATTATGGAATCTAGAAATGCATCGTTCTTTGAACATGTATTTCCATGTAAATCCAATGATGAAGCAAGTTCGTCGAAACGAACACATGCTGATAGTTGTAAGGACCAAGAACAAGAAAATGAAGTCGAGGATGAACCAAGAAGTAGCAAAAGAGCTAGGACAGAAACATCTTTTGGTCCAGATTTTCTGACATATTTGCTAGAAGGTGAACCTCGAACCTTCAAAGAAGCAGTAAGCTCTTCAGAAAGACTCTTGTGGAGAGAAGCTATCAAGAGTGAAATTGATTCCATCGTTCAAAATCATACTTGGGAATTAGTGGATCTTCCTCCGGGATGTAAACCGCTAGGGTCCAAATGGATTTTCAAGAGAGAAATGAAAGCAGATGGATCAATTGATAAGTATAAGGCCAGACTTGTAATTAAATGTTACAATCAACAAGAAGGCCTGGATTACTTTGATACGTATTCTCCTATGACGAGAATAACCTCCATTAGGATGATACTTGCAATCGCAGCTTTACGAAATCTTGAAGTACAACAAATGGATGTGAAAACAGCTTTCTTAAATGGAGATCTAGATGAAGAGATCTACATGGAACAACCTGAGGGGTTTTCCGCTCCAGGACAAGGAAAAAAAGTCTATAAACTGGTGAAGTCTTTATACGGTCTAAAGCAAGCACCAAAACAATGGCATGAGAAATTTGACAATGCTATGATGTCAAATGGTTTTAAAATCAACGAATGTGACAAATGTGTTTATGTCAAAGATGCAAAAAATGGCTATGTCATTGTGTGTCTTTACGTTGATGACATGCTCATTGTTGGTAGTGATGATAAGATGATCAAATCTACCAAGGATATGTTGAAATCAAGATTTGATATGAAGGATATGGGACCGGCTGATGTGATGTTGGGAATGAAAATCTCAAGAACATCGAACGGGCTTATTCTAAGTCAGTCACACTACGTTGATATGATTCTTGAGAAATTCAACAAAAATGATTCTGGAATTTCCAGAACACCGGTAGATACAAATCTACACCTATCCAAGAATAAGGGTGAGAGCGTCTCTCAACTAGAATATTCTAGAGTGATAGGAAGTCTGATGTACTTAACAAGTTGTACAAGACCAGACATAGCTAATGCAGTCAGCAAATTAAGTAGATACACGAGTAATCCAGGAAACGATCACTGGAAAGGAATAGTAAGAGTACTGAGGTACTTACGATTCACTAGTAATTATGGACTGCTTTATACCAGATCTCTCGTTGTCCTAGAAGGATACACAGATGCAAACTGGATATCTGATATGAAAGATTCAAAATCTACTAGTGGGTAGTGTTCACAAAGACTGTGCCAGCAATTTGCATCCACTGTGATAGTCAATCAACAATTGGTAGAGCACAGAGCAACATGTATAATGGGAAGTCTAGACACATACGTCTAAGACATAATACCATTAGACAGCTACTCTCAACTGGAGTTATCTCCATTGACTACGTGAAGCCAAAAGATAACATTGCGGATCCGCTAACCAAAGGGTTAAATAGAGAACTAGTTGAGATATCATCGAGGGGAATGGGACTAAAGCCCATGAAATAAAAGTCGATACAATGGAAACCCAACCTAGTTGACTGGAGATCCCAAGATCTAGGTTCAATGGGACAACCAAGTTGTAAGACATAGTTAGATCACTGTGGGGGTTACCCTCCAGTCCATTCCTGTGATGAAACAGTGATGCCCGTAGGGAAAGAGGCTAAACTATGTTTTTAATGATTCTTATGCGTCAGAATTCCGAGCTGTGGAAATCTGAGCAGAGTAATGCGGGTTACTCTTAATTAAGAAATCACCTATGTGAGAGAGAAGTGGGGCCGCTTCTAAAAGAGAATAGTGAAGGGCTATATTCTCCAGAAACTCTCACAGAACCAGGCGCATGTTCATGGCCAAAACAAACATAATAATGAGAACCAAATCGAGTCTGGAAGATGCCTGTGTGAGGTACGCTATCGTTTACATAAAACGGTAGAACAGTTCAAGGATATCATATCTACTGATCAGCCAGTAAAGTAAGCATACATTTACGAGGGAAGGTTCAAAGGGTAACTCCTACCTATCCTATACAGGTTTCGACCGATTGAACTTACCAAAAGTCATCTCTCGTGTCTCCTAGGTCAATTTCATTCATGTGGGGGATTGTTGGAAAATTTGTGACAAACTAGTGCTTTGAGAGCATTAATTGAGTGTGATCGGTTCCATAAAAATGGAAGATCAATGTATATTCGAATTCTCCTCCGTGAGAGCTTCGAAGTGGTATACTCAAACTCACAAATCGACTAATGGGTGAATGAGAAATTGAGTCTCAAAGAGTGCCCATTGTGTAGGGAAAATATGCATCCCACATTGGTTGGGCAAAGCATTGATAAGCAATATATAAGTAAATATGTGATAGCTACTTATCAACATGTGTAGCATAAAGGCTCTCTCTCGCGCGCAGGGGGGGTGCAAATCATCGACCCTGAACCTTCAGATTGCATGACTTGTGTATGGGAGCGACCCGCGTATACGAATGCCGCTCCGATTGGGCTGTCATAGGACAAACGACCTTTTGCTACTGCTTGAAATTTATTTTTTCTAAGTCAATGTTTATATTGATATGGAAAGAATTAATTCAATTTAATTTTCCCTAAATTAAACGTATAATGATAAGGAAATTCCGTTTTGGATTCTAGATACTTACTTGATCACTAAGTAAATAGAATCAGTGATTAATTAGAAATAAATCTCTTGGAGATTGAATTTTAATTAATATCCTTTTCATTAAAAACGTAATTGACAAGTATTTCCTAAACAATCCTCTTGATTTCGGTTTTATTAAAACCCTAATCTATTCATCAATAAATATATTCTGAATACAGACCAAAAAATCACGAAAGGAATTGTTTTCTCTGTCTCTTGCCTCTTCTTTGTTGCTGTTCTTGGTAAGTTCGAACTTGATTTGAGTTCGCCGAGAGTGTTTGTGCTATGCACGATCACTGTTGAATCGTTGTATCCTGGGAGACAATCGCTATACACATACAGTGTTATACGGTGAAATTGTCTTAAGGACACCGTGTGAAACACGGGCCTCGATTTCCCAAAACTGTTTTCTAACGTATTGTTTTGTGGTTTTCACTTTATGTTTTCTTGCAGATTCGGACCAGATTGTTTTTGAGTATTACAAATCAATAACATTAATATATAATCTGGAAAAAAATGAGCATATTTGATCCATCAAAGAAGCATATCGACTCCATTGATGAAGCATGTCGCTCATCTATCAAAGATGGAGTTGCTTTATCTACAATGGAGATCATTCCATCTGAGATTGAGTGTTTGCTTCATCTTAGATGGAGTTTGGAGGAGATCTTAATAATTTCTAAATCTCTTATCAATAATTTTATAGGAAATTTTTTTTCTTTTAAAAATTGGTGTAAATTATTTCACGGAAGTAGGACAGCGGATCTCCTCTGTTCAAATAATTTATTAATTAAATATTTTATAAATAATTAATAAGGAATTATCACTAAAGGCATGGGATGTTAGCACAAATTTGAGTACAATTGTCTTTACATGCAATTAGGCCCAATAAAATGGTATTTGTGCAATTGTCCACTTCTTTATCATGATCGGGTCAGACTTAAGTTGGACACTTGGACACCACAACTTCAAAAGCTTCATGTGACCTAAACGTGGTCCCCACTGGACGTGGCACCGAGTCAAGGACCATGATTTTTCCTCTTTCTTGTCTTCTCTGCGCTGTCGCCTTGTTTTATACGGCAGTTGCTATGAACAACTACCCACTCTCACTGTGTGCAGGGGCGTCATATATTATCTGACGGTGCATATTATTTTATGAGAAAATTTTATATAACACGATCTCGCTATTCTGTGAAACCATTCAACGTAAATGTATTATTTATATTAAAAATATAAAATTATAATTTAAAATTATTATATTAGACATTTATATTGAAAGGTCTTTTCAAATGCAAATGTATCAATTATATTAGAAATATAAAATTATAATTTAAAATTACCGCAGGATACATTTACAGCGAAAGGTTTTAACAAATAGCAGCGAAACTGTTGTATATAAGATTTTCTCTTTATCTTATATGTATAACGTCGGCCTCATGGATGACCACATACGTGTGATTGTCTGCCACGTGTGTGGTTCTCCGCACAAGATGAGTTTCAATGCGGTGACTGAGACTTTTTGGGCAAAATGTTTATTTATTTTTTATTTTTACGGTACTTCAAGAGTTCAAGTTTTTTTTTTGGTAACTAGGATCCCGAATTTTTATCTGGACACAAATCCGTCTGTCCTCCTTCAACTGCGTGACACACATCTGGTCCGTATACCCTACCGGTCTGTATGTTGGATACAAGGTAGGACAGATAAGAAATCTCGGCCCACACCACCGGCCCCACAACGATGCAAATGGGTAAATCAGGACTCACCCCTGCCTGGGTAGGATTCGAACCGCTGACGTTAGCCACATGTCCATCCTTCCACCAGTAAGGTTAAGCGTCCTGAAGGTTGGCCTCAAAGTAATGCCAAAAGTAGAACCAAGGACTTGGGTTTCATCTCAAGTCTTGGACCATCAAGACAACAACCTTTTGGTTTAAGAGTTCAAGTTATTAAAACAAACAATGTTAAAATAGGAAATAAAATAAATAATATCAAAGGTTTGGGTTTTTTTTTTTTTTTGGAAGTAATCAAAATTGACTTTTGAAAATTTGGGTCATTTTCCTAGGTAGATGATAAGTTATGTCAAAGACTATGTATAAGGAATTAAAAGTCTATAGGAATTACACCAACTTTTACGTTAATGAAGTGTTAAAAAGAGTATTTTGGAATATACGCTTACACTGAATTTTTTTTCCATTCTAATGTTTAATATCAAATTTTACACCAAAAATTTAAATTATTATAAAATTTTAAATTGATTAAATGTATAATTAATACATAAATCAATTAAATTAAATATACATATCAATATTTGTGTCATTTTAAATATCTCAACAAGATCTTTTCAACGATATAATATGAAATGGTTAATTAGTAATTATAAAAAATAAAAATAACTGATATGACATATATAAAAAATATAAATAAAAAAGAATTTGGTGTAGCTACATAGCAATGTGCACCATAGCTACACCAATTTTTTTTTGTTGGTGTTTTTAGTGTATTGATTGAAAGGGATTTTTACATCAAATTGATGTTTTTGGTGTGAATGGTATGCTGGTTGGAGTTGCTATGAGCAATTAAATTATAATAAGAAGTGGTACTGTGTTAGAATAACTCTCTCAACTCATTCTCTCAATTCACCCTCTCTTTCTCAATTACCCTTTATTTATTTACCAAATTGCCATCTAATATCAGATTTTTTTTTTCTACAAAAAGAAATTTATAATAATAACAAAGGCAGTTTTTTAAAAGAAAATAACAAAGACATTTAGTTCTTCATCTAGATAGTGATACAAGGAAGAAAAAAAATCAGTATAAAAATTTAATACAACACAATAAATTTATTTAATAAAAAAGCTATTAAAAATTTACATGTAACAATTGTGGAAGATAATTTATGTTTGAAAATAACGGGAGTTGGTATGAAATTCAAAACAAAAAAGTTCAATGGTTGACATGATTGATAATTTGGGAACCGCATAAAAAAAGTTTATTTTAAAAAAAAAACTTGATAAAATATTAAAAAAAAACAAGGGATAATTTAGAAAGTCAGTTGTTTGTTTGATTTGTAAATAAATAGAAGAAGCTAGTCATTTATAATGGCTTCAAATTTAAAATAGAGAAATAAATGTTGTCCACATGTCACATTATAAAGAGAGAAAAAGTTGAGAGAATGGATTGACCGATTGAGAGATTGATTCTAACACTCTTCAATTATAATTTAAAATGTTTTTAGAATTACTTTTATACTATTTTTGAATATTACAATATTTCCAATTTTGAGGAGGGGACACAACATCATAACGTAGATATGAAAAACATATCACTTATCAACCTAATATTGTCATACTTTTATGTTTTTTTTTTCTTTTTTAAGAAAATACTTTTATGTTGTTAAAAACATTAATAAGTATTTACAATGTTTAATTGGATTATGTAAAAATGATATCATTAACTCCCAACAATAAAAGTGAAATTTGTACAAACTCTTGTTACATTATAAAAAGCTCAGTAACTTTTGTGTCATTTTTTTTTAATCAGGCATAGATTGGATAGAGGGTTTTTTGAAATCAACCGTTATAAATATGATTCGGATCTGAAAATCCGTCGATATCAACCTACATAAGTACGATATAAAACTTTCATTACAAGGGAATGATCTCACCATATTTTATGATTTATGAGAAAAATCAAAATGTATGACTCGAATCCATATCATAAATGTGAAAAGAATAGTCCAAAAATACTAAATATTTGTTTGGTTGAGTTTTCTACTGCCTTAAAAAGTTTATAAATGTCTATTTGAATTTTTTAGAGTTGTTTGGTTAAACTTTCGAGATTGTGTATTTTAAATTGAGTAGAGATTAGTAAAGTTTAAACGTCTACTAGGCAAAAGCTAGTGAGGAGATGCTTTTCCAAACAGACATTTAAAAAAAAAAGTTTACCAACTAAACAACTATAATTTTTTTTTTAAATAAAAAATCTTTTTATAATAGATCTACTACAAATAGATCTTTTACCAATAAAAGTTTTTCAAAGACCCAACTAAACAAGCTCTAAAAGTGATATACAATATAGTGTAATGTTGTATGCCTCTAAATATTTTAAGAAATCCTTACTAAAGTAGGATAAGCTTTAGTACAAACTATTTTATATCCACATCATTCCTACATTGACAAAATTTAATTAATTAATTTTGATGAAATTTGTTATGTGTGTTTAGAAATGAAATATATTTATAAAAGTATTTGAAAATTTATCAAATATGAGAACTATTTTTTTTTCCAATATTTCTCATGTTTCCCTACTTTTTATAATTGACTTTTGGGTTACAAAATTTAAGAAAAATAGTTTCCAAACTTAAAAGAATTTTAAATACTTTCCATGAGCATATCTCATTTTCCTTAACTTCCATGCAAAAAAAAATCTTAACAAGATTAGTTAAATTTCATCCAAATGTGGACGGTGTAATATTAGAAAATTGGCACTTGAATTCCTATATTAAAACATATCTCCCTTTCATTTGATGTCTAAAAAGATTTTTTTTTTCTTTTTTAAATATCTTTACACATTCTTAATTAATAAAGAAATCTTCAATGAAGCAAAAATACTAAATTATTGTACATTAATCTAGCTAATAATATCTTATTAAATGTATTTCTTTTAAAAGAATTTACTAATTATATGATTTTTAAATCTATAAATAGATACATATACAATAAGAATTTATTGAACATACAAACTACAATATAATACACCATCTCATTGAAACTTTTCGGACACATGAACTTAATTTGTGTAAATTAAGAAGAACATGACCTACGACCACAAATGTGGCACGTTACCAAAAAGATTGTATAACAAAAATCAAGTTGTTTCATGACAGAAGCAAGTAAATTAATAGGATAATGTAAATTTAAGTCAAAAGTGTCCTTGTACTAGGCACAATTTTTTTTTCCATTTTTTGCATTTTTTATTTTTGTGGTAGAACAATCTCTTTTGAAAAAAAAACCTTGTTTGGTATTGTTTAAATAATCACCGATCAGTAGTGAGTATAAGTTGATTCATTATTTTTTTATAAAAAAATAAAAAAAATCTGATAACAAATAGGTCAAAGGAAGGTTGAGACCTATCAACTTATCAAAATCAAACACCATATTCGGATTTATGGGCAATGGTGAGACTACAGATAAAACTATCCCATTTATTGTCCACTTCTATTAACAGTTTTTCAAGTGTTCATATAAATCAAGTTTTTTTTTTCACGATCATAGAGTCCTTATTGGTGCAGGAAATACGGTATTTTGATGCGACTTTGTAAGTTATAAATGTGATATTGTTACTTTTAAGAATGTGTGCAAAGCAACTATGTAACTTTACCCAACCCTTTATTTAACATTACATAATGGATCATGTATTATTTTCTGCTTCAAATTAAATTCCCTCACCTGATAATTTCAAAACAACCAAAAATAGAGTGACATTTTACCTAACACTTTTGTCCCTTAATTAACTTCTCCAGTAATTAAGTTCACTCTCCAAAGAAATATGTATTAACTCAAAAACAACGGTTGGCATTTATTGATAGCAACTTCAAAAAGCATCCTCTATTTTCTTTTTCTTTTTGAGGGGATTCAAACAGTATCCTCTGTTACTCAAATAACACATAAAATTATAAGATATAAAAATCCTATGACATACTATGAATAGTTGAATGTATAAAAGCATATAACAACAACAATTTTTCTATTGTCAGTTCGAACCGAAGATATATCAGTTATTTATATGTGGGCCATTGGATTTAAATGTTTTGACTTGGCTGCATGCACTTGTCAAAACATCTTTAAAATCCAATTTCCACATATAAAAAACAGATATATCTTATAACAGTTCGAACTGACAATGGAAAGACCAATAACAATAAGAAGTAATTACTCAAAATATTTCATTTTGTTTTTATTTCTTTTTAACTTTTGTTTCATATCTCTCTAATATCAACTAATAAAATTACTATAACCAAAAGAATCAAATTATCACAGCCGGAAGCAAAGTGAGGAGCTTACCCATAATATCAATACCCTGAGTTTCATAGAAAATAACAAGCTGCAGAAATGTTATAAATGTAGAAACATGGAGTATCAATTGATCTAAAATACACTAATAAATCATTTGCTACTGAAAGCATTAAAAACACCGGATTTATGACTCTTTTAACACCAACCCAAGCAATGTAACCTCTGCTTCAAGGATTAAAGTATCATCCATCAAGTAGCCCCGTTTCGGATCCTTTAGTTTAGCCAATGAAATGAACTCTCTAAAACCGAAGGCACTGCTATCCGAAGAAGAATACAGATAGATTCCTGTAAAAAAAAAAACAATTGCAGAAAGAATGTAAATGAGTACATTATTTGCAACCCATAAGAACAAATCAGAAAATTAAAAGCTCTACCAGATTTTGTATACTTAGCCTCACCTTCATATTCAATGTGCTTTCCATCCATTTTTTGTTGTTTGACACGCAGAATAAATTTCACAAACAATTTAGTATTCAAAGGAATTCTTGACCGAGACACATCTAAAAGCAATGAAATACTGTTGCCTTCGCCTTCTACAGTTCCATTAGGGTAGAGCAAGATATTCCTGTAGTTAACATGTATATCAATATTCAATTGTCATTGTAATATATACAAAACAGGAATTAACTGGGTTAGTTTAATTAACTATGAAAGAAATTGATTATATACCATTTGTAGCATCCAAATGAATCAGACACATATGTTTTCTCAACTAAAGTTGAAAACTTAGTAACTTTCCAAGTATGGCAATATGTATCAGGCTCTATGATCATTGACAAATGCTCCTCTTTAAGAGTGTTTCCGAAAACAAACACCTCCACACCGAAGACACAAGCATTATCAGTAAGGTACCCATTCACAGGGTTGGAAAATGTATTCAAGTCGATGAATTTTGCAATACCACAGCTAGTGTTCATCGCATGATAACGGTTTTCATACCAATCTGTATCACAGGATGTAGCAGATAAATACTAGAACGTTAAAATTTCCAACTTTAGCATTTAAATTTATAATACATAACTATATGTAATGATACTACACAATCAATGATTATACCTTTGTTGCTAAAATACATGTTCTGAGAATGATTGAATATGAAAAATTTTGAAATCACATTGACTTCCCAGTTCCCACCCAGCAGGGAGAGAACTAGTTTGCACCAATTCCAAGTAAATAGAAATATGATTCTTCCCATTTTTGCTCTTCTTCCCTGTTGGATAGATGCACAATTTCCTGTAATAGCAAATTAAAATGCATAGAGAAAATCAGAACACATTACATGACTATTGAAGGCCAGTTCATTGTAGTGTATATATAGAGCATCACATATATATAACTATTAATAAGTCTACATTTTGCAAACAAGAATAAATTGCCAACATATACTATTTGTAGCCTCCTGCATCAAATTCGCCAGAGCTGAATTGGGCTATTGAAGCTGCAGATAATGATGAGAAATTTTGGATTTTGAACAAGTAATGACTTGGTGGAGCATTTCTCCCTGAAAAAAGTTAAATGAACAACCATGCTTTATAGACAAAATTGTATATAGTAAAAGATGAAATTGTTATTTTTTTTTAGTAACTGAACACACTCACTAAAAACAAAAATAAAAATAAAAATAAAAATTAAACTTGTTAATAATGTACAATAGAGCATAAGCATTAGCATTTTTTAGAAAATAGCTAGAGAAATGGAAGATATACCAATTAAAATGGATTCTACAGCTATGGAGTCTTTCATGTTTAACTATATGTTGAACACAGAAAAAAGTATTGTATGTGGTGTAAAGCAGCTATGGAATGAAGTATGAATTTATATAAACTCTCTAATCATATAATAAATATTATCTCTGTTCTTGCCAGAAAAATATACTGTGTATTAAATGTATTCTTATATTTCCAACATACCTTTCTTCAGCTTTTGAACACACTTTTCCCTCGAATAGGGATACTAAAATCACTCGCTTAACTCACTCTTTCAACTCACTTTATCTTAATTTGATGACAAGTGTATACATTCTACTTTTTTGACATTATATTTGAAGTCATATAAGTTTTTTAATGTTATTTACCATTCAAACCAACTAACATCTCTCCAAATTACCCTTTTTCTTCTTCAATAAATAAAACCCATAATTAAATACTTAAAAAATCAGAATTAATAACTTTATCATTATATAAATATTGTAATATTAAAAAAACAATCTATAAATAAATAAATGCATATATAGTATGCAATTACACTACATATTATTCTAATTAAATTGTATATTATAATTGCAGATTAATTAGATTTCTCACTATTGCAATTTTATTTTATTATATTATTTATTAATTAAACTGTTTATTTTATATGTAAGTAAAATAGTTGTTTTTAAATGGTTTTAAATCATCTCTTTTTAGCCTCTTTTTATGGTTTTGAATGTACTGTTAATTTATATATATATATTAATTTTAGATATTTTTTAACATATTAATTTTGATTTTATATATTATAAAAGAAAAAGGGCAATGTAGAAACGTAGATTTGAATTGTAAATAACATTAAAAAAACAGTGTATTTTTATGATTCTGAATCTAATGTCAAAAAAATAGAAGGTGTACACATATCATCATATAAAGAGAGAATGAATCGAGAGATTCTAACATTCTCTTTGAGAGACAGTGCGAACTAAATCTGATGATCTCGAAACTTCATTTAATGATTAACCAGAATCTTCAACTGCTCCCAGCTTTGATTATAAAATTATTCATTTCATTCCTTTTAAAAGAGCCCACAATTAAAAATAAATAATTAAATAGAAATGATTCTAAATTGTAAAAGTTAAAAAGATAAAATAAAATAAAAAGCGATATAAAAAAAAGTGAAAAGAAAAATTAACACTTTATTATTGCAAAAATAATTATGAAAAAAGTCCAAAAATAGGATAATTTTGAATAATATGCTTCTTCTTTTTTTCCTTCTTTCTTTTATTGCTTTTTGGATCCACTGAATATAAAAAGCAAAACATGGACCTAATTAAATAATATTTCCAAGAATAGTTACTTCATGTCTTCATGATGCTTGACCGAATATCATAAAGCAACCAAATTTCTTAACTTCTAAGTTCTAAGGCTCTTACAATGAATTTATCAACAAAATTTTTTTGAAGGAAAATTAGGGTTAGTAAAGTAAGAAAATGTATTAAGGATGGAACTCTGCATTAATTATCACAAAACTCTCATCAAAATTCACAAAACTCATGTTAAATTACTCATATTTTACATTCAGTTTATGATACCATGATGCACATGTTAATTAATATGTAGGTTGTCTTTACATCTCTATAGTTGAACACTATTTTTGTAAACTAAGGGTAAAATTTATGTAATTCAATACGAGTTTTGCAAACTCCATACGTTCAAATATCGTCACATTAGAGAAAGACCCCGGTAAAGTAAAGGTAAATCATCTTCTATGGAAACAACTAGTAGTCATTAAATTGTATTAGTATAATATAATAAGATCATGTACAATAATATGAACCCAATTAGAAGGATTGCGTCAACATATAATGTATTAGTTTTTTTTTCACAATATCTATTAATTCTGGACTAGGTATTTTTTTAAAAGCTTTTGCTATTGGTAGGATTCGAACCTCTAAATTAGAAGTCATTTACCCAAGTCCTAAGCTCATCCATCTACCGACTACGCTACGCCCCTGTTGATATATAATATATTAGTTTTCTATTCAACTTTTGAATGTTTTGTAATTTTTATGACAATATTAACAACATGAAAATAACATTCACCAACCCAAAAGAACCAAAAACTAATGCTTATAACCCTACCACTGCTTTCTTACTATTTCTTCTTCTTTTTGAAATTTGATATCGAATAAATCAGATTCTACTAAAAAACTACTAAATTCAAAATTTTATTTTAACAACAATTTCATTAAACAACCAAACAAGGCAACAGAACAGCGAAACAAACAGCACCCAGGAACCAAAACATGGAACAGGGCAAGAGGCAACACACCATCCAAGCAAGAAAAAACAAAAAGAAAAGAAAGAAACAACTAAATTCAAATATTATATGTACAATCTGAATGTTTACTCTCACAATCAATATATATGGCTAAAAATTACCGAACTCAAGCACTATATGAAACTCAAATATCTAATCTCATGACATCAGAGATAAAATTAGGTCATATATTTATAAAATGTTTTTGATAAGAATCGAATCTCTGACCCGAAACCTCGTGATAGGGAATGCGCAATTAAACCGATCATACTGCACAGCACACACACCTTTGACCATGTGCACAGACAATTCAACAAGTTTCACCACCACTCATTTTTGACAAAAAATAAAAGTTTGAACATCTTTTCATCAAATATTTTAAGCTCTTTCTGCTAAAGTGGCAATAGCATTTCTTTCTTTTTGATTCTGTTAACTGATAAAGAACCAATAAAATTTTCCAAGAAAAAGATGGCAGTACTAGTACTGTAGACTGTGTTAGGTTTTGGCTCGTATTCTCAAGTGAACCCGATATTAACTAAACGAGACTCAACTGATGTGAAACTTCCTGGAGACGTGGGATAACGTTTGGAAGTTGGAGATGGTGTTTGAGGGAGATTTGAAGACCGAAGAAGAACTGAAGAATCGGATTCCGGAAGAAAACGCGGTACATTCCAGATGACTTGGAACGGTTTAGGAAGCGGGTGCGCAACCGTGACCCGAATCGTAGTCAATCATAAGCATGCATGGAAAAGGAAATCTTCAGCGGAAAAGGAAAGTAATTCTTTTGGGAAGTTCTTGTGCTTGAAGGAAAAGGAATACTCTTTACAAGAAGACTTGTCATAAATAGGAGATAGTATTTATGTGGAACAAGTAATTCTTGTATGTTTAGGAGTAGGATTTCCTTTTATCTTAAACTCCCTATAGCTAGTATAAATAGACCTTGTAATTAGGTTATTTTGTATGGAGTCAAGAAACACCATGTAACATCAGAGAGTGGTGAGATCCGGGTGAGAGACCCAAGGGAATATCCGGGGAGGGATCCAGGGGAATATCAGTGGATCAAGTTAGAGATCCGTGGGTGATATTCAGGGGAGACCTAGGGGATATTGGGGGGTTCTTGATGAGGATCTTGTGAGCGTTATGAGCGTGGTTTGGGGTTGAGGTGTGAGAGAGAATCCTGGAGTATATGGTTGTAACAATTTATCATATAGTGGAACTTTCTCTGTCGTCCTGACGGCCCGTGGTTTTTTACCCGATTTGGGTTTTCCACGTATATCTTGTGTTGTGATTGGTTTATTTTCTCTCATCTTATTTTTCTGCTATTGACGTTATTAATTGCTATGAGTTATGGGCGTATATTAGGCATGACGCTTCCGCGATCATCAGTTCAAATCCCTAACAGACTGTAGTAGTGACCAGTGACATTAAATATGAAGAAATCTCCAAGATCTACGATCTATAATAACTTCTTCCGATAAACGTTCCACCTCAGCAAACCCCATATATCTCCACTCTTGCAGTCTTGCTTCCCAAGATTCTCTTCCCATTAAAAAATTGACTCAAGCCATGACCCACAAAACATATAGACCGAACTTTAATTAAAAAATCGATGGAGAGAAGATTCTCCCAATGTTGAGAGTTAAACTCTTTCGATTACGAAAGTAAATATTCAAACCGTATAAATAATTTTTATTTCTATAGCTCCCAACATACATTATTAAAAAAAATAAAAATCAATGGAGTTAGCACTGGATTATCATAACTGCAATGATGCTTTGCAATAGTATTACTACAACATGCAACTTAATTCGAGTAAAAATGGTGTCAATTATAACTAAATAACTAATCAGACTTTATTTTTATTTATAGGATTAATATTAAAAAACCATTCACCTTTAAACTATTATTGGATGTATAATTACAAATATTTTTTTTAAACCTCCCTTATGAACTAACACCATTAACATTTTGTTTATGTTGACTGAGTTTGATTATTAAAATGTTTAAAATGTCTCTATTTAAGCTTCAATTATATGAATTGACCATTATACCTTCATACTTTTACCAAACAAATTAATAAAAATGATACAAAATATGGGAATATTAATTTGCAAAGGAGAAGTTATTTTGTGGACAATTTTATCCCTAAAAATAACAAAATTATAAATGAAACAAAAACATTAAAAATGAGTATTTTCTTGGATTTATAAAAAAGACAAATAAATACATAAAAAAAACATATCCTGGTTTATTTTCAACGCTTTTGGTTTATTTGCAATTTTGATATTTCTTTAGGGATAAAATTGTTCACAAAATAACTTCTCATTCGCAACTTAACATTCTCGCATTTTGTATCATTTTATGAATTTATTTGGTATGTATGAGAGTATAATGGTCAATTCATACAACTGAAGCTTAAATATGGATATTTTAGACTTTTTAATGGTTAAACTCAGTCAACACAAACAGAATACTAATGGTGTTAGTCCATAGGGGAGGTTTCTAAAATAAAAACATTTGTAAATATACATCCAATAATAGTTCAAATGTGAGGGGATGTTTTTAATATTAACCCTTATATATTTACATTTATATACAAGTGAGTGTATGTGTAGTGTGTACTTGAATATTCAGTGATTTGTTTAACTTCAAGGAAAGGAAGAGGAAAGAAATGAATATTCAGATTTTGTTGTAATTGGTATAGATTTCCACCGCTTGACTTTGTCCGACTTTGTCCACTTGATACTACTGTTGATAGGGCTTTGCTTCGTCTCTAAGTTAGTGATGCAAGTGGGACTAACTTTGAAGTCTATAAATACATAGTAGCCTCTCTATTGTAAAGGTTCTAACTGAAGTTCAATAAAGTGAATACACATACAAAAGTTAATTTCTCTCTCTTGCATCTCTCATCCCTCACCTCTCATGTATTTCTTCATGCTCTCGTTATCTCATACCAGCTCTCATCACTCTCATATTTCATTTATTTATTTGCTTATTTGTTTCATCTGTTCTTCAATTGTTTATCATTTTATTTACAACATGTTATCAGCACGATTGTATGTAAGTTGAGAGGATCCCCAGATGAGTGATTTACTTACATCTCAACATTCTGGATCTATATGCAATTCAGTATAACAAGATGGTTTTTGCTGTCAACAGAACCTATATATATATAGTTATGGATTTATTTATTTATACTCATTTATTTTTATGCAATATATGAGACCGGTTTATGTTGTGTCTCGGGACTTGCTTATACTGTGTCTCCAGATAAATTGTTTAAATATTCAACATTTATTTTTATGTAATATATGAGACTGTCTTATGTTGTGTCTCGGGACTGGCTTATGATGTGTCTCCAGACTGTCTTATGATGTGTCTCCAAATAAATTGTTTAAATTTTCAGCTTTTATTTTTATGCAATAAATGAGACTGACTTATACTATGTCTCGGGATTGGCTTATGTTGTGTCTCCAGATAAATTGTTATTTTTATGCACATATCAGGTGAACTCATGTCCCTGTAATTGTTTATTTTTATGCACATATCAGGTGAACCCATGTCCATGAAATTGTTATTTTTATGCACATATCAGGTGAACTCATGTCCCTGAAATTGTTTATTTTTATGCACATATCAAATGAACTCATATCCCTGAAATTGTTTATTTTTATGCAACATATCAAGCTGGGTTATACCCCTGATAGAACCTGGAGATCTGAATCCAGTGTTATATACATGCCATACGGCACGATTTTGAAAGCCAATGAGATTTTGGAGTTCTGGATCCAGTGTTATATACATGAATGCCATACTTCATTATTTAGAACCTAGAGTTTCAAACCCGTTCAAAATCTGAAGTTATCTCATATATATGAAGTGATATGTTTACATGTCATTTATTTGAGAGAATGATCTACACATCCAACATGATGTTGTAAGTATTATAAAAGGGATTTAAGATCCTAACGAATAATGAAATTGGAAATAATATTTTATTCATTTCATACACATCCAGCATGATGTTGTGAGTATCATAAAAGAGATTTAAGATCATAACGTATCATTCATTTGAGAAAAAAGATCTATACATCCAGTAGATGTTGTTAGTATCATAAAAGGATTTAAGATCTTAATATCACGTATAATGAGATTGTAAAGGATATTTTACAAATTTTATATTTGCTCCTGAATGAGCAATATCAAGAAAGTAAATTTGGATATATTTATATTCATGAGATATCAAAACATACCCTAGGAATGGATGTTTGTAAATGACAATAGAAAATGTTTATAGAATAAACATATTGAAAAGATTATTATCATTTCAAATGAGATATAAAATGACAGTATACATAATGTCCATAAAATTCCCAGAAGGGACATATATGTCTTGCTGAGAGTGCAATGACTCATACAGTTCTGCGGAGTCAGATATATTTTATGAATTTGACTTTGCTCTAAGCAAATGTTAATACTGTATCAGGTCCAACAAATCTGATAGAAAGCTCTGGAAGAGTGATGATATTGTTATCAAACAATACTAAATTATGTATCAATGATACTCGATATTATTCAAGCAGAAAAAAATATGCTTAGTTCAATGACATATAAAGTTAATATCAGTTCAGATCCAACGAATTTGATTAAAGGCTTTAGAAGAGCCAGAATCTTCTTACCAGATGGTATTAAATTATGTATCGATAATACTTTATATGATTCAAACAGAATATAAAGGAATCTGCTTAGTTTCAAAGATATACGAAGGAATGGATATTATATTAAAATTATAAGTAATGAGAACGTTTAATATATATGCATTACTTCTCCTGATTCAGGCCAGAAACTCATTATAGAAAAGTTGCGTGCTTTATCATCTGGATTATATTACACAATTATAAAGAGTGTAGATGTTTATGCAGTTATGAATCAAAAGTTCTCAGATCCAAAAATGTTTGTACTTTGACGTGACCATACCGGTCACCTAAGATCTACAATGATGCGTATAATCATTGAAAATTCTCATGGATATCTATTAAAGAACCAGAAGATTCTTTATCCAATGAGAACTTATGTACTGCATGTTCACAGGGGAAACTAGCAGTAAAACCATCTTATTCTAAAAGTTGGTTTTAAATCATCATCATTCTTACAAAGAATTGAAGGGGATATATGTGGACATATTTATCCACCAAATGATCCCTTTCATTACTATATGATTCTAATTAATGCATCTACGAGATGATCACATGTTTGTTTATTACGAAACATCGCCATATTACTTGCACTGATTATTAGTTTTCAGATATACTCATAATCAAAATGGATCAGATGAATCACTTATCAAACGTCTCCAGGTAAATTGCGAGAACTTCATTATTTCGATACAATTACTAAATTCTATATATGGACTTACTCACTCTTTAAGATATTTGATTGTATTGCATATCTGACATGATCTAAAATAAGATTTCTATATCATTCTGAAATTAATATTGATTTTGATTAATCTTCTATTAGATCATTTAAACTTCTGATAGTTTATATTTTTTATGCACAATCTGCATATTATCATGTTGATTAATTTTAAAATAGAAAGTTACTCCTTAAGAGAAGAGTAAATGAGAAGTTACTCTTATACAAAATAAAGATACCAGTTCGGTTCTCTCTCTCTCTCTCTCTATATATATATATATATATATGTGTGTCACATTTCAATCTTCGTATCTCTCAAATATGAAAGATAATTGATCATCAGATAATTATTAATCTGTTACCTGATATATTAAAGGTAACAAGATTTTATAAGTTGCCATTTCATAAACCTCGGCTGGGTGATTGTATTTGAAAAACTATCAGAGTGAAGGGCAACAAATAAATCATCTGATGCATACCATAAGCTTTTGAACCTTTTTGAAAGGTATTGTTGTCGGGATCCCAAAAGTAAACAAAACTCGAGTTATAAATAAATATAAGAGTCTGATATATCTAAAGAGACTCAAGTCTATAAAATGACTAAATACATTGAAATGGAAGAAATCTCAATAGAGATACAAGAATATAGAAATTGAAAGAAATATTATAAATCATTCAAGTTTATGAAAAGACTAAATCCATTGAAATGGAAATAATCTCAACAGAGATACAAGAATATAGAAGGAGAAAATTTCTATAAATCAAATTAAAGAAATGTAGAATCATAAGGAAACTGTTAACAGCCTTTTTTAGCAGGGGTCCAAAGAATAATTTTTCATCTGCCTAGAGCCTGGTAGAACCTAGATTGACATCGGTACCCAGATACTAGGGATACTCGGTACCATGAACCAGGAAAAAGTCAGTACCACATCACACATTTTATCAGGTATCAAGCATGGCCGACACCGCAGTACCTCCCACCTAGTACCTAGGTACCGCGACATTTACCTGGTACCCTAGTACCACTATACCTGTCATGGACGAATCTATCAAGTATCAGCAATCTACCTAGCAAGGGAAATAGAGGTAGGAAGGTTCCCACACATCGACGCAACCGATGCACCAGGGAGTCAACCTAGAACCAGACCACGCCTGATGAATGAAGCCTGAAGTATCCTCCAATTTGAAGAAGAGAAAGTTGACCTCTATGGTTATTAATGGAAATAGTCAACTCTATTAATGGAGATAATCAGCCCCATTAATGAGAATATCAGTCAACTCTTTAATGGTCATTCACAACGCCATTAATAGAGATAGACAACCATATTAATGGAGATAGTCAACCATATTAATGGAGATAATCGGCTCCATTAATGAGAAGATCAGTCGACTCTTTAATGACTATTCACAATGCCATTAATAGAGATAGTCAACCATATTAATGGAGATAATCAACCTCATTAATGAGAAGATCAGTCAATTCTTTAATGGCCATTCACAACGCCATTAATGAGAGAATATTCAACTCCATCAATGCCAAATCAATGTTCCTTTGATTTCTAATTAACTGAATCAATGGAGTGGGCGACAAGAAAGAAAATATATAAATATGACAAAGCACTCTCCAAGAAAGCTCTCTCCAACATCTCAGAACTTCATATCACCAAGCTATCTGGAAACTCTCTTCAATCTCCAGTCTGTGATTGAATCCAAAAATCAACCAGAGAGACGACAAATTTCACCCACTTTCCTACCAGAAAAATAGTTCGCCATCTCCTACTATTGTATCGACGACTAAACATGTCTTTTCACCAAGAATGTACTGATACCAAGTGGTACCCCTCCACCTGTGACCTACCAGGTCTCAGTTTGTACTAATGTAAGCTCTCCGGAGCACCACTCGTGATACATATAAAGAAGGGTCTTTCTCTTTCCTATGGATACTGCCTGGGGGTTTTCCAGCATATGATCATTCGTGATGCTTTTTTCCCCTAGGTTAGTTTAATTCTATCAAAGAATTGTCATACTTTCATCTATCTCTTTTATTATGCATGTATGGAAGCTAGATCTGACCTATGGTTCTAGTTCTCTTTGATCCACCTATCTGCATGCCAAATCACCTATAAATGAGGTAGAAAACCATTTGGACCAGCTAGAAGAACCAGGACAGGTACCAGAAGGACCCAGAGGTGAATGATCACTACCATGTGGTCCCATCCTTCACGACCATATCAATATTGTTGAGGAACATCGATCATACCTTGCTATTTGGGTCTGGAAATTACAGAGGAGTATCGATCCAACCAGGGATCGGGACCAAGACCAGGACCCGCCTCCCATACCAGCAAGGGAACTTCAAGCACCATCTCTCATACCTATCCTCGAAGCCCTGACGGGTGGGATGATTAGTCTCTTACCATGGCACCTTGATGTTCCACCCGTACAAGAACCTAAGTACCTCACCTATCTCGCCATCACTTTGTCAAAACCACGGTATGAAGTACCTACCCCCGTTGCGACCCCCGGGGTAGCGGATTGAGGGTGTTGATCGGAATTTTCACCCATATTGAATTTTTCGGCTAACAGAAACAATCATTGATGATGTATTTTTATATACAGTAGCGCTACTGAAATTATAAATGATAATTATGATATTCATAATATTCATGATTGTAGACAAAAGACATGATTGGCCTAAATTAAAAGAAGCAATTCAAGAAGAATTGACTTTATAAGCCAAACATAAAGTATTTAGACCAATAATACTCTAGACACCTAGAGATTTCAAACTAATTAGATACTAACAGGTCTTTATACGGAAACGTAATGAGAAAAATGAGATCGTAAGATATGAGACACGAGTCGTAGTACAAAGTCTCTCATAGAAACTTATTATTCAATAGTGATGAATACAATTACGTTTCAGATTTTTGATAAAGTTAGCCGCCTCTAAAAGGCTTGAAATGTGTCTTCTAGACGTAGTAATCATTTATCTATATGATTCACTCAATACATATATTTATAATCCTTGAAGGATTTAAAATGCTAGAAGCATGTAAATCGAGATCTCGTAATTTGTATTTGATGAACATACAAAAATTCTTATATATGTATAGATTAAAAACAGTATAAACGAATGTGGTATAACCATCTCAGTTAATATCCGATAAAGATAATGACATAATAATCATATTATATACTCATGTGTTTTCATAATGAAATGAAAAAAAAAAAATATTGTCTCGACCTAAAGATCTAACATAAATCAAATGGAATGTATGTCCATCAATCAGAACATGTTGAAAAGATTCTGAAAAGATTACATAATGGATATTACTCCATAAAGCAAGTATTTACTTTTACTCATTCCAATCATTTACGATGTTATTGCATTTCATGGAATAAACATCAGTGTGCTTCAGTTCAGCAATCTAGAAGATTGCTTCAAAAGAACTTTTATCAGGGGGAGCGTCCCATCAGGGGGAGCATATCAAATGAAGTATATTAATTATATTGGGGGCATATGTGCATTGTACTCTTTTTCTTTCCAATCAGGTTTTTGTCCCATTGTGTTTTCCCGATAAGGTTTTAATGTGGCAATTCTCTAAGCACACTTAGAAATCGTTTGATCCATAAAGATCATTATAAATATTACTTTGATCTGACAGATCAATGAATATCTTTTCTCAAGTTTTTTTATCCCACTGGGTTTCTCTCTAACAGGGCATAAATGTGAGAAATTTTTTTAAGAAAACAATAATTCTGGACAAATGTATAATATACTCTTTTTCCCTTCGATCAGGTTTTATCCCATTGAGTTTTCCTACCAAAGTTTTTAATGAGATAGTCTTGAAAATGTCCAACACCACAAGGTCCAGAAGATCATTATATATATATATATATATATATATATATATTTCACCTATCAGTTGAAGAAACTGACATATACACACAATAATACATATACAAATAACGTGAATTTGTATGTTGCTGTGAAATCTAAAAATTCTAGCGTGTGTGCTTCTGTGCGAAAGACTATGATGTGGAGTTGTCTTATACATTGCACACAATTCAGAGGGTGTGCAATAAAGTGATACAATGCTAGTGTGTATGTATGCCAATATTGTGACAGACACAAATACAGTGAGAACCACAGTAAGAGATGTGGAGAAAATCTACAAAATTTTCTCCCATCTTCAATCAGAGTGTGGGTACATGTATTGTGGTAAGAGGGGATTTTCCGAATACATGATCATCTTCTGACCGGTGGTAAAATCTCAGGTGTTTGATCCCGCTTCCGCTGGAGTTCGGATTTCCTTATGGTGAACAGTAATGATCCAAATTCATGTTTTGTTTGTATCGAATTTTACTTTCATTGGTATCAGAGCTTACTAGGATTGAATTCCGGTATTATTATGCCATGTTTAGGAATTATTTTTAAAATTTGAATGCTTCACAATTCAATAATGGCATAACACCACACACTTGTTATATTTCATTTTTATGGCATGAATGTAAACATATATATGTTATATGATGTTCTGGAAATGCATGTCATGTATGAAATTCAAAATTAAAAGATTTTTGAAGAATTGTATATGAAACACGTGACTGTTATAGGGTTTGAAACTCATTGTCTTTTTTTTTATTTCTCTGCGTTCATGGTACCAATGGACAGAGCCTTCCGAGATCTTTCCAACGATAGGTCATTTGCATAATTTGGATTAGAAACGAGGGAGAAAAACGATTTCGAAATTTTTTTGTCGAAAATCAAAATGTGGGAACTAAGTTTGAGTTTGAATTTAGGTGAAGAACATGTTCCACACACCTAAGAGCAGAGAGTGTGTTTCACCCTTAACCCAAACGTCAAAACTAAGGGCATATATGGAATTAAAACCCAATTTCGAGTCAGATGGTGGTGGTCACATTATCGGAAATGTAGGAACAGCAGCGCGTGGGTTACACGCACCTCAGTCGCGAGTGGACAAAGTGCGTAGCAAGCTTGAGTAGTTCTGCTATTGATATGTGGACACACCTGAAGATGACATGTGGCAACGTTGTGTCAATTGTGACACGTGGCCCCACCCCAAGGTGACATGTGGCGTAGACGTGTTTGTCAAGAAAACTGTCAGCTATTTCCAGTGATCTGTGCCATTTTCGGCAACGGTTTCTGACGAATGTCGGTTACCGGAGCGGTTGCCAATGCCACGTCATCACGCCGCCACCTCACCGATCGGATCGGTTTCCGTTGCCTGTCGGTCGGATCGGTTTCAGGTACCGTTTTCGGCCCCATTTCCATCGGTCGTTAAATTTTTCCTGCAACCCATAGGCAGTTTCTCGGTCACCATAGGCGGTTTTTCGATGATCGATGGCTGTTTTCCGGTGAATGAAAAAAAAAATATTTATTTTTTAATTTTTTAATTTTTTTAATTTTTTTTATTATTATTTTAATTCCATTGATTTGTTTTCGCTCCAGTGGGAGTTGAATTAATGCCCTACAAATCATGGATGCGGATTTTTCTAGAGACGAATTTAGACATAGTTTTCGATGACTGTTTTCGTCGTGACTTCCGATCACGGATTTCGGTGATAGTGTCCGGTAAAATTTCCAACACGAATTTCCAGAGACCAGATTTAGACTTGATTTCTGATGTCGGTTTCCAGTGTGGATTCCAATGACAGTTTCGGGTATGTTTTTTCGACGACGGTTTCCAACACGGATTCCGGTGCCGTTTCTAGTTACAGTTTCTGACATGGTTTTCGGTAACGGTTTCCAGTGCAATTTCCGGTGACAGTTTCCACTACGGATTCCAACGATGGTTTCCAATGGTATATTTCAGCAACCGTAGAATTTTCCAGCAGGAATTTTGGCATTGTTTTCTAAGGGTCATGGAATATTCCTGTGAAAATTTAGCCACCAAAATTTAGCTTCAGTGGGGGCTATATATATTGAAAAACCTTCGATTCAAAATCTCTGTCTAATTAATTATGCAATCGGGAATAAGTAATTTCATTAGAATGTACATTGGAAATGTACAAGGTTATTAAAAGACAAATTTTTCTAAGTGACTTAGAAAATTTTTATAATAAATCTGTATCATCTCATATGTCTTAATGGAGAAGATTTCATGAATTTTATTAATGACATATAGCCATAGTCAATTTGAATTCGTGCTTTTTATGTGGAGAGATGCAGTGGATAGTCTTTTAATAAAATTTCCCGAAGAGATAATAGATCTTTAAGGTTGGAAAAGCTAGAGTAAGGTACCATGATGTATTTTGGTCAGATAACGTGTGAACTACAAATTGTAGAGGATCGCCACATTCTTAGGAATGTGAAGCGATCTACTATGTTCACAATGAATATTCATAGTGTGAGGCACATGAGTTATTGCACGCGAAATAAAAAACCAATATTCGAGAAAATGACAATTAAATGAGTTATAAAGACTTAGAGAGTCTTTCTTAGAGGTGATCGTTATGAATCTGAGACGTAAGAATGAATAGCATGCAAAGTCCCGTATTTTAGAAAGCATTATTTTTTTTTTATAAAACGTTCTCTAGTAAATAATTTTTGTTTATTTACTTTGTAGTAAGAATCAGTTTGACCCATAAAATGTTTCTAGGGACTTGTGCATTGTATTCTTCTATTATGATCACCTGTTTTAGGAATTCTAAATTGTAGAGTACAATATTAGAATTAGAATTTTGCTCAAAGTACTGAATTTATGATGATTAAATATTTGGAAACGAATGGTAATTAGTCGCTTTGATGACTTTTTCGATTTTGTACCTTTAATTGTTTCATCATTTTTTCAGTTTGTGTTTGCAGCAAAATTAAATTTGTGTATTTTTTTTTTGGAAGTTAATATGCTTACATAGTAGATTATATGTATCTACATAGATTAGCATAAGATATAGATTATATATCTATAATATTGTGGCCAATTTGATAACGATAAACTAAATTGTGTAGTCTAGGGAATAGATACAATAAGGTTTAGTGCATTTTTAAGAGTAAGAAGCTCTTGAGATTATAACATGAATCATGATTGAACCTCGGCATAGTACTTATTTGTTCGACATACAAGATGTGAAGGCTTTTAAAGCTAAAAGTTAAATTACTCGTATTATGTTGCGAAGTAACTTAAATAGTAGTCTCACATGTATGTTTTACACGTACAATAGGATTTAAGTAAAGTAGCTCACCTTTCAGAGTTTGGTTTGAAGGGCAATTTTTGTAGTATTTTGAGTACTAAAATTTTAGTAGGTACGGTATCATGTTTTTGAGTACTAATAAGAAGCGCCAAAATTAGTGACAGCCTCCAATAAGGATATAAAACATGATACACCGACTAAACAATATGATCTCTTTTGATAGTTGGAATATATAAAATTAATCTGATGTATATCGATCGCGTCATTTCGGTAGTAGTAGATGAGTGCTTACAGAAGCGGTTTAGGCTTCTAGCCAATTTTATATGAAAGATTTCAACTTGTACAAAACTTTTAGTTTTGAACGTATTAGTGGAAATAGATATTTCCAAAAGGGGAAGAGAATCTAGTCATAGCTACTTAATCTTAATCTTAGATCAAAATATGCATAAAGTTGAGGGATAACGAATTGAGGAAGGACAAAACTAAAATTAACTTGTTACAATTGTGACAAGCTGGATCATTTTCACTCATAAATTTTAGAAATCCATCAATTTTAGTGATCCATATTTTCCGAAATAAACATGTTTGTTGATTATCAACAACATTGTGCCATGGTTTCGTTCTGGGCCTATGCTTATATCAATATTAGGCCCAACTCAAAAGTGGCCCAAAAGAGTAAGAAAATGGGCAATGTTTGCCCAAACACAACCCATGATTATTTACCGATTATGAAATATTATATAAACGAAACCAACTTAAATTTATATTTGTTGAAAATGTCTTCGATTATCTAGGAAAGTACTAATGTGAAATAAGTGATTGAGCAAGCTTTTCAGAAAATTGGATTGTGAAGGCCTGGCTACAAATGTTTATAATGAGTAATGGTCAAGCTTATTCTGTAAAGGAATATCATACACAATATTCTTAAATGAGAGCTAATCTATGTGGTTTAATTTTATGGTTTTACTAAGATCCCGTAAATACAGTTTTTTTCTCCACTGTATGTGGACCACAGATTATAGAGAAGTTTTAACGAGTGCATACACTTAGAGTCAAAGTATATAAAATCTAATAGTTCACATCCAACGCACTGATAAAGTTATATCAGTGCGTACTGACTTGATGTTATGATATCTGCAGGAGTTTGTAATACCACCTAGGCACCCACATTAATTTCTTACTGTGATGAAGTTAGCCTAACATAGATCATTTTTGGAAGCCAAATCAGAAGCCCAAATAAGAGCCCAACAACCAGCAGCCCACATGGTCCAGCAAGCTGTTTTCTTCACTTGACAACACAGTGTCGTTTAGCATGGGAAATGAATTCTGAAGATCAGATGATAAGGGCCACGTGATAGAATCCATTGTGGCAAGATTTCATTGGCTATTTTCAGATTGCTCCCGTGACTCATCAGCTAGGCAGATAAAAGCAAGTAGGAGAGAGAAATGCATACAGTTTTCAATTTTTCACAGATTAGGGTTCTTATTTCTGTCATTCTCTCAAAAGTTCTCTCTTGCTTCTCTCTTGTATCTTTTGTGAATCTTGGTGAATCCAAGTGGTTTTCTCGGTAAACTTTGTGAGATTATTGTATCCTGAGAGTGATTAAAGTGTTTGTATACACGTTGTGAAGAGGGTTGAGTGATTGTTGTTATAATCACGAATTGAGAGTTAGATTTTTAGGTCTGGCTGCTTTGTGTTGATAGACCTTGTGTTCTTAAGAGTTACTGGTTGTATTTGTGAGGATTTGGGTTAACATTTGACTCGTTTTGAGTCGAACCACGATAATTTTGGTGTTGCTTCTGTTTCTTTTCTTTTATTTTCCATTTCTGTTCTTATTGCATGTGTTGATCCTTTAATTTCTGGTCTATTTCTGGTCACAGCTTTTTTCTGATCTCTTGCAATATATCAGAAAAGGTTGTTGGTACTGATCTTATCTTGTTGGATCTTTGAGTCTTAGAGAGACCAAATTCACAACACTCACCAATAAACCTGAAGCATGTTTCATATCAAATAGACAAATATTAAATGAAACATATTTCATATGATCATAGTACCTCCAAAACAATATTACATACCATTGATATTTCATATTTGTTCCAGCCTATATAAAGACGTATAGGAGTATAGGACACTGATAGAAAATGAATAATTATGAAGTACATAATCATACTAATTTAATACAATTTATTCAATCTAATCTGATACATCAAACATAAGTATTTATTTGGATTTATTCATTATTCGAGTGTTTCACTATAAATATATAAATCACTTATGGAGGGTCATCTTTGGACTAAGAATATTCAGCAACCGCACTTGCAACATTGACCTGGGGGTGCAGGTTCGCAGCACACACAATCCAGACAATAGACTGTTGGTGGTATCTTTTTTCGCTTCACTCCATTGATACCTGCAACAAAAAATATACTAATGTTAACTAATCAATCAAACGCATCGTAATTACGATTAAAGTAGAGATGTCAAATAAGATCTTATTATTTTAGGTCCAGGGACGGAACTAGAAGTTGGATGTTGGGGGGGCCATATAGTATTTAACGAATTTTTTACGATATGCACGATGATGACATAAATAATCAAATTAACATTTTCTTAGAGTTGAAAGTGGGGGTGGGGGGTAGAGAGATTAGACTGGGGTGGAAAGTTTTCATAAGGTTTGAAATTGAGGGTGGATTTTAGACTGAGACAAAAATTGAGGATGGACTTTGAGTTCAATGAAAATTTGTATATGAAAATTGAAAAACATAAGAGGTTAGAATTTGTATTAATATTTAATATTTTTATAATTATTTATATTATAAAAGTAATCTATAGCGACTAGAGCCCACGTATAATGTGCATAGAATATAAACTAGTACTATTGTTTTTTTTTAACCGTATTCCACCAAAAAGAATGCACAAGAGCCGCCCAAACAGCAAAAAGAACAGAACCACAACATAAAGGTCAGTGGTACGGGGTGAGGTTTCTTATATGTCCTACTTCGTGAATCCAACATACATACCTCAGCGAGGTATACAGGTCAGACGAGTGTCACGCAGTTGAAGTAAGACAGACAAATATGTGTCTGGACGAAGTTCGGGATTCTCGATACCAAGAAGAAAAAAAAACAATAAAAGGGATCATATATTTGTACCATGATTTAGTACCATGTGCTCCATGACAAACAATATTATCATTAAAGCATACTTAATTTTTTTTTAACTCATTAAAGTATATTCAAAAATATTGTTGTAGTCATGTGCTCTTTGACTTGTGTTATCCTAGAAAAAAAAACAAGTGTGACGCAACGAAGCTATCTACAAGTCAAAGAGCACAAGCCAAAGACAACAAATCTTTAGTGCCACAACACTAAGCCTCTAAGGAAACTGAAGCCAAAGACAAGAAAGATAAACACGGAAACATATGTTGTAAATTAATACGAAATAACAAACAAATTTAGTGAGATAAATAGTGAGAGAGAGAGAGATGAGAGAGAGAGTGTGTGTCTTATATTGATTTCTGAAAAATTATAATGATACACCCATTTATAATGGATTCACATATATATATATATATATATATATATACAAAATATAGAAAAGGGTGATTGTGGTAAATTCTCATTTAATATAACCACTTATAATTGCCGCTCACCAAAAGAGTCCATTAATTGTATTTAATATAAACTCACTTGAATGGGAAAACCACATTTTTAACAATATACTAATAATAAAATAATAAAATAATTTTTTTTTTCAAAACTTTAGGGGGACCACTGCCCCTGCTGGCCTCCACAGGGGTCCGTCCCTGTTTAGGTCTAATAGAGAATTTAAATATGGCAGTTTACGAAATATGACATATGACGTTTAATAATCATCAAAAAACTATCATAATCATCAGTTTATGATAGTTATTTGGTGGCATCGGTTATAACGATCGTAATTGGCTTTTGTGATGGATTTTTACCATTATAAAATGAATAATGTTAGGTTTTTAAAAAAATATTTCTCAAATTTATTTATTATATAATATGTAAGTTGTCAATATCATATCATTGATAACCGTATAAAATCATGATTTACAATATATTAATAACTTACATGACATAACATTTAGAAATGAATTTAGGAAAAAAAAATTAAGAAACGTAAGATTACTCTTATAAAATTTTGTTTTTTCTAAAACGGGATATTGATTGTTTGCTGTCTATATCTATAAATCTAAGCTAGACAAGCCTGGAATTAGCCAACGACATAATTTTAAACAAAATATAAAGCGTTACATGTGGGATTTGATTTTCAATGAATACAAAGTTTTATATATGAGCCAACCTATAGCTACTGACCTATTAATTTTAAACAAAACAAAATATTAATTACCATGGACATCTGTGAATCGAGCTGCTTCACAAGGCAATAGCATTGGAGAGAACACCACGGCAAAGATGAGGAGAGAAACCAGGACAGACCTTGCAGAGTTTCCTGCTGCCATAGCTTTAATTGAAGCTGCAAATTAAAAACAAATCTGTAACTTATATCAGTTATGTGTATATATGATTAGATTATCATTGCATATGAAGCTTATTTATACATATGTACTAGTTGATTATATTCCACTGTTTTGAATTAAAAATAAAAATATTGCTTTCTCACCTACAACCTCATGTTTTTCAAAGTCATCTAGACTTCTACCATGAAGTTACGCACTGCATAAGGTGTTTGAATTGATTCCACCATTTTGTATTTCTTTTTGTAAAATTTGGTTCACAATAATTTATTTGGGCGTGTTTTTTACTTTTTAGTTTTGATGAAATCAATTTTTTCGAAAGGAATTGGGATGTTTTTATACACACCAACAATACTTCATGATCGAAGTTACATAACATCGTGAAACCAGTTCCATTACATTATAAAATTATTCATTTAGTTATATAATATATTGGAATTGATTCAATGAGATTCCATAACGTTATGTAACTTTGATTCAGAAAAAAAAAATTATGATCCACCTGAATAAAGAATTACTAACTTGATAATTGCACGTGTTTTTGTTATTATTTTTTTTAGAAATTAAGTATTCTCGAATGTTTATACAAACAGTAATGCTACACATCTCATCTACAATCCCATCATTTTCATCCCAACACACGTGGCAACTGAGGTGTCATTTGGTGAGTAAACACACATTAATTGGTATTTATCTCTCTACCCCATGTATTCATTCACCAATTAATATGTGTACACTCATCTAGTGACACCCTAACTGTTAAGTGTATTTGGATAGAAACAGTGAGATTGTAGTTTGAATGTTTAGAATTATTGTTATACAAAACGTACAATTTTTCCCCAAAATTAAAATGTCCGAAAGTTTTCTCTTATTATAATCAAAGTAGTTAGGTAGAAACTTGACTAGTACTTTAAAAAAAAAAAATCTTGACTATAGACTTCAATTCATAAAGTATTAATGGTGACCGACTTGGAATTATGAGAGCTGACTTATACGGTTACACTTGACAAGCAATCTTATTCATGTTCTAGGAAGTCACTTGGAATCTGTCACTAATTTTTCTAATTAATTAACGACATTGTATTGTGATATGGATGACAATACTTGGAATTATGAGAGCTGACTTATACGGTTACACTTGACAAGCAATCTTATTCATGTTCTAGGAAGTCACTTGGAATCTGCCACTAATTTTTCTAATTAATTAACGACATTGTATTGTGATATGGATGACATGTCATTTATTTATCTGACCAGATGAGTTTGGCTATTAAAATTGAATTTGGATCATTTGCTGATCTGATTTTTTTCCTGACCTCACATAATCTCATGACACATAAGTATTACAATAGATGGGTGGTTAAGATATGATTGGTTTTCACAACCACTTTATCAACAGCCAATCACCTGCTTTAAAAAGGTCAGGAAAATATCATATCAGCAGAGGATTCAAATCCATTAACATTATGGATTCGAATTGTGTCAAATATATTTATATTTATTTTTTTTGAACAACAATATATTTATATTTATGATGATAAATATATATTTTCTTTAATGTTATGGAAGAAAAACTTAAAAGTTGTTCAATACCTTCTTGTTTTCATCTTGTCAAATATGCGATTATTTTTGCTCCTTAGATAGTTTATAATAACATAAATTTGAAATAAAATATTGGGTAAAAAAGGTTGAATAAACTTCATGTGCCACGTCTCCAGGGGTGTAGCTCAGCTGGTAGATGAACGAGCTTGAGATTTGATTAAATGACTCTTAACTCAGCGATTCGAATCTTATCAATAGTAAAATGCTTTAAAGAAAAATATTTGGTCTAATTAGGTGGATAAATAGATACCGTAGAAAAAAAAAATTAATTTGCCACTATATCACATGAGTGATGGTTATAATTTCATAGTTTAACAAGTAATTTGTTGGCCCTCACATATAGATCCAACATTAACATAGAGCATCATAGATATTACACCTGATTAAATAATGTTAACACTGGCCGCTCAGTCATTAATTTTATCAAATTACATATTTTCCTGGGTTTGGATTTCTTTAGGGGTGCCAACTTAGTTGGGATGTCTTAAGTTTTCTTTGATGTTTTTCCCCTTTTGTTGGATTTTGCTCAATTTTTTTTTAAATAAACAAATAAAAATCTAAAATTTGATATACTATCCGATGTGATTTAGTGGTTAATGACACATTGTCTCACAATAGGTGATATATCAAAATAAAATAAAAAAGTCTAAAATTATTAATAACCTTTGTTAGCTTCTTGATGTAGTTAGTAAACATAAAGTGTGACAATACACCTCCGAAAATTGTATGACATCTCAAATTAGTATTTATTTATTTATTTCAAAATTTCAATATTAACATTACATAAAACTATTAAAATGATTAATAAATTGTAATACAATTTTTAATAGTTTAAACATATATAATTTGGGGAATGGTATAATGACTAAGGATAGATGGCTGTGAATATGTTAATTCCCATAAAATATCAAATTCTTCACCACCGCTCGATATAGTTTGGTGGAAAAGAATATTCATACACTCTAACAATATAATCGATCTCATGTTTGAGTCGAAGTCATTGTATAAAAAAAAATTTCATATTCTTGAACATATTTCATATTTGTGTTGATTTCCAATCTTAACCATGTATATCATACAATAATACACAAGCAATATTATTCGTTTGATATATCATGATACCTCTTCAACAATATTACAAACACTTCGATATGTGATCCGGCTTATATGAAAAAAAATAGGCACACACACACAAAGATTCAAGATGATAAATCAATCCTTACTAAAAAAAATGTAAATTGTTATGAAATACAAGATATATTTAAGTCTGCTCTGATGCTTTTCTCTTCTCTTTATTGATACAATTCATAAAAAAAAAAAGATATATTGTACTTGTTTATTGTTTTACAGTTTGTTTATACTTTATAATCCGAAATATTAAACCGAACTGGTTTTTATTTATTTTCATTTAAATGTTATTTCGGCTCCGGACATAACTCACTTTGAAGACCTATTTTTTTGGACTGACGATCAGCAAAAAATACGATAAAAAAAAAATTCAGATACACGACTATATATATATATATTTATATATATCACTTATGGAGGGTCATCTTTGGACTAAGAATATTCAGCAACCGCACTTGCAACATTGACCTGGTGGTGCAGGTTCGCAGCACACGCAATGCAGGCAATAGAGTGTTGGTGGTTTCTTCATTCGCATTACCCCATTGATGCCTGCAAAGAACAAAGTATAAATTAACATGAACAGATCACTCAAACAATCATTATTGTTAAAACATAGAGATGTCAAATAAACAGGACAAATCAAGTTATATATTTATTGTGTTCAATCTGCATTTATCGAATCATAACTACGCTATATGGATTCTAATTTTCTATGAATATATATACGAAAGCTATATAATATGAATCCAGATTAATATATCTCAAAAGTTATTTATAATTGGCGGTCTAGACTAGACTTGGAACACAAATTGATCAAATTAAATTATACGAAAACAAGCCGAAATATGGAAACCTGACTCGATTTTAAACAACAAATAAAGTTTTGTGTATGAGATTACCATGAACAGGGGTAAATCGAACTGCTTGGCAAGGCAGAATTGGAGAGAACACCATGACAAAGATGAGGAGAGTCACCAGCATAGACCTGGTAGAGTTGCTTGCTGCCATAGCTTTGAAGAAAAATTGTAATTACTGATTTTTGTAGATATATAGTTTAATTATGTTTAGATTATCATTGCATATATGAAGTATATTTATAGCTAATAGTTGGTGCAGTACTGTTTGAATTAACAGATTGATATCCCACTAATATTTAAGTAGATAAAAGTCAGTCTTTGTTGTGACTTACAAGCTTATGCAACATCATGTGTTTTTTATTTAACTCATTTAGACGTTTACAATGAAGTTTCATTTTCTTGAAATGTTTGACGAGAGACCTCCTCCATGTTCAAAGTCTTCCTTGAAATGTTGAATTATACAACTTGTTTGGGAGAGATTTTTGTGTTTTATTTATTTATTTTACTATGACAAAATAAGGTTTTCAAAAAGATAGGACATACCACTGGATCAACTATATTTGAAAGTGTTTTTAATACCGTCTAAAAGTATACTCTTAGCTTGGAAATCTAATAATAATTAGATCATATTTACCGAGAGGAAAAATGAACTTAATTCCTAATTTGTTATTATAATATTTAGTAAATTATTAGAGTCAAGTTATGTGTACGCGGCACAAATCAGAATTACATTTCCATCAACAAACGTGCTCCTATGGAGAAACACTGTATAGATATGAAAGTGTTCTCGAATTTCAAAGTGTTTTACCAAATTGATGTTTTGGGAATTTCCGGAATTTCTTCCTTGTTACAATCAAATTTTGGGTTGGAAAGTTGACTTGGACTAAAACCAGCTCTCGTTCATTTTCTAGGAAACCACTTTGAATCAATCCACAAATTTCCTGTTAAACGACGTGTAGATTATAAGTCGCTCAGTCAACGGTAACCAAGTTGACACGTTTGTATACATCATATTATATTCATGCGAATGCATGATAGTTGTATTGATAAATGTCAATTGTCACTTATTAAAATTCGTCTATATAAATCATCAAGTGTACGTTTCTTTACAAAGGATTGACTATAGAAACATGCAAAACTGAACTTTATAATATCATAGAGTGAGTTATATAATGTTATTAGGGGTGTGCAGGATCCGATCCAATCCAATCCAATAGTATCCACTGGATCGAATCAAATCCATTGGATTGGATTGGATTCGGGGGGTGATCGGATCGGATCGGATCCCAAATTCTAAAATCCATTGGATCGGATCGGATCTTTGATTCAAGTTTGAAAATCCGTCAAATCCGCTGATCCGCCTAAAATATTAGGTCTTATTTTTATATTGGGCAATTTGCATATTTATACAAGAACAAAACAATTTACAAAGCAATTTATAGAAGTGTATAAAAGACCAAAGCATGCCACAACAAGTTGAAAATTAGATCACCAAATACATTAAAGTCCAAAACAAAGCAAGACCCGCACTACTAAAAAATAAAAATCTAAATTCAAGACAATATAGACCACAATGTTACTAATTTAGCTGTTTAGGTTTCTACTTTTCTTTAGACAATAAAAATCTGTTGTGTTATTTCACATGTTTTTTAGAAGAAAATTCAGCAACTTGTGTTGATGTTGTTTGGATGATTTTATTTAATGTTGAACATTTGGATGATTTTAGTTGGAACTGCTGTTTAAGGATTATAAACATTTTGAACTACGTAAGTTTACAAGTTATGTTATGTATTATAATTTTATTTGAATTAATTAGTAATGTTTGAATTATTTATTTAATTTTATTTATTTCAAATAATAATTTTTTATATATATTAAGAACAACTTTATATTAATTCGATCCATCGGGTCGGATCGGATCGGATCCCGTTATAAAATTGGATCGGATCGAATCGTAATTTTTTCGATCCAATCGGATCGGATCGGATCTTAGATCATGGCAAATCCATTGGATCCGATCCACCGCACACCCCTAAATGTTATAGTCATTTATACAGTGAACTTGTTACGGATGACCATATCACTATGTACCGTAACATATCCCATTATATGACGTTACCCTGTAAAACAAAAAAAAAAGCAAAAGAACAAAAAATACAAAGTGCAAAATTCCCAAATGAGATAAGATAGTGAATAGCAATTGTAAAAATGTTCATTTTGGGCCGATGTTATATTGTAACTTTTTTTGGGCCAACTCAAACTTGGACTAAATGGAAGCCGAATGGGCCATGTAGAATCAACGAGAAGGATAGCTTTTATTAGAAACTGATATCACTCAAAACAACAAAACTACAACATTTTATTTTTCTTACAAGATTTTCAAACATCTAACACAGAAACTAAACTCTGCTGACATCTCAAAATGTCACTCATATACTCCTTATAACTTGTAACTTCTCTAGTAATCAACCATGGTATACAGACTGATTCAAAGCTCCGTGTATCCCCCCAGAATTCACCAGTTTAGCTTCACCGGAAAGTACTGTAACGAGATGATGATAAATTCATATTAAGAACAGAAAAAGAGATCATCATTAAAGAGCTAAACATAATCGAACGGTGATTTACCTTTTCGATGAGGGAAAGATAGTACGGCTTGACCTTTTCGACATCTACCTGGACTTTGCTCTTGCTGTAGAGGTCATATTTGCTGTGCAGGAAAACATTAGATAAGAACAGACAGAAAGCAATTTTAAATAAAGTGATTTTAGCAAGTACTGAAAGTGCTTCCAAAGGCATTATTAAGTGACTTTTAAGCTTACTTGAATACTTGCAACCACTTCAGATTCTCAACATCCTCTTCGTTCATCAAGTGCTTATATGCTCCTGATCGATGTAGCGCTGCAATATCATGAAAATCCTAGCATGAATAATTAAAATTAAACAGAAACATTTATTTATAAACTTCAAAAACTGTATATGCTCTCTACTTACAATAGAATGAGTGATATCTGATGATGAAAAGGGCTGCAGAAGGCAGAGTTGTTTTATTCTCTTTCGCCACCTATTGAATTCGACAGGACGCGAAAATTCGTTCTGCTCATGTAAGTTTACGAAAAAATAAACTATACGAGTAATGTGACCATGTTTGAAAAATTACCAAATACATGTAGTCATCGTGCCCCCACGACATCATTATATTGTTCAATCCGCATCCTTCGGAGTAAACTCCGTAGTTAGTGTTGTAAGCAGAGTTGTTGTAGTCTGCATTTTCTTTGAAATACTGCAACAACAAGAAGTAAAATCTGAATCAGAAATTTGTTATAGCCAACAAGGAAGATATACCAAGTCAAAAGTTAAAGGAAACTTAAGGACCTTGTGGTGGACAGTTGATTCATCGAAAGCACATCCGACAGGGAACGTATCACCTGTAATATAGATATGATATCAGTACACACTGAAATGGTAATAAGTAACATCAGTACTATTTTCTACAAAAATTCAAATGCGACTCACCGACAACTGCCCATTGAGGAAGCCCTCCAAAGCTAGGATGAAGCAACACCTTACCAAGATCTAAAACAATAAGTGTTATTTCAACTAAAACGTATAAAAGGTCGATGAAATTTATCCTGGAATATACGAAAACACGGAAAGAAACATAGCATACCATGAATTAGGCCAGTCAAGTGCAGCCAATCTTCATCAGGATAGTCCTTTCGAATGGCCTCTGCAGTCTGCAACAAGTGCTCAATCTGAGGCTCATCCAAGTCCGGATCACTCTCGTCCACCACATCGTTGAGAAGCTCGCAACACTCCCATATGCTCATCTCCACTCTGTTCAATTTTCCATACTCTTCCCTCATATTCCTCACCTGCACGCAATATTTAATTTCCTTATATTTGACTTGTACAAAATACACAAATTTTTATTTTTCAATGTACAAAAAATAACTGGGAAATGAAATGCTTACGAAGTCATATGTCTGGTTAATGTGATTGATTCTGTAGAAATTCTCAACTTCCTTTTGCCTCTCACTTTGAGCATCATAGTCTCTGAATGTATATATCATATATGATTGTTAGATCAAATTAGTGACTATCGACTTCATAATGTTACAGAATAAACTTAAACTATTCCAGAATGGAAAAAAAAAGTGCAGAATCTCACACCTTATCACTCCTCTACATATAAATATCTCAAAAGAAATTTATCTAGCTGTGAGATACTTTTGATTAATAGTTAAGACAAAGAGAGACAATTTAAATACTGATATATGTTCCTATATAGTCATGTTAAGAGTCAAATATATCCAAAGTTGTATCAATCTTCAGAAATAGAGAGAATATCTCTCTTGTGGGACAATAGTGATAATGATGATAAATGAAAACTTCAAATATTTCAAAATCTCCAATAATAATCCATCAAGTCTCCAAGTTTCTGTTCCATGGAGGTCAAACTAAGATTAAAAGTCCTGAATTTACAAAATTATTATTATTTAACATAAATGGCCAATATTAATATGTTGATTAAGCGGATTAATTTTTAATTAAGCAAAAGAAACTAGTTAACTACCTAAAAGTGTGGCCAAAGGAATTGGTGTGTGTCACCAGAAATCCACCATCTAACAAATGTTTTTTCTCATCAATTTGAACCTTCTGTTCCTGTGCCTCATCAACTCCTCCTGATCATAATTAAATATTAATTAACATTTAATCCACAATAAATATAACAATATTCTTCTTCTCATCCAAGATTTACAAGAAAAAAATTATGAAAAAATGGAAAAAAAAAGTTTCCTAGATTAAACTTATCAAAAACCCAGAATGCAATTCTTGTTTACAGAAAACCCACAATAAATCAAACAAAATCCTTATTTAAAATATAAGAAAATTTGTTATAATCTACATAAATATAATGGAATTTAAAGACACAATAAAAGAAAAATAATTACCAAATTGAGGGTGATCAATGAGGATAGTCATCCCGAATCAAAAATAATAACCTGGACGAAGAAGGTGATAATAAAAAGAAAATATGGAAGTGTATTTGATTGCATATTGGGGATTGAAAAGTGGGAGGTATTTATAATTGGCCGGAGAGTCCTTCCCTGAGAATTCGCAGGTCCTGAGTCCTTCCCTGAGAATTCACATGTTCTGTGTCCTTCCATGAAAATTTGAACTCTTTTATTTTCCTCTTTCTCTCTCTTATTATATATGTATTTTGTATCTATCTCTTTGACATTTATCCTAAATATATAAATAAAAGGTGTCATGCTCATGCATCACTTAATATTATTTTACAAATTAAAGAAATCCAAAGAATGTTGACAGACCAGTGAGAGTCCCATGCAAGGTGGCAACTAGGCTTACTGGCTTACAGAGAAATACATAAAAAAAGAAAGAAAGAAAAGACAAGATTAGTTCTGCTGCTTTTGTTTTGACAATAAATTTTTTTAAAGTGATGTTTGAGAGTAGTATTTAAAAAAATAATAATAATATAATATTCTTATAAAAAAAGAAAAATTGGTGTCAGAATCTAATGAAACATAACTAGATCAACATTTATAAGTACGGTCTTGATTTAGTGTGTAAAGGTGGTACATGAACCTCCATCGTATAAATAGAGGAAAAATGCACAACTTCTTTTAGAGGAATTTTTATTTAGTTATGTGTTGATACATGCGGTTGAAAGGGATGTAGGCTGCATGTTAAAAAAAATAGACATCACATTGAAGGGCCATTTGATAATAATCTTTCAAGTCCTTATCATTTAATTGAACTAGCTAGTTATATTTTTAATTTGTTAAAAAGGTTTTGGACTTGAAAGGGGCTCACATCAAACATGGGTGGAAATTTGAATTTGGATGGGTTAATCAAAAGAAGTCTTGTAAATTTATTAGTACTTAGTAGCTTGTGTAAATATTCAACTCAAAAGCATTTTAATAATATAAAAAAAAATCCAAAACCCCCAACCGATTTTTAAAATTTGTTATTAGCTTAAAAAAATCAAAGTAAAATCATTATATTTTAAGGTACTAATTATGTTTTCAAAAAAACATATTAAGGTTACTGATTATAAATATCCAAAATCAATTTATATAAAAAAAATTAGTGAATTTATTCTCAATAGTCATATACACTATTCAGCTCTTCTGCCACGTTTGAGATGAGAGTTCAAATCACACCCGTATATTTACCATATTCGGTGAGAAGATTTCTCTTGGTGTGTGAGTATATATAATGGGATGTACAAAGTGTGTTTTGAGGGTTGGTAGATTCTGATTTGATTGGTGTCTTAATATAAAATAAATAGTAATAATAAATTAAAGAATGTGTGATATTTAATTATTTAAAAAGGAGGGCCCGTACTTCATTATAATAAAATTTAAAATTAAATTTATTACTTCAATATTTATCCCTTTTTATTTGTATGGTAAATTACATAAACTTACCCAAACATTAGACCTAATTACACGCTTATTCAACTTTTGTTCATTATTACACTAACATCGCTTTCCGTTAGTGGTACACCAATAGATATTAACAGTTGAGGGGAAAAACGTCTTTTGTGTTGTTAAAATGTCAAAATTATAATTTATTATTTATCTAATTATTTGAAAAAAAAAACATGGATGAAGGAGATTTGATCGTCTCCATCCATAAACAATCTCCACCACTGAATTTTTTTTTGAGTTGTTGAAAATAAATTTTAGAATCCTTCCGGATAGAAAAAGAAAATACATGTAGAAAACAAATGGCACGCTCAGTATTGTTTCCAAAACATGTTTTTTTTAGTTATAAAAATAGAAAAAACTTGTTCGGTGGATGGTTTCCTAAAACAAAATTAGAAAACACGGAGAACGGTTTCTCACATTTAATGAACAAAAAAGTGAGAAAATTGAGAACACCAATTTAACGTTCTCAGTATTCTTACCACAGACTCATCAAGATCTGAGAGTTGAAGACTTTCTTTGTAACAATAAAATTTTATTCAAACCAGAGCAAAAACCACAAGCACCATAAAAAACCCAGCAAAGCAAACCACCAGAGTAAAAACCACAAGAACTACAACACAAACCTCCAGAACAGTAGGGGAACCAACACCAGAGAGAAAAACCGAGCAAGCCACCACACAACACAACATGCTAACACCCCACCACACCACACCACAATACGCCTACACCAAACCTTATAGACACACAACACCAGACAAGAAGAAAAAAGAACAAAAAAACAGAGGATCAGAAAAGGAGATCTTGAGAGAGAAAAAAAGATCTGACGACCTTCGCAGTAGTTGAATACTTGAAGAAAGAAAAAAAGATCTGAGAGTGAGAGAGAAGAAGATCTGGAGAAAAGTCTGAGAGAGAAAGAGAAGAAGAAGAATTCTAGAGAATTCTAATTATAATTCTAATTATGTATATATATATATATATATATATATATATATATATACTAATACATAAATCTAAAGGTATAATTATCATGTTACTGATTTTCAGATACTGATATTCAAACATCATAAATAAAAAAACAAACACATCATCCATATTTCAGAAATTATTATTATATAATACAATATATATTCTACTAGACATGTTTTTTATATTTTAATTCTCCAAATATCGTTTTCAACCATTGCTACCAAACTCATTTTCGAATCCGAAAAATTCAAAAATTAATTTTTTGAAAACAAATAAAATGAGAAAACAAAAAATAAAAGAATAAAAACGTTACCGAACGGAGCCAAAGTAATTTAAAAAACAATTTAAAAAAACAATTTTTTTTATAAAATAAAGCAAAAGAATAAAAAAAACGTTGGGAAGAGATCTGGAAGACCAGGTATCTTCCAAACTCCATTTTCTCCATCTCAAATGGAGCTTCTCCATCCGTATAGGACTTGCAGATGGAGCGTTCCACCGGATCTGCGATGGATCTTGCAAATGGAACAGGGTCCATCAGAGACGGAGCGTTCTATCTCTCCATCGATGGAGCTTGCAAGTGGAGCAAACTCCATCGTTGTAGCGGTTCTGTTCCATCGATTTTTGGTAGCTTTTTTCCAGCTCTGATTCCGTTTGATAAAGCTTGATCCGAAGCTCCTCCAAATTGAAGTTCCGTTTTTTGTTTGTTCAGAATATCAGCTCGTTCACTTCGCCGCAAACAAAAATAGAGGTCCTCAAACAGCTTGCCGAGGCCACCAAGAATCGGGTCGTGAGCCTTTTTCTCGGTGCTTAGAGACAGCTGAGAGTTTGTTTCAATGGAGGAGGAGGTGGTGGTGGTAGAAAAATTTTCTTCTTCATGTTCACCAACCATTTCCATTCATTCCAACTCTTTGTAACTCTCTCTCTCTATTACTATATTCTGTAAAGATATATAATTTTTATCAGTTATTCTGATACTTTGAATTCAATCTTTTTATTAGTTTTGTTGGAATAGAAAAAGAAGTCTAATTGAAGGGTTGAGCTGAGTTATTGGTTGTTTAAATTTTGGATTGTGTTTGGAAAGTTTCTTTAAAAAAAATGGAATATATCGATTTTTTAAAAACTTTGTTATTAAAGTAAATAAATTAATAATAATAAAATAGACACTATGGGCATTTTGGATTTCTTACATGGAAAGGAGAGTCAATGGTTAAGTTTAATGTTGACCATTAACGGCAGGGATATTAGTGCAATAATGACCAAATTAAATATGTGTGTAATTAGGTCTAATGTCAAGGGAAGTTTGTACAATTTACCCTTGTTTGTAATTCAACGGTGAGAAAATGTAAATAAATTCAAAGGTAGATGACAATCCTTTTATATTGTAAGGAAATGGACGAGCAGATATCACACTGGAGAAAATTCTCAATGCTTTAGATGCATTGATAAGTGGTTCAACCAACCATTAAATATGTCATATGTAGCCGACATATGATTATATTAATATAGTATATGTGTATTTCTTGTCATATATCATATTTTCAATATTCGAATGCACTGTACCGATGCTTTAAAGATTTTGTCCTCATTATGTGTTGTAGTACTTTTTCAGCCAAATTGTACAAATCTCCTGCCTAATTGCACGCGTAAGCAATTTTTTGTTCAAGATTTTATTCACGCTCTTCCATTCATTGACTATATTTTTTGATGTGGAATAACTAAAATATCCATGGTTACTTATTTTATCTTTTTATTTTATTATTATTTTTAAATTAATATTTAAAGTAACAAATTAAAAGAGAAAAAAAAAATCCTTCATTCATATTCTTTTCTAAATTGTTTTACTCTTTTTTCTTACATTTTCTCACTTGCCAAACACCACAATTTTTTTTTTCTATATCACAACCATTTACACAACAAATTTTTAATCACTATAAAACTTTCTTCTTCAATTCAAATTTCTTCAATCAAATTCCACTAACAAAAACAACAAATCAATTCTAAAAAAAATCACAAATCTCATCCACTAATTCATATCTCCTTCAATGAATTTCACAAATAAAAATAATAATAACATTAATATATAATCTGAAAAAAAAAATGAGCATATTTGATCCATCAAAGATGCATATCGACTCCATTGATGAAGCATGTCGCTCATCTATCAAAGATGGAGTTGCTTTATCTACAATGGAGATCATTCCATCTGAGATGGAGCGTTTACGTCATCTTAGATGGAGTTTGGAGGAGATTGAATAATTTCTAAATCTCTTTTCAATTATTTTATAGGAAATTATTTTTGCTTTTAAAAAATTGGTGTAAATTATTTCAAGGAAGGAGGAGAATGGATCTCCTCTGTTCATTTTCAAATAATTTATTAATTAAATATTTTATAAATAATTAATAAGGATTTATCACTAAAGGCAGGGGACGTTAGCACAAATCTGAGTACAATTGTCTATACATGCAATTAGGCCCAATATAATTGTATTTGTGCAATTTATCCACTTCTTTATCATAATCGGGTCAGACTTGAGTTGGACACTTGGACACCGCAACTTCAAAAGCTTCATGTGACCTAAACATGGATCCCACTTGACGTGGCACCGAGTCAAGGACCGTGATTTGTCCTCTTTCTTGTCTTCTCTGTGCTGTCGCCTTGTTTTATACGGCAGTTTCTATTAACAACTACCCATTGTCACTGTGTGCAGGGAAGACATATATTATATGACGGTGCATATTATCGTATGAGAAAAATTTGTATAGAACAGTCACATTGCTACTCCGTGAGATCATCTAATATAAATATATTATTTATATTAAAAATATAAAACTATAATTTAAAATTATCACATAACATATTTATATGGAAAGATCTCATTAAATACAAATATATTATTTATATTAAAAATATAAAATTATAATTTAAAATTACCGTATATCATACTTATATTGGAAAGTCTAATTAAATGATAATAAAACCATTCTATATAATATTTTCTTATCTTATATATATAACGTCGGCCTCATGGATGACCACATACGTGTGATTATCTGCCACGTGTGTGGTTCTCCGCAAAAGATGAGTTTCAATGCGGTGACTGACTTTTTGAGCCAAATTTTTATTTATTTTTTATTTTTGTGGTACTTCAAGAGTTCAAGTTATTAAAACAAACAATGTTAAAATAGGAAATAAAATAAATAATATCAAAGGTTTTAGTTTTTTTTGGAAGTAATCAAAGGTCTAGTTTTGGATAAGTGAAATTGACTTTTGAAAATTTGGGTCATTTTCCTAGGCAGATGATATTATCATTAGTATGTCGAAGATTTTGTATAAGGAAATAAAAGTCTATATGAGCGGTGAAATTATAATGAAAAGGACTAGAATCTCTTATCCAACCCGTTCTCTTAACTTACTTTCTTTTTATAATATAATATATAAATAACATTTACTTATCTGTATCAAATTTGGAACTATTATATATGTTCTATTTATTTATTTATTTATAACTCCAACTAATCACTAATTTCCTAAATTACACTTTATTTATTTACTAAATTGTTATTTAATATTAGATTTTTTTTTTACAAAAAGAAATATATAATAATAAAGGCAGTTTTTAAAAAGAAAATAACAAAAGTACAAAACATTTAGTTCTTCATCTACATATAGTGGTGGATTGGTGGCAAAATGGCCCCAGACCGGTAGCCAAGCCTGGCATGGCCTGGCTAAGAAACAGGCCAGGCCAAGGCATGGTACCAAGCAGGCCCAGGTTGGGCCGCAAGAGTGAGGCCCGCATGCCCATGGTTTGGCCAATTTTTTTTTTCAAATAAAAACTAATTACACAATATATATTAATATATGCATAAATGTATAAAGATTAGCTTGCAGTGAATTTGTTAAAGCTTACAACTTATTCACCAACCATTGTTCGATTCCCACTACACCAATTTTACAAAAAAAAAATTAAAAAAACTTATTAAATAATATATATATATATATTATAATATGCATAATTAAGTAATGTTTAATTCATAGTGAAGTGGTTAAGTCACTCAATTTTTTTAATGTAACCATGGTTCGAAACCCACTAAAAGCATTTTTACAAAAATTAAAAAAAAAACCTACCAGGCCAAAAGCCCAGGCCAGGCCGTCCAATTTGCCTCCCTTATCTACATAGTTATATAAGAAAAAAAAAATCAATATAGAAATTTAATACAACACAATTATTTAATAAAAAAGCTATTATAAAAATACATATAACAATGAGGAAATTCACAAAATACCTATAACAATTGTGGAAGACAATTTATGTTTGAAAATAATGAGAGTTGGAGTGAAATTCAAAAAAAAAAAAAAGTGGTAGACCATTATTGATAATTTGGGAACCGTAGAAGAAAAAAGTTTATTTAAAAAAAACTTGATACAATATTAAATGACAATTTGGTAAAAAAAAATTGGTAATTTAGGAAGTTAGTTGTTTGTTTGATTTGTAAATAAATAGAAGAAGTTGATCATTTATAATGGCTTCAAATTTGATGTAGAGAAACAAATGTTGGCTATGTTTAGGATTACTTTTGCTTGAGAAATAATTATTTCTCAAGTTTTGAGCATATGGGTGTTTGATAAACTTCCCAAAAGCAACTTATTTTACAATTTGTTTCTCCATTAATCAGCTTTTGAGAAGCTAGGTGAGGGTTGCTTTTGGAAGCAGAAGTTGGCTTATTGCTTATACAATGTCCAAAATACCCTAATTATTTAATTAAAAAGACGATAATGCCCTCACATTAAGTAATTATTAGAAATAATTTTTTCAAACAAAAAAACATAATTTCAGAAATAATTAAAATTCAAAATAAAAGAGAATATTATTTTTAATAAAAAAAACTTAAAAAAAAAAAACCTTGATGGACAGTGGCCACCTTGTCGTCGGTGATAGTGGCCACCATCGTCGCCGGCGAAAGTGGCAGGGGGTTAACTGGACTTCTCCGGCGAAGTCGACGCCGTCAGAGGAGGCTGGTTTCTGTCGCGACGACAGATCCATCGCAATCGAAATCGCCAGATCTGTCGTAATCGATCGCAATAATGAAAGAGGCTGGCTGGAGAAGAACCGGCCACCATCGTCACTGGAAAAGTTGTTGTGCTCCAGCGATCTCGAGAACTTGAGGAAGTTGTTCTGTTGCCGCAATCGAAAACCATCGCCGGAGAGATAGTTCGTCGTGAGAACGGGAGGAGACTGTTCGTCGCCTCCTCCACTGCCAGAGGAAAACCAGTCTCTTTCTCCAACGCCACCGGCGGAGGCTGGTCCTCATCTGTGCTGAGTTTCAAATCAATTTGAGCGAGTTGACTCAGGAAGAAATTGAGTTGACTCGGTAATTTTTATTTTGTTTAAATTTTTTTATATTTTTTATATTTATATTATTAATGATGTCTATTTTAGTAATTTTGTTTAATATATTTTCCATCATTTCAAAATTTAAGTACTTTTAAAATTCAGTTTACCAAACACTTAACAATTTTTTTCTAAAGTTGATTATTTCTAAAATTAAACTATAAGCAGATTTTTTTCCAAAGCAAAGCAATCTCAAACATAGCTGTTGTCCACATGTCACATTATAAAGATAAAGAGAGAGAGTTGATAGAGTGGATTGAGATAGTGATTCTAGCACTCCTCAATTATAATTTGAAATGTTTTTTGAATTACTTTTATATTGTTTTTAAATATTACAATATTTCCGATTTTGAGGAAGGGATGCAACATAAAAACTTTTATTGTCAACCTCATATTGTCATACTTTTACGTTTTATTTTTATTTTTTAAGAAAATACTTTTATGTTGTTAAAAACATTAATAAGTATTTACAATGTTTAATTGAATTAGGTAAAAATGATATAATTAACTCCCAACAACAAAAGTGAATTTGTACAAACTCTTGTTACATTATAAAAAACACAATAACTTCCGTCAAGTTTTCCATCCAAAATAACGTAGACCATTAATTGCAAAATTAAAACGCTTCCATCAAGGATTGAAACCCTCATTCTTGTGATAAAAGCCACAAACCTAACCAAATAAGCTATTCCACTTCATTGTTGGTGGTTTGTTGATATAAATGTATATATTGTTATATAGTTATATAATTTGTATAAAATAATTTAAATATGTTTATATAATTTAAAATAAACTCAGTTAAACCTCTACTAGGCAAAAATTTATGGGAAAGTGTTTCTCCAAATATACCTTTTTTTAAAAATAAAATAAAATTGTACCAACCAAACAACTGTAATTATTTAAAAAAAAACCTCTCTTTTTCCAATAGAGGTTTTTCAAAAGTCCAACTAAACAAGCTCTAAAAGTGATATACAATATAATGTCATGTTGTATGCCCTCAAAATATTTTAAGAAATCCATACTAAAGTAGGATAATCTTTAGTACAAACTATTTTATATCCCCATCATTCTTACATTGAACAAAATTTAATTAATTAATTTTGATGAAATTTGTTATGTGTGTTTAGAAATGAAATATATTTATAAAAATATTTGAAAATTTAATCAAGTAGAGAACTATTTTGTTTTTTCCAATATTTCTTATGGTTCCCTACTTTTATAATGGTTTTGACTTTGGGTTACAAAATTTAAGAAAAATAGTTTCCAAATTAAAAGTAATTTTAAATACTTTCCATGAGTATATCTCATTTTCCTTAACTTCCAATCTTCCATGCAAAAAAAAAATACAAAATAAAAAAATAAAATCTCAACAGGATTAGTTAAAGAGTGGTGCTATTGGCACCCCACCTACGGATCTATTATGCCCCACTTTTTAATTATAAAATATTCTTTTTTTTTACTTCATATCAAAATTACTTAAAGATACATACAATTTAGGAAAGAATAATTCTACAAAGTAAATCTATTAAAATTTCACATTCCTTTCACAAAAAAAAAAAACCTAGTAATACTGTTTCTTCAAAAAAAAAATAGCTCTTAAACTCTAAATCTACTTCTTACATACATATAAATTATTATGGAATAGTTTAAGAACGATATCAAGAATATGGAAGAATTGTCCTAAGATCGATATCAAATATCTTGAAGAATTGTCTGAGAATAAATAAAACAAGAATTATTTGACAATGATAGTAAGCATCAGGAAACAATTTATTCTCCGAAAATAAGTTGAAGTTTAATTTTTTCTTTAGAATGATAATCAAGATGTCGTTGTGTTGAAATACTCTGTTATTTTTTATTTTTTCTTTTCCATCATGAAATAAGAAAAAGAAAAAGAACTAAAAAAAAAGAAAGAAGAAGAAAAACATAAATCAAACAATGGAGGTGAGAAAGATATATACAGAGATCAGAGATAAGAGATCATATATGGTATGTATTAAGTTTGAAAAATAAGTAAAATGGGTAGTTTTGGAAATAAACCCAAAAAATTTAATAAAAACATTTAAATTTTATTTAATTAAATCAAAATTTTAAAAAGTGGGGCATGAATAGATCAGTAGGGGGTGTGCCATAGCATACTCTTAGTTAAATTTGATCCAAATGTGGACGGTGTAATATAAGAACAATTGGCACTTGAATTCCTATATTAAAACATATCTCCCTTTCATTTGATGTCCTAAAAAGAATTTTTTTTTTCTTTTTTAAATATCTTTACACATTCTCAATTAGTAAAGAATTCTTCAATGAAGCAAACATACTAAATTATTGTACATTAATCTAATAAATCTTATTACATGTATTTTTTTGGAAGATTTGTAAATAAAACCCCTGACTTTTGATCAAACACCAATTAAACCCCCTAGTTTGAACAATCAGTAAAAAAAAACCCCTACCATGTAATTGATAGTTAGTTGACTGTCAGTTGACTTTCTATACTATCAAATATTATAATTTAAATCCTTTATTATTAACAGTAATAAAAAAGGAAAATATATTAAAAATATATAATAGTAATAATAAAATCAATTTCATACAAAAATATTTTTTATATTTTAAAATAAATTTTTTGTTTAAATTTTATAATGATTTTATTGTTTTGTTATAATATATTATTATATATATATATATTTAATTTTCATTAAAATATATTTTTATATTTTTAGTTTCTAACCTATTCTTAGTATATTTTTTAATTATTTTTTTAGTTCAATTCTAGAAAAAACCACTTCAATAATTATATTTCATTATATTTAATTAAAGTCAACTAACGGTCAACTAACTGTCAACTAATGACATGGGGTTTTTTTGTTGATTGTTCAAACTAGAGGGTTTGATTTGGTATTTGATCAAAAGTCAGGGAGTTATTTACAAATCTCCCTATTTTTTTTTTAAAGAATTTACTAATTATATGACTTTTAAAATATATAAATAGATACATATACAATAAGAATTTATTGAACATACAAACTACAATATAATACACCATCTCATTGAAACTTTTCGACACATGAACTTAATTTGTATTAATTAAGAAGAACATGACCTACGACAACAACATGTGGCACGTTACTCAAAAGATTGTATAACAAAATGTCAGAGCATCTCCAATGATATAAGCAAATTGGATCCTCAAAAGTTGTCACCCTTCAGCATTGATGATTGTTTTTAGGAACTACTAAAAATTGATGATTGTGTAGTCCACCTATGGTACAAACAATTCGTCAAACATCTTGAATACAAAAAAAAACTATAGAAGACAAGAGAAGATATATGATATGGGTATTGATCCATTCGTAATGAAGGCAAATTTTACCTGATAAATTTTTGGGGTCGAAACAAATGATGAGATGCATAGGCAATCAGAGAAAAAAGAGGAAAAAAAAAGCCATAGATGAGATATAAAGAATAAAATTACAGCAGTTATTTTGGGGGTTAGTTTGTATTTGATGATTGAAAGTCAATCTTCAAATTTGATTATTAAAGAGGCAATTTGATTATTGATTAAGGGTGTGTTTGGTATGGCTTTTCAAGTAGAGCTTCTAGAGTAGATCTTTTTGTAGTAGAGCTTCTAATGAGTAGAGCTTCTAACAAAAAAGGTTTTGGTTGTGTAAATTACAAAAAAGGTGTTGACAATGTATTTTTAGAAATAGCTTTTAGTTGAGTGAATTACAAAAAACGTGTTGACAGTGTTTTAAAAAAGCTCAAAAAAAGCTTTTTGTAAAAACCTAAATTTTGGGTTTCTGTAAGTAGACATAAAATGGCTTTTATAAAGGTAGTTGAGACAATTCGTATATTAAAAATGCTGTTTTGAGTTTGCCAAACGACTAAAAAAAACTTCAAAATAGATTCTAACATTAAAAAAAACGCTTTTGATTATTTCAAAAGCCATACCAAACATACACTAAAGCTATTGCTAATTTTAGTGATTTTGTTGGACCCTGTTTTAGGATAAATAATCAAATTTTGATTACTCTCCTACTTTTGAGAATAGTATTGGAGATGCTCTCAAGTTGTTTCATGACAAAAGCAAGTTAAATGAATAGGTTAATGTAAATTTATAATGGCCAGTTGGCCAAGTCAAAGTGTCCTTGTACTAGGCACAATTTTTTTTTTCACTTTCTACATTTTTTATTTTCGTGGTAGAACAATCTCTTTGGAAAAAAAAAAAAACAACTTCTTTGATACTGCTTAAATAATATATCCCGATCAGTAGTGAGTATTCAGTTGATTCATAATTTTTTTTTTAAATCTGATACCAAATAGGTCTGAAAAAGGTTGAGACGATATCAACTTATCAAGATTAAACACCATATTCCGATTTATGGGCAATGGTGAGACGATAGATAAAACTATCCCATTTACTGTCCACTTCTATTAACAGTTTTCCAAGAGCTCATATAAATCAAGTTTTTTTCCCCCTTAAATATTGAATAAAACAACCATAGAGTCCTTATTGGTGCAGGAAATCCGGTATTTTGATGAGATTTTGTAAGTTATAAATGTGATATTGTTACTTTTGAGAATGTGTGCAAAGCAACATTGTAACTTTACACAACCAATTATTTAACATTACATAATGGATCATGTATGATATTTTGCTTCAAATTAAATTCCCTCGCCTGATAATTTCAAAACAACCAAAAATGAAGTGACATTTTACCTAACACACTTTTGTCCCTTAATTAACTTCTCCAATAATTAAGTTCACTCTCCAAAGAAATATGTATTAACTCAAAAACAACGGTTGGCATTTATTGATTGCAACTTCAAAAAGCATCCTCTATTTTCTTTTTCTTTTTGAGGGGATTCAAAAAGTATCCTCTATTACTCTAATTAACGAAAATGAAGAGAAAGAAAAATTTAGAGAAGAATAAAACTCTTGTATTACTTTGCAAGACAAATATATGGGATTTTATACAAGTTGTATTCTAACGGTAAAATATTTAAAAGGAAGACAATGAATGATAAAAAATCATTCTCAAGTTAATTCAGCACTAATTAAAAAATCTTGACAACTTGAATCCTTTTGTAATGGCTGTGCACTTCACAAGATTAGCTTCCAACGGCTTTATTGTTTTTAACATTCTTCCAATAGTTTTGTGACTCGCTCCAAGTGGGCACTTGCAAGTGTACGAGGCCGGAGTGTAGTACAATAATAAGTAAAGTTCGTTCCCACGAAGATTGAGGAGTTGATTACCGAAATTGATTGATTCAATTGTTATTTGAACAATGATTAAAGAGAGATATTGTCTTGAAACTACAATTACTCTAAATTAAGCTATCAAGCAACTACAAAGTAAAAGATGAACTGAAAGTAATAATGAATGTAACTATATGATGAGAAATGCTAAGACAAAGAATCCACCTCACCCTCTAACTAATGAAGCTCTAGACTCACTTAACTACCCAATTAGTGCACTTGTGTATTGTAGACCCGTATGCCCAACAATAATCTCTAGTCTCTCTCGAATAATAGAAATAACACCCAAGCATGCCGAAAGCCTCTCTCGATGACCCTAGAATACATGCATGAATTCATTACGAACTTTGGCACACATACAAGGGTCCTATACGCTAGCATCGTGTATCTCTACCTTACTAGATATATAGTGGACATTTCATCAAACACGTGGTGGGCGTCACCCCTCGGTCCATAATGCACCACTACAAATTATTCACAAAGGTGATCAATCTAGTGAAAGCATTAAGTATTCAAAAACAACCATAAAAAACACAAGGCACACATGAATAAAAGAGTGGTCTTTATAGATAAATCAAGGGTTTGGTTTCATCAAGCCTTAGCAAACGGAAAATTAGTTCATATTACACATGAGAGCCATCCAAAACATAAATGAGAATAAATACATGGCTCTACAACAAAATATAAGAGAGTAAGAGTTTAGAGAAAACTATATGGAAAGTCTCCTCTAGCTTCTTGGTTCTTATTCTCCTTCTTGTTGTCTTTAGCTTCCTTTTTGCCCAAAGATGAGAGATAATGATGGATTTGGTGTATGGATGTGGTAAAGGCTTTGGATTGTAGGGAAATATGGTGTCTTGGTAGTTTTCTTGGGAGATGCGTGGGTTGTGTTTTAGGAAGATGAAATGATGAAGGTTGAGAGAATTTTTGGGTAGAGAATGGTGTTAGGTCTGAAAATGGAAAGGAAATATATAGAAGAGTGAATTAGGGTAGGGGTAAAAAGGTTATTTTTTAATTTTATACTTTTTCTGGGCAAAGGGGCTACCTTGGGGCGACCTGGGTAAGGTCACCCTGAGGTCGCTTTGCTCTCTGTCTGAAAGGAGAAGTCTTTGGGGCAACTTTGGCTAAAGTGACCTGGAGGTCGCCTTGAGGTCACCTTGAGGTCGCTTTTTTTAACTGAGAGGATAGCGACCTTGAGGTGACCTCCAGGTCACCTTGAGGTAACTTTTGCGTCTGGTGGAGAATTCTTGAGCTGAGAGGATAGCGACCTTGGGGTGACCTCCAGGTCACCTTGATGTCGCTATTGCGTCTGGTGGGGAACTTCTTGAGCAGAGGATAGCGACCTTAGGGTGACCTCCAGGTCACCTTGAGGTCACTATTTGGTATGTTTTGGTTACTTGAGTTTTTTCTGCTCCACTTCAACTCCATCCAACACCATTAAGCTCAAAACCCAATTTTGATATGCACAACTTGATTTAAAGGTTAAAAACATGGTTTTATCCCAGAGACGCGTACACTTTGATAAGAATTTGGGGCTACATTTACATGTAGAAATGGAGCAGTCATTTTGCCAAGATTTTTGGTTTAACTTGAGTCCTGATTTTTTGCATGATTCTGTGGGATCTTATCACCCCCCCTAAAGGTTGGCAAAGAGAGAAATCGAACGCCAAGCTTGTAATGAAAATTCTCAAAGGAATTCCTCGGTAAAGCTTTGGATAAAATATCTGCAATTTGTTTGGTAGTAGGCATGTAATGGACTTGAAGGGCTCCAGCAATAACTTTCTCACGAATGAAATGATAATCAATTTCAATGTGTTTACTTCTAGCATGGAAACATGATTAAACTCATGCAAACGGCACTTTTGTTGTCACAAAGAAGTAAGGGACGTCGTTCAAGTTGAATGTCAAGATGGTGAAAGAGATATTGCAACCAAGTGAGTTCAGCAACGGTTGTAGCAAGAGAATGATATTCAGCCTCATCACTAGATTTTGAAACTATAGGTTGCTTCTTGGAAGCCCAGGACACACAATTTGCACCAAGGAAGATACAGTAACCATTGGTGCTTCGTCTTGTTTGGGGGCAGCTAGCCCAATCTGTATCACAAAAGGCATTTAGAGTCAAAGAGCTTTGAGATAAATAGCGAATACCATGAGTTAAGGTTCCTTTAATGTAACGTAAGATGCGTTTCGCAGCTCGAATCCTTCATGGTGGGAGATTGAAAGTGTTGACACACAAGATTGACAGCATAGTGAGATCTGGACGTGTGAAAGTAAGGTGTTGAAGAGATCCACATAGTTGGCGATACTTAGTAGCATCAATTGGATCATCATCATCAGGTAAAGGATTAGGTTTGAGAGAAATAGGATTGATTTTAAAGGCTTCAAGCATTTTTGCTTTAATAAGAAGGTCATAGGCATATTTGGTTTGGGATAAAGAGAGACCACCAGAGAAGTATTTCACTTCTAAGCCAAGACAGTATGTGAGGTTTCCAAGGTCCTTGAGAGCAAATTCTTTGTTGAGGCGAGAAACTAGTTGAGAGATGAGAGAGGGGGCATTCCTGGTTAGTATTACATCATCTACATATACAAGTAAAAGAATTAAATTAGTTCCATGATGATAAATAAATAAAGAATGATCAGTTTTGCTACATTTAAAACCCAAAGTGAAAAGAGAATGAGATAACTTAGAAAACCAAGCACGACGCTTGTTTCAGACCATATAATGACTTATGTAAAAGCAAACATGTGTTGATAGGTTTGGATCCACAAATCCAGGAGCTTGCTCCATAAAAACTTGCTCTTTGAGAATGCCATTGAGAAAAGCATTCTTAACACCTAGTTGCTTGAGTGGCCATTTGAAATGAACAGCAAAGGAAAGTAT